>JAJGOT010000059.1:1217500-1555000 GCA_022457155.1 Cladopsammia gracilis | reverse complement strand
AGTGAAGATAGTAATGAAGATTGGAATGCGGGATATGAGGGAAATGGCCCTGACTGTGAATTCAGCCTCATGGTAAGTGGACATGCCTGGATGTTAAATTGAGTATCATCTATGAATCTGATTTTTTTTTTGTAACAGGGGAATTCCCATATAAAATTAAAGGGTGATTTTTGGAAATTTTGAAATAGAAACCTGTTTTGTGGGTGTGGTTCACATTAATTTTTTTCCTGTCAGCATATCTTGCTGGCTTAAATTAACCCTAAATGGTATCAAAATAACATAATAGGCAGTGGTCATTTTTTATTTACCCATAGTGGTGCCAAACCAGGAATGGACTGCATTTTTAACCCACTCAAATTCCTGGGGGAGGGGAGGGGAGGGGAGGGGAGGACATGCTTACTTGATATCAGCTAGCATCCCTCTTATCCAACCACATCACTTTTTGTCCCACAAAAAAAAAATACTACTAAAAGTGTTTCAGGTGTTGAATCACACGATAATTGACACTGTTTAATTGTTGTACTTACAGTCAAGATCTGTGCGTAATGCTGTACCTTCATTTATATGGACAACCAAACGTGATGATGTCGATTTCAAGTTCTTAAGAAAGGTGAGAATGCAATCCATGCTGTGCTGAATTAAAAATTATCTTAATAAACTTAAGTTTGGGTATAGCACTGTGGGTTGATCTGCACAGTGGTGACGGCACTTAGTTGTCCTCCATAATGAGTACTTGAGATTGATAATAATTAATGTAAAAAAATGGCTGTCTAATTGACACGACTCACCGTCTACAGAAAAAACTTGAAACAATTTCTAAGTCAATATCACTGTAATTTTTTTGCGCATTTTGTATTTTCAGGATCAGATTGTCAATCATTACTGCAAAGCTGGCTCCTTCACAACTAAGGTGAGAATTTTTTCCATAACATTGTTAAAAGTGCCTACAGCTGTTTAGTTACATGTATTAGTACATGTACTTATTTTCTGGGACTAAATGTTTGTGATTTTAGCGTCTCAAAAACTGACAATTAAAATTATTAAATCCCGTGAAAAAAGTAACTGTCAAAATTAACAATACAAAATTTAATACCTGTTACAAAAACTTTTAGTAACTTTACCGTCAGTTCACATGATTATAATGTGTCCTTTGTCCTCGTCCTGCATTTAACCTTCTGTCTTTTAATACAATCTGTATTAAAATCTGTATAGCGCCGATTCTGAGATCACCAGTTTGTTAATACGAATCTGAGCGGTCTCTTTAATTCTTCTTTAATACTTACAGTTAACAGTAAAGCTGAGCATGAGCTCGGCAAGGCAGGATCAGTATTTGAAACATTTTTGCTAAATTTAGTTCATTTAACCAATTTCACTGCCAAACCACAAAATTTACATGCAAGTCTCAAGGAATATTCCTCTCCTATTTTTGTGAAAAGTCTCACAAAAATAAGTACCAATAAGGCAGATTAACACAAAAAATTAAATTAATTACATTTATGTAATATGTGCACTGTATAATTCAATTTGGATAGATTTTTGTTAACTGTTCGATATTCTTTTCAACAAGACCTTCAATGGCTTTGAAGACTTGTAGGGATTCCCTTATGAACAAGCTTGATTTTATGGGCTGCACATAAGGCTCTCGTGTCATTATTTTTAAATTCTCCACCATTGTCGGCATGTAAAACTTTTGGGAATATCCAAATTACCAGAATACTGAGTGTGTAGATTTTTGCGTTTGACGATAGGAGAACGTTATCTCTTCTGGTCGATTATCGGTCTGGGTGCAGGGGATTGTGGGAGGAATTGGGCTGCATGCCATGAAATTTCGAGGTTTGGGCTGGCTGTCCACAAGCCTCGATTTCATGCGCAATTGATGATGTGCAATTAGCCTCGCAAATAGCAATTAGCCTAGCTTTGACGCGCATACTCAAGTGGTAACGCCTTCATCTTTCACTTTCGCTCGCGTCAGCTCGCTGCTCGTGTGTGAAATGGTTGGCTTTGGTTACTTTTAGAGGTGCTGTGCAATATAGCGAAAGCAACTGCATTAGTGGTACGGTTGGCTTTGGTTACTTTTAGGGGTGCCGTGCCATATAGTGAAAGCAACTGTATTAGTGCGTGCTAAAATAGAATTAATGTCGCGATCATATGGCGAATAAAATTGTCATTTTAAGAGAAAACAATGAATATTATCAAGTTTCTAAACGTAGTAATTTCTCTCGAGTCAGCAAACTTAGTTTTTGCACATAACTTAACTGCTGGGCACCCTAAATTTTATAGTTACACTCTTTTTGGGCTCCCTATGGTAACTCTTAGAGCACAGCCTTGATAACTGCCACAGTGAACCCTCCCCCCACCAAAAAAAACAAAAAAACAAGGCCTATTGGCCATCACCTCCACCTCCCACTTCTTCATCCCCTAGTACCATCTCCCCACCCTGTCGAACGCACTCCTCTAATTTCCAATTACTACCAGTTTTAAGAATCTATTCTCCACTTTCCAGCTGGGTCAGGGAATATAATAACTAGGAAAATTTGAGAATTAATTAATTAGGGAGGGGAGGATGGCTGGTAGAAAGAGGAGCAGAGGAGAGAGAGAAGAAAAATTATGTTTTTTTTTTAGGTTATTAAATTTAAGATACAACATTATGTTATCTGCAGGTTGGTCTCACAACAAACATCAGAAATCTGAGGTGGTATGAAGAGGCAGATCACTTCTCCTTCTTCCCTCGCTCGCATTTGCTTGGTTCTGATGATGAGAAGATGGAATTTATAGGTATGTGTTATTCACTCCCATGAGAGTCGATTATATGGAGATATGCTAATGTAGATGAAACTTTTCAGTTTAATTGTTGATGAAATCTTATGGTTACGTGTGACCATTCTTAAAACAAAACCTCTTTGGCAGTACTTTTGCATGGAACCATTTGTTTTGAATTCTAATATACTTTACAAAATGAAACTTGGGATTTTTCTTGAATTCTGATTTTTAGTACTCTTGGGCATGTAATTGTGGGTGAAAATGCCGATGTCTCATAAGAATCTGTCAAGCTTCATAAAAAATAGAGACTCCAAGACGTGGAAATTGAAGCTATTTCATGGTGTGTGAAAAGAGACTGCAACGCCTGTAAAATTCTTTATAAAATTCATTAATTATTCATTATGGTTATGACAAATCAATAGGTGGTATTTGAGTCACATGTACACCTCTGTAAACCCCAATACAAATCAAACAGTAGAATTAACTTTTGATACAAACACCTGCTCAGCTAATTAGTACTGGTATTCATTATAACTTTTCATACAGATCTCTACTCATTGTTTCATTTCACAAGTACGATAAAATATTTGCGTCTGATCTGTATGGGCGTTTACAATGACTTGCCTTTGGCTCGCCATTATAAACGCCCATACAGATCTCCCGCTCATATTTTATCTACTACATAAAATTCTGCAAGATCCATTATTTTTGACAGACCATTAATTGTCATCCCTATTATTACATGTATGAGGCTGGTGCTTACAACCAAGATTACTTCTTCTTCTCTCGATTTTAGATGACTACCGCCTCACTGCTGCCATTAGCATTGTCAAGTGGGTTACCGAGAGGTATGAGAATGGTAACCATGACGACAAAGAGTTGTCACCTGATAAGAAACAAGAGGCTCCCAAAACTCCGTCAAGCACACACCGGAATGTGGCCACACCCAGGAATTCCAACACGCCCACAGTTTCATCAAGAGCTACCTCCCGTAGTTCCAACATAATACCTGTCAAGGCACTGACTCTTGCCCTGGAGGCATGTCGTGATTTCCTCAGGTGTAAGGAACATTTGGATATTGACGAATCTCTAAACAAGGTGAGTTGTTTTTTCTACAAATTTAAGCTTTATGTATGCAGTCAAGTTCTTTTTTAAAATAATAAACACCTTCCAGCCATCATTTTTGTCGGTTCCAGCACACACAAAAAACTTTTGCAAATGTACCACTCATTTGCAAACACCTTTCAGGGCTTAATTCATTAAAAGCTTTGAGGTACAGAAGGGCTCAAAAAAAGATCCATCCGGTCGTACAGAACAGGTACATTTTTGTGCTGGGCAAGTATTAAACTTTCCCCATTCACTTGCCTGATGGGCAAGGATATAGACAAGCCACCTGTGAACTACTGTAAGCTTAAGTAACAATTTATAACAACTTTTGGCATTATAACTCAAATCTTAGTTTTTTCAAGCCCTGTACAGGTGTAAATGCCAACTACACAAGAAAACTGGTCTTAAACTCAATTAAGATGGTTGTTGCCCTTGAATGATTTTCAAACTTTTCACTGCAGTTGCCTGCCATATTATGGCTTTCGCCAGCTGCTAATGACAGCTCTACATGTACCTTTAATTCATTGTATGTTTGGTCTAATTATAATTTGTCATTTTGTTATTGATAGTTGGTTAATAATTTTCAGGCTCCAAGTATCACAGAGGATTCATGGAAGCTGCTTGTTCACTACTACTACCAAGTCAAGTGGTAATGGACCTGTCTTACACAAAACAACTACAAGTATTGCTACCCTCCCCTCCCCCCCTTAATAATGGTGGGATGGTAGTCCATCACGGGGTAACCAACCAGGTTTATATGCTATGAAGTAACTAGGAGTATTATTACTCCCCCTGGATGGGATGCCAGTCATCACAGGGTAACCAGGTTTATGCTATGAAATGACTAGGAGTAATACTCCCCCTGGATGTATTGCTATGAAGTGACTGGGAGTACAACGAACTTTCCCTGCATGGGATGCTAGTCCATCACAGGGTGACCTGGTTTATATACTATGAAGTGACTAGGAGTATTACTACTTCCCCCTGGATGGGATGCTAGTCCATCACAGGGTGAACTGGTTTATATACTATGAAGTGACTAGGAGTATTACTACTTCCCCCTGGATGGGATGCTAGTCCATCACAGGGTGACCTGGTTTATATACTATGAAGTGACTAGGAGTATTACTACTTCCCCCTGGAT
The DNA here is from genome assembly GCA_022457155.1 of Cladopsammia gracilis. Lineage (NCBI taxonomy): Eukaryota > Metazoa > Cnidaria > Anthozoa > Scleractinia > Dendrophylliidae > Cladopsammia > Cladopsammia gracilis. The sequence goes on along the minus strand of JAJGOT010000059.1, from coordinate 1,549,989 downwards.
GGGATGCTAGTCCATCACAGGGTGACCTGGTTTATATGCTACGAAGTGACTGGGAGTACAACTAACTTTCCCTGGATGGGATGCTAGTCCATCACAGGGTGACCTGGTTTATATGCTCTGAAGAAGTGACCAGGAGTATTACTACTCCCCCTGGATGGGATGCTAGTCCATCACAGGGTAACCTGGTCTATATTCTATGAAGTAACTAGGAGTATTACTACTCCACCTGGATGGAATGTTAGTCCACCACAGGGTGACCCACTGAATTTTGTTAGGTGTCTGTACCGTGAAGCATCTAGGAATATTACTGAAACTTTTTAGAGATTCCTTTCAAAGAAATGTGCACACTATGATTGGTCAGATCAAGTTCATTATATCTTGTTATAAAATGCTCAAGGAACTGTGCGTGCTACAGTTGGTCGAACCCAGTTTATTATAACTCAATAAAGCACACATCCTTTGTGGTCATAATTTTTTACTTTATAGAGAAATAAAAAAACTTGTTCCTTGTGCATAACTGTTGAGTTATTTTAGGACTTGGGAATTATTAAGAACATTCTGCACTTCTCTAGTGTTTTTAATAATTCCCGCATGCTTATATAACTCAACAGTACACTTGGTGCATTTTTATATCTTTAATAGACCATGCACGTTATGTCACACACATACATTATTAAGTTATGTGTGCCGCCTTAATCAACAGTTTGAGCATGCACAAATAATATGGGACATTTCAAACGGAAATAGCAAACTTTCATCTCATGCATATTGATGAGATACAAAAGCACTAATTGCAATAGCCCAATTTCAATTTGTTAAAAATAAATTCAACTTGAAACAAAAGACATCACTACGAGGCTTAGGGGAATTAACCATATAAATCCCTACTATCATTCCCCTAAGCCTCATAGTGATGTCGTTTGTTTTAAGTTGAATTTTAATATCTCAAAATTGGGCTGTTGGAAATTACAAAAAAAAAAACACTTGAGAAGTGCGAAATAGCACTCGCTACTTCTCTCATCTTTTTTTAAATTCCAGCATGCTTTATACATAACTTAACAATGCACTCGGTCTCGCTTACTATTGCCTTTGTTATCTTTGTTTCAGTCATGGCGCTGTAATTGCGACTGCCTACCCTTTTCTAAAAGAGTGCCAAAACACTCTCAAACAGGTGAGAAGTTAATAGCTTGGCTACTTGCAAATAAAGGGGAGATGATCTATCGGTAGTTTTTGTGTATACTGGTTTCTTAGCAACAAAGACACTATGCCATCATGTGTGTAAAGTCCATAACAATAGAATTCCTGAATAATACTAATTAGTACAAAAGAGGGATAATTCGATAATTTAAAAAATCAATTTATGTTTCACCAGTTGAGTGCAAGAACACAGTACTAATTAATACAAAATAATGCTAATTCAATAATAAAAAATAAATTATGTTCATGGGTTAAGTGCAAGCACTCTATGAAAATCATTGATGTTTCCCAGACATTTCATTCTACCTTCTTCCTTCCCACTCTTTTTTCATCTCACCTCTTTTCTATTGTATCTCATTCCTTTCTATTCATATTTCATTCTGTTGCAATAAATAATGTAAATCCTCTGTTAAGCCCCCCCCCCCCCCCCCCCCTCAAATAAGCCCCCTCTCCAGTAAGCCTCCGCCCCTTTTAGGAGCAAGAAATTCATTAAGCCCCCCATCCCCCCCGTCTTTTCCTTCACAATCCAGACAATCAAAAGATAATTTAACGGCTGACTGTATAACCGGTACATTTCATGATTTGTAGCGTTCCAATCCGGGCACAAATTCATATACACAGTACTCGGAAAATATAACCGGTAGTTGTAATAAAAATGATCATTATTGCGGTAATCAATGAGTGGTGAACTGCTTGTGTTTCGCTTAATTGTAATGAGCGCCCCCCCCCCCCCCCCCCCCCCCCCAAGCATTTGAAATCAATAAGCCATGAAGAACCATGCAGTAGTTTGTGTCAGGCTGTTTGGAGCCTCTTGTTATTCTTAATTTTCACCCAGCTCGGTTTTCTTTCTTTTTTTTATCACATGACCCCGTTCAGACCGTTCATTTAAGTGCCTGAAAAGCTGGGTGCGGCTTTGATTGTAACAGGGGAGAGGCGGGGCCTGAAAACAATAGCTGATAACAATAGCAAAACAAAAAAATTATATATTCCTTTCGTCATATTCTCCTCGCCATATCAGGGTTTTACTGGGTTTTCAACAGTTTTGTAAAGTAGCGGACATATTTCTGAAAGCACCGGACGTTAATAATAAATAAAATAAAAAACTACCAGATATTGGTATCAAAGTACAGGACGTGGAATGGAAAACGACCGGACGAAACGTCCGGCCTCCGGCCTCAAACGAAAACCCTGCATATCCCCCCGTCATATTCTCCCCGTTATATTTCTCTCGTCATATTCCTCCCGTCATATTCCTCCCGTCATATTCCCTCCGTCATTTTCCCCCTGTCGTATTCCCCCTGTCATAATCCTCCCGTCATATTCCCTCCATCATATTACCCCTTCATATTACCACGTCAATAATAAAAAGATGACTTCGTCAATCTTATTTCTACATAATTAACCTAACGGGTCGCAACCAAAAAGCGAAATTTTGATAACCTTATTCGATGGAATCTTACCTCGATTTAGGTTTCGGGTCTTCTCATATTATACGCTTGAACCTGGATATTTTTCTGCCGGTTTCCCTTGCAAAACACACCAACATCCACTTCATTTATCTTTGAAAGATGAAGGCTGGCAGTTGGACCATGGCGAGACCACGAGTACTGTTCATACATTTTCTTCTCTCTCCCTCTCTCCATCTGCTCAAACCACAGCAACGTGCTCAATGCAAATTTGGCATAAGCAAAACATGTTTACCGTCTCGCTTCGTCACATGCCGACGTGATCCCAATGCGCCTCTGATTCGTCCCCAGTTGTCTCACAATAGAGGTTTTGCACGGCAGCCATGTTGCATGGCAGGAACATTTTTTCCCACAGGGAAAAGAATCTATTGTTCCTGCCATGCAACATGGCTGCCGTGCAAAACCTCTATTGACAAGAGGAGCGCGTCCGAGGATCCACAGCACTTTGACAATGTTATGACGAATTTTATCATCAATAAGAGGACATACGCATAAAAAACTGACGTCAGTTTATTAAACCACCCACAATGTCTTGATTCACTCTGACGAAGGCAGTTTGCGCTCGAAACGTGTGCTTTTTTGATTTTTTTTTTATGTTGGCCAATTAACCTTCATATCAACTCAGTACTGATAAAACCAAATTTTCGTGTTAATACTCCTCAGCTGACACTGTACCATAGTTTCTTTAGAAACTACCGTAAAGGGCCGTTTCCCGGGGGGGGGGGGTTGTACTCAACAAAGTTTTGTACGGGGATGCTCCGCCCCAAGGTCCAAACCCTTACCCTTTCATATACCATTTTTGACAGAAAAGGTACCCCTTTCATATACCTTTCATTGAAAATGGTACCCCTTTCATGTAGCCTTTACGTGCGTCTGTTTGATATATTTTGAAAGGCGCTTTTTATAATACTTAAATCACAGTTTTCCCTACGTTTTTTATACTTCAACTCGTGTTTTCGCTACCCTTTCCTATTCTTTGTGAAATCCCTACCCTTTCATATACTTCAACTTGTGAAATCCCGACCCTTTCATATACCTCCAGCCTCAAAAAGGTATCCCTTTCGGGCGGAGCATCCCCGTATAGCCCATTATGGGGAGTACCCCCCCCGGGGGGGGGGGGGGGGGGGCGTTTACACATGCGATTTTTGATGCGATTTTTGTCGCGCTTTCCAATACAACTTTTGTCGTATGTGTAAACTAGCGGCGATTTCTGTGCGATTTGGATGCGACATTTGCTTTCACTTGCTGTGTTCTTCCAAAAACTGCCGCCAAGTTGCGACATCGCGCGACAAATCGCTCCCAAATCGCACTGAAATCGCCGATAGTTTACACACGCGATTTGAAGATGCAACTTGAACGCGACTAAAAATGCATCGAAAAGTTAAATCCGGGGTTCCCCAGGGTACAGTCCTGGGCCCCCTCATGTTTCTGCTCTATATAAATGACATCACTAACAACACGTTCTCAAAGATCCGTTTATTCGCTGATGACTGTCTGCTATACAGAATTGTTGATTGTGCGGAAGATGAACAAAAACTCCAAAGTGATCTTCGTGAGCTTAATTTCTGGGCTGAGAAATGGCAGATGGCCTTCAATATTAAGAAGTGTAATCTATTAAGTATCCGTAAACGCACTGGTGATGCAAACAGCAAATATACCCTACTGGAGATAGAACTTGAGGCGGTGGACCATCACCCCTACTTGGGTATTGAATTACAATCTGATTTGAAGTGGAATTATCACATAGATAAAATTACCAGTAAGGCAAGTCGTTCTTTGTTTTTTTTTTTTTACGAAGAAAAAACATCCCAAATTGTCCAAAAGGCAGTTAAACAGAGAGCATATCAGGCTCTGGTTCGTCCTCACCTGGAATATGCTTTGGCTGCGTGGGACCCCCATCTAGCTTTGTCAAAAGCGGTTACAGCTATTTCAATTGACGTTGTCGGATAAAAGCTTAAAGCCAAGACCGCAAGGTAGTATGGGTTAGGGTAAATAAAGTCGCACTCGGGCCACGATGGCCCACTCGGCCGGAGCTTAACCCGGTTTCCGTAGCATGAAGCAACTAGGAATATTGCTACTCCCCCCTGGATGGGATGCTAGTCCATCGCAGGGTTACCCCCAGCATTTTGTCGCTGGTACCCATTTATACACCTGGGTGAAGAGAGACAGTGTGGAGTAAAGTTTCTTGTCTAAGGAAACAACACGACGGCAGAGACCAGGCTCGAACCACCGACCTTCAGGTTGAAAGTCCGACGCGCTAACCACTAGACCACCGTGCCGCCCACGTTAGGGTAAATAGCATTGCATAAAAATCCCATACTACCTCGCGGTCTTGGCTTTTCGCCTTTTTCATCCGACAACGTTAATTGAAATAGTTGTATACAAGAGAGAAAGAGACTGTAACTCGTTTACTCGATTCCTTAAACTGGTCATCATTAGAAGCAAGACGTAAATGTCGGCGTCTGGTGCTTCTATGAGTCTGTGCAAGGCAGTACTGTATTACCTATCCCGTCACATTTAGATGTACCAACCCATACTTACAATACTAGATCTCAAGCTCCCTTTATTAATCCAAGTTCCATGGGCAACATCTATGCGAACAGTTTCTTTCCGAGGTCTATCAAAGATTGGAACGCTCTACCGTTAGATATTAGGACGATGGAGACTTTGGACATTTTTAAACGTACTGTTCGGGAACATGTTTTATTTTTTAAATTATACGATTCTATTTATTTATTTATTTATTTATTTATTTAACAACAACAACAACAACAAAACTTTATTAACGTGTCATACCATTATAGCTAGGGAATATCCCTTACTAATTAGGGGACACTTAATATATATATATATATATATATATATATATATATATATATATATATATATATATATATATATGTATATCTAAAACTATATAACAAATTCAAATAATTATGTATTTTACAATATTAATAAGCAATTCTATTAAAATCTAAGATAAAATAGTTAAAATAACTAACTAAAAGTAGACTAAGATGTTTTCATGATGAGCACCTTGGCGCGATGGGCAACCGTTGCCAAGTATAAACATAGATGTAGATGTTGGATCATACGATCAGTTAAGGCTAATAGCTCAAATCTGTAAGATCGGAGTTTTGGACTCGCAGGCATGAGACTTGGCAGGTATACAATTATTGTTGTGAATTTCTGTCTTATTTCATTCGAAAAAAGAGCAAAAAAGAGAAAAAAAAGAAAAAGAAAAAAAAGAGAAAAAAGAGCCGAATTTAACGACTCTCCAAAAGTAGCGAGTCCCAAAGGCTTCTAATTCCGAAAGTAACGAGGGTCGTTAATACACTGTGCTTATGGTAAAACCCTATCATTGAACTAATCTGCAGATGAAGGAGCATCTCCCGCAACTGGATATAGATGGAGTGAAGAATATATGGATTGTTAAACCTGGAGCTAAATCAAGGGGAAGAGGTAAATAAATAATGGTATTGAAGACAATGTAGCATATAAAAATGACGGGGTGCTCGTCGGAAATTTTCGAAAAACATGCTAAAAGGGTACCAGAATCTCGTTTGATGGGCGTGGCTCAAAATAATTTTACCCCTAAGAGGTACCCAATTCTAAAACAACACATATCATAATCTGTCATATTTTTTCGACTTAATATCCTAAAAGGTACGGTGAAACGGTGGTCATTTTAGATTTTAGAACCCTAAGCGGTATCAGTCTACAAATTTTGACCCCTAAATGGTACGACGAGCACCCCCGTCATTTTTATATGGGAGTTCCCCCCGGGCTTAAAGATCTCCGCTATTTTATAGTGTGACTCTCGAACAGCTATTTCTTTTATTGTAAGGCGGGACTCAACCTGAATCTGAATGAAATTTTAAGAGGTTTAAAGAAGGGATTATATTTATGATTATATTTTTGGAACACCAATAGACAGTTCCAGGCGTTCAGATAGTAGGAAAAGCGCGAATAGTTGGGGAAGGCGCGAAGAAAAGCGATCGAATCGCCCCGCTTTTTTTCGCTCGCTTTTCTTCGCGCCTTCCTCGCTATCTGAACGCCTGGAACAGGCTAGAACACCAACAGACAGTTGATACCCACACAAGAGGACCCCAGGTTGCTAGTGGACTATTTTGGTGCCCATCTATCACTGAATTCTCATTTTAAAACTACATTAACCAAACACCCCATGACATCTATTCATGAGATGATCATGAGCATAGAGTTTTTGGATTGCTTGAAACATGAACGAGATATTTCCATTAAAGCCATGTTAAGTGGCGGAAAAATGGCGTTCATGTGGAGTCCCGCCTTAAGGTGATCTTGTTTATTTGATGCCATTTTCTCTCTCCTTGTAGGAATCATGTGCATGGATCGTCTTGATGACATAGTGAAGCTTGTTGGTAGCAATGCTGTGGGAAAGAAAGAAGGGCACTTGGTTGTGCAGAAATACATAGGTAATGAAGTACATGTATACAGCTATTTCAATTAACGTTGTCGGATGAAAAAGGCGAAAAGCCAAGACCGCGAGGTAGTATGGGATTTTTATGCAATGCTTTTTACCCTAACCCTTCCTACCTTGTGGTCTTGGCTTTAAGCTTTTATCCGACAACGTTAATAGGCCATTTGCACGATGGCGTCATTTGACTACAACTACCAGAATTCATTTCGTTTTTCCTTTCTTATTTAAATTTTGTAATCCCAGTGCGGTTTAATTAACAATAGCCCTGATTTGCACTACAAAACAAAAAACTGAAGGATTCTGGTAGTTGTAGTCAAATGACGTCATCGTGCAAATGGCCTATTGAAATAGCTGTTTTCCTAATTCAATAAAGGTTGTTTTGGTCATTGGTAATTGGGCATACGGAACACAATGCAATGCTTTGCTTGAGTGACCGCCAAACAATAGCTTCCCAATGCCCAGTTACCAATGATCAAAGCAACCTTTATTGAATTAGGTATAGCAAACACGAACACGAAGGAAATTAATGTGAGTGAAATTTTCTGATCTTCGCAGTGTGCTATCAACTTAAGCAGTTGAAAAAGCAACCGAAAAAAATTCAGGCTTGAATGGGGTTTGAACCCATGACCTTGCGATACCAGTGCAATGCTCTATCCACTGAACTATCAAACCACATGGATAGATGGTCAATTGCGAGTTCGTAATATACCCGATGATAGTAAAATATGTCGATATGAATATTTCTCAAAACCATTAATAATTCATGACGAGACTAACTCAAAGGGAATCACTACCGTGAAGGAGGTTCTGATATCCAGTCTTAATTAGCATAGATTTTGGCGATTTTATTCCTTCGTTTTTCTCTGTATTTAATGATCAGTTTGAGAAGCTATATCAAACACTCGAAAGAGTGTTTGATCAGGTATCCAAACACCTTGAAGTGTGTTTAAAAAAACTTGGCTGTGCCTCGTTTTTCAACCCACTTCTCGGTGTTTGGATATCCTGATGAAATACTCTTCCTCGTGTTTGATATTATTACTTAAAGTGACATCTTGTAATGCTAACTCTTCCCTTTGGTTGTTCTTCACAGAAAACCCACTGTTGATTTACAACGTGAAATTTGACATCAGGCAGTGGTTTCTTGTCACTGATTGGAATCCTCTTACCTTGTGGTTTTATAAGGTAACAAACCTTGTGGCTAAGGCGACAGTGTCTTGCCGAAATAACAACATATCGCGTACCTTATTTCCATGCCACCAAATATACAACTAAATTGGATAAAGAGATTCTATAGAGCAAAACAGAAGCAGTAGTTTGGAGATAAAACGCATGAAGTGGATTATAGTTCATCAATTTGCATGTCGTGACAGGCGATCAAGAAATCAAAATTGCCCTTCTGGTGGAATTTCTAGGGGGGGGGGGGGGGGGGGTGGGGGGTACTCACTATAGTGGGCTATACGGGGATGCTCCGCCCGAAAGGGGTAACTTTTTGAGGCTGGAGATATATGAAAGGGTCGGGATTTCACGAGTTGAAGTATATGAAAGGGTAGGGATTTCACCAAGAATGGGAAAAGGTAGGGAAAACGCAAGTTGCAGTATAAAAAGGGGTAGGGAAAACTGCCATTTAAGTATTATAAAAAGGGCCTGTCAAACAGACGCACGTAAAAGCTTTATGAAAGGGTACCATTTTCAATGAAAGGTATATGAAAGGGGTACCTTTTTTGTCAAAAACGGCATATGAAAGGGTAAGGGTTTGGACCTTGGGGCTGAGCATCCTCGTACAAAACTTTGTTGAGTACCCCCCCCCCCCCCCCCCCCCGGGAAACGGCCCTTTACGGCAGTTTCTAAAGAAACCATGGTACAGTGTCAGCTGACGAGTATTAACACGAAAATTTGGTTTTATCAATACTGAGTTGATATAAAGGTAAATTGGCCAACATAAAAAATAAATCAATTTGTTGAGTACCCCCCTCCCCTCCGGTTTAATTTGTTAGTATTTTTAGCCATTATTGTGGCTTTTTAGTTTACATGCCCAGTCTGTGGTACCGTGCAGCAGAAATGAATTAATATGATATGCCTGTTCAGTGTATTCAGTAATTTCAAATTTTTAGTAATGTAAAATGCACAAGTCTGTGATTGTTGATTATGGTTCGTCTTTTCGTTTCTCCAGGATTGCTACATCCGATTTTGCAGCCAGAATTTTTCTCTGGAGGACTTTCACATGTAAGAATACAACTGTTGCTTCCAATCTTTACAAACACTGAAGCAGACTTTTTAATACGGACACCCCGTGAATACGGACACGCCGTTAATACGTTCACCTCGTTAAAACGGACACCCCGTGAATACGGACACCCCGTTAAAACGGACACCCCGTGAATACGGACACCCCGTGAATACGGACACCCCGTGAATACGGACACCCCGTTAATACGGACACCCCGTGAATACGAACACCCCGTTAATACGGACACCCCGTGAATACGGACACCCCGTTAATACGGACACTCCGTTAATACGACACCCCGTAAAAACGGACACCCCGTTAATACGGACACCCCGTTAATACGGACACCTCGTTAACACGGACACCCCGTAAATACGGACAGTTTCCGTGGTCCCTTCGGTGTCCGTATCAACGGGGTTCGGCTTTATTTTAGATATGAACGGATAAAACTTATGTGATTACAAATTTTTGTCTGTAGAAGCATCCACTTGGCCAATAACTCCATCCAGAAGCACTTTGAGAACAGTGGAATTCGTGATAAACGCATTCCTGTTGATAACATGTGGAGTAGCGACGATTTAAAGGCCTACCTCAAGTGAGTCAACCCCTTTTACTCTAATGGAGTACTGCAGTTACCAGTCCCTCTCGGCGATCCGAGCGGCGAGCGAACGAAAGTAATGCGAACCGAGGAGGTTCCCGCCTCTCCCCCAGTTTCCCCTCGGCTCGTTCACTCGCTCCAGTCTCGCCGAGCTTGTTTTTGTAATCAGCTCGCCCGCTCGATTGACTGAAAAGGGACGGGTGGCAGAGCCAAATATTTTCCTATCCGGCCCTAACATAGTCAATAGTCCAGTTTCGAATTCGCTATGACCGCTGAATTCAAACACCAATGACACATTGATACAGGGTTAGACTCGACCTGATGTAAAATATTCACAAATACCGGCAGAAGGTGCATGAAATTTGAAAATTAAACAATAGACAGAGCTCTAAACAGGTCATCTTCTCACCTGAATTTGTGAATATTTTACATCAGGTCGAGTCTAACCCTGTATCAATGTGTCATTGGTGTTTGAATTCAGCGGTCATTTAACAAATTTACACCGGTTTTGCGTGGTGTGGACTCTTATTTACCACGATTTACGTCATCACATGGTCAAAATGTTGTGGACTCACGAGGCGCAGCCGAGTGAGTCAGCAACAAATTTTGACCATGTGATGACGTAAATCGTGGTAAATAAGAGTCCACACCACGGAAAACAGGTGGAAATCTGTTTTTTACCACAATATTTAAAAAAAATGCGGGGAAAAAATCGAAGTTTCTCGTTACAAAACGTGACTGCTAAGGAAGCGCAAGCGTTGTCTATAACTTCCTCACAATCTGATTGGTTTATTTTTTCAAGCGCGCGCTTTTATAGGCATTACGTGATGTTAGCGTCAGCACCGTTGTCTGTACTCTCATTTACCACCCGCATCGACCAATCAGATTGCGAGATTACTGGCAATTGTTGTAAAAAGCAAATTCGAAATTGGACTATTTGGAGACCAAATTGTTTCAAATTTTATCACTCGAGGCCGTACGCTTTTGTAGTAGGGCCGTATGGCTTTTTATCATATGACCTGTACGGCCCTGTGAGCCATTTCATTTCAAAACCATTGAGCCAAATATTTTCCCATCTGGCCCTCCCACTCAGTCGTGGAAACGCATACGGTCCCCATACGGGTATTTTGTAAAATGTTTTAAAAAGAATGCGCGCGCGGAGCTGTACGGGTCATACGACAAACTTATTATTAAGCCTTACCACGATGAACAGTAACCAACTCTTTCCCCCAGATACCACGCAGCTCTAAACAACCTCTAATTTCATTGGACCTGGGTATCACGCAGCTCCATTGTTTTCAGGGCTTGGGTCCATTGTTGTGTTGTTTGTTCTATTGTTTTCTCAGCAAATCAGAGAAGACCTTGTAAGAGCTGCGTACTGCTTGACTATTTCACGATAGAACACTTACAGTTGATTATTGACGTCATTATAGGAAGAAGGGAGTTGGTGAGATGTGGGAAGAGGTGATTTATCCTGGCATGAAGAAGGCAGTTATCTCCGCTGTGCAGTCTTGTCAGGAGATTGTGGAATATCGAAAGGTAACACTGGACTAGTTACCATTTAATCGTGTCAATATCAAAATTCTCGATTGTGATTGGTTATCCGCGCGCCCGTGCCTTGGTTCCCACTAGCGACGTAATCGGAAGCGGAGTCGGAGTCGGAAGCGTAAGGAGACTTACGTTAAAGTATAAATCAAAAAACGGAGTCACAATCGGAATCGGAAGCTCGACGGAATCGGAATCGGAATCGGAATCGGAATCGGAATCGGAATCGGAATCGGAATCGGAAGGATCAGAAGGTTTCCTTTTTCTTCCGATTCCGCTTCTGCTTCTGTCGCTTACTATCCGCTTCCGTCGTTTTGATTTCCACTAGATCGTAAGGTTCTTGCGATTTCGATTCCGCTTACGATTCCGCTTAAGTCGCTAGTGAGAAGCAAGCTTATGTCTTACGTAATTGGCCCGCGATCACGTGGGTGTTCAATTAAAACTTTTCGTTGTTTCACACCGAAGTAGTGCGCGCGTCAATCAAGTGCTCTTGAATGGTTGTTGTTGTTGTTGTTTTTTTGCTGTTTCCCTCCCGGATTCAAACTGATATTAAAAAAAATGAAAAGTTGGTTTTATCGACTGAGTTGATAAGGTAAATTGGCCACCATAAAAATATTTAAAAAGCTGACGTTTCGAGCGCTTGCCCTTCTCAGAGCGAATCAAGGGATTGTGTGTTGTGTGCGGTTCATATATCGAACGGTGGATCTACACTATTGGTGAAAACATGGTAACGTAAAAAAACAAGAGAGTCACGATTTGGAAGATGAATTTTTGCTCTAGATTTTTGCGGCTTTCCGGGTTGCCCTGGTTGACACGATTTGAGTACAAAAAAGTCGCCACTAAGCAAATCTACCTAAACCGAACCTATGTTGTGCTTATTTCATAGGATGATTAATTGTGATTATTTTTTTTTAATTCAGAATTCGTTCGAGCTTTATGGCGCTGATTTCATCATTAGTGGGGATTACAAGCCATGGTTGGTAAGTACACACTGATAAATTTCGTCCTTCTGACGAACGAAGAACATTTGTTGCCCACTATTGGCATAAATGCGCATTCTAGATTTCTCAAATTTCTTTTTTTTAAGTGTGTATGTCCCATTTAATCAAAGGCTCCTAAAGGCTGGTTTTCACTCGCGACGGAGTCGGAATCGGCGTCGTAAGAGCGCTTCCGACCTCGTGAAAATCGAAAATCGGAGTCGTAAGCGGAGACATAAGCTCGACAGAATCGGGGTCGAAAGAATCAGAACGGTTCCATTTTCTTCCGATTCCGCTTATGACTGCGTAATCTTCTTCCGATTCCGTCGGTTTGATTTTCACTAGATCGTAACGCTCTGCGCTTCTGATTACGACCCCGACTCCGTCGTTGGTGAAAACCAGCCTTAAGAGCCAACCCGTGAATAAGAAATACTAACGCGTAACGCAATATTGCAGTAAACGTATGTTTTCACACTGACATGGTTCGATATTTTTTTTTAACTAAACTTAACGATTTTTGTCCAGACTAAATTTAATTATTTCAAGGTAGATACCCATCAAAACACGTGTCTCCGTTGAAAAATCATTTTAGATCGATTTTAATGTTGCATAACGACTCCAAATGCGAAATATCTTTAAGCTTGTTGTTTATATTCGTTCACAACAAATTAGTTATTGTTATCGCTGGATTCACGTTGTTCTTGTTACAAAACGCATTCGTAGCAAACATGACGTCACTAAGTTTACAGCTGAGTGAGCGAGCGAGCGAGTGAGTGAATTAGCCACTGTTACCGATAACCCGTTCATTACGCTTGCGCGTATTCACGGGTTAAAAACCACAATCCTTGAACTTTCTGCCTGTGATAATCCGCACTTTGTCATTTTTGTAGCTGGAAATAAACTGTAGTCCTACCATGGGGCCAAGCACGGCTATCACACGAAAGCTGTGCGCGCAAGTGCTGGAGGATACTATGAAAGGTACGAATGCCAGCAAATATTGTTACCACTACAGCCCCCCTGACCAGTCTCATATGAGATAAGCTCCTGGTTCTGAATGTACTGTAAACAAAGGGTCAGATCGGTTCAAGCTGTATGACTTACCTATACGGTGGAGTCTAAATGCTATAGCTCAGAAGGTCGGACACCTTAATGAGAATATATAACGGACTAACTGGTTAGCTTTAATAATAAATCTTCCCCCACCCCGGGCGGTAGGCTATGCAAGCCTAAGCCTAGCTGAGGTCACAGGTTCAATCCTGGGTGGGTAGGAATTTTATATTTTCTCTTTTAGACTTAAAAATTTATTGCAAATAAAATTCGAAGTGTCGACATTAAGTTATATAATTCTCAATAAGATGTCCGACCTCCTTCTGAGCTATAGCAGGTAGGCTCTACCATAACTCGTTCAACGATTCTACCACTTCATTTGATTGTCCGCGTCTGTTGTGATTGGCCAGAGTAATTACTTTGGTTTTGAGTTTGCCATGCTCAATTAAAAACTGCTTCATATGATTTTCAGTGGTCATTGATCGACGAGACGACAAAAACTGTGACACAGGAAGATACGAATTGGCCTTTAAGCAGGTGAGTATTCTCAATCTTCCCATTAGTGAAAACCCTATGGTCGCTTACAACTAAGCAATACTTTCCTGTGGTACTGTTTATTATGCTGTACAAGGTGGTTCTAACGTTTGTGTCTGTGGATGAAATCCTAAAGTGTAACCATTCAAATGAAAGCTATTGAGCAGTACTTTCCTGTGGTACTGTTTATTATGCTGTACAAGGTGGTTCTAACTTTTGAGTCTGTGGATGAAATCCTGAAGTGTGACCATTCAAATGAAAGCTATTGAGCAATACTTTACTGTGGTGCTGTTTATTATGCTGTACAAGGTGGTTCTAACTTTTGAGTCTGTGGATGAAATCCTAAAGTGTGACCATTCAAATGAAAGCTACTGAGCAGTACTTTTCTGTGGTATTGTTTATTGTGCAGTACAAGGTGGTTCTAACTTTTGAGTCTGTAAACGAAATCCTCAAGTGTGACCATTCAAATGAAAGCTACTGAGCAGTACTTTCCTGTGGTACTGTTTATTATGCTGTACAAGGTGGTTCTAACTTTTGAGTCTGTAGATGAAATCCTCAAGTGTGACCATTCAAATGAAAACTATTGAGCAGTACTTTTCGGAGTGAAAGGGTTAATGCGTTTGTTTTGTGTCCAGCCTCAAGTGTCAGCTCCACCATACATTGGTATGAATATGGCGATAGAAGGTCAGGGACTCCGCAAGCCACCAGAAAAGGCCAGGCGGCATAGTGACGTCACATCTCCAAGGGTTGCAACTGTCCCCAAATACAAAGACACCCTGACTGACCCCAAGGCTGGGAAGCCTGTGCCTGTATCTTTGCCCAAAGAACTGTCACCACAGGGAAGCAATGTTAAGCCAACGTCTCTGTCGCGACCCAAAGAAACACGGAATGTTAGTGTGAGTTCTTCAGGAGAATCTTTGGAGATGACCGATACTAAGCGACGATTTGATGGCAAGAATAACTCAAAGAAACCCGAGGGTTCTTGGGCGATTGGCTGCATGGGTCCCCCGCCGCAGTCAATTCCAATAGTAACCACATTTTGTTCAACCGACAACGGAGAGCTAAAAGGATTAATTACCAGAAGCAAATCGTATTCCTCTGGTGATGGAGATGTCACAACTCTATCTGATACACAACAGCCTGCTCCAAGGCCAATGAAAATACCCAAAGCGGTACTGAAGTACTCAAGCGGTGCAAATATGCGACAGCGAACACAGCTTCCCATATCCATAGGTCCCGATAGTAACGGCAAACCCTTCTAGCTATTGGCTAGAGAAGATACGAGGTTAAAATACTCCCGATCAGGATGGTCACGCTGAAAGCTCCAATGCGAGGCAGCTCGGTATTGTGTGACAGTGTTACCTCGGATTGTGTTGCAAATGCAACGGTCATTAAATTGGAATTAATAACACTAGATGCAAAACGGATGAAAAAACACGTTTGCAATCAAGTGGAATGCACTTCTTGGTGGATAAATTCTTCATGTCTAGATCGTTAAAAATAAAGAAACTTGTAAAAAGTGTTTTTTAGAGAGCAAGATTTATTTGCACTGATAAATGTTTTTTTCAAAGGAATACATATACCTCAAGATTATATTTACTCCATCTTTGGAAAGTCTTTACGTAGTCATTGCATTTATGGAAAAAGTTATTGTATATTGAATGCGTTTGAACTGCTTAAATACGTGTCAAATAACTATTTTATTGGAATTCATGTAAATTGCATGGAATATTTATGCAATACGATTACCTGTAATAATGGCGAGAGAGTGAATTGTATTTTGAATAATTAAAATTTTCATCAACTATGATGTGTTTTTTTAAATGATTGTCAGAAATTAGTAGAGAACTGTTATTCATATTTCGTAAAATATAAACTAGTTAACTACAATCTTCGACAATATTTTTGGAACGTTCTTGCCTTTTCTTAACCGTCAAAAGAAATTCTTGCTAAATACCCCCTCCCCCCATCACAATGTTGATTTCGGCGCTTAACAACATTGTCCGAGGGGGTGGGGGTGGGGATGGGGGGGGGGGGGGGGGGGAAGGTCATTTCTACTAACCCGGTGGGTGGCTGAAATGTTTTATAATTCTTGAAGAAATATTAAAGAGGGCGCTTTTATTGAAGTGTCCCAAAGACTTGTGTCGACGATTGTAGCTATACCCTGGTCTACAGCTTCAGAATCTTTGAATCTTGCTGTTTTTAAATAGTTAACAGAATAAAATGCCTATTTTGTTTACCATATCACTCCCAGAGTACATGTAGCGTAATTCTAATTAATACCGTACGCCAGCACTGCCAATCTATATGTTACTCATACAAAATGGGTTTTACATGCTACTAACACAAAAACAACTGTGTCAATCTGTTTTCCAAGAGAAACAGTAAAATACAACTAAAAGTTCACTACAAAATGTTCTGAATATCAGTAAAGGGCCATTCTCCATGAATAGGTTCTAGTGAAAAACGAACCTTTTAAACAAGTTATGCCTTATTGGTATTCAACAGTCTGTAAATGCAATACACATGCAAAACAAATGCAATACATACTTCAGAGAAGCTCTGAAAGAGATATCTTTACTCTAAAGGCCGTTTACACATGCGATTTTTTATGCAATTTTTGTCGCGCGCAAGTTGCATCTTCAAATCGCATGTGTAAACTAGCGGCGATTTCAGTGCGATTTGGGCGCGATTTGTCGCACGATGTCGCAGAGGTTTCCAAACCGGATGCAACTTGGCGGCGAATTTTGGGAAATCACAGTAAATGTCGCACCTGAATCGCACTGGAAATCGCCGCTAGTTTACACTTGCGACAAAAGTTGCATTGGAGAGCGCGACAAAACTCGCATGTATAAACGGGCCTTAACAATGCCACGCGTCTTGCGGCAAGTTTGCCAACTCGAAAACAAAAGATAAGCAATTTTCTTAAATGGAATTGTAAATTACACTGCCTATTTTATTCACACATTGTGGTCTATGTTAAATGGAACATTTATTGTTTTAATAAAAATATATTCCAGCAAAATTCAATTTGTCCTTTTTACTGTTACCTATTGTTTTACTAGATTGGTTACTTTATATCTGGAGTATATTTAATTTTAAAAAAATGAAACATTTTCATTGTTCCCAAACCTGCAAATATGAAACTGATTCAAGTAATATAACAAACACGAGGAAGCGTGTTTTATCAGAAATCAAAACATCGAGAAGTGGGTTGAAAAAACGAGGTCAGGCCAGTTTTAACCGCGGTCAAACGAGAGAAATTTGCAAAGTTAAGCAAAGTACTTAAAAGTTAAGGCTGTCATTCTCACTGTTTAGATTTTAATATATTGCCAATATACGGTCAATTTACCAAACGTTTTGAAAGTTTACCAAAAAAGTTCTAAGGGTTTAAAAACTGTGAACTGCAGAATTGTCGGCGCCATTTGCCAACAATATTTGGATCAGGCGCAGAGAGTTTTGGTCAGTTTTCAACGGAAAAAAGCTCATCATTTTGAGAAAAATTGAAAGGTAGTAACGTCAACTAATTTTTTTATACATCCTTGCGCATATTTCCATTTAATATTAAATAAAATTCCACTAAATAAAACAGAAAACGCCTCGGACGTTTAACCGCGGTGCAACGCGAGTTGTTTTAAACCGACTTCTCGGTGTTTGGATATCTGATGAAACTCTTCCTCGTGTTTGATATTTTATGTGAATTTATCTGCAGTTGCAAACTAAGGATGTATATTCACCATTTAATTGGTATATGCACCATCTAAATCGTGTATATCCATTATCTAAACCGTGTATACAGGGTCTGAAATTGCGGCCAGCTGGTCGCCAATGCGCCTAAAAGTTGAGTGTTGGCGACCAGAATTCCAAGGCTAGTCGCCAGTAGGCGAGTTACTTTTAATTTGTCTTCTCAATGTTTTGAACGTCCACTCCAATGTATTAATTTCGTGGCTGGCTTCCAGCAAGCCAATTATGCTTTGTTTGTTAGGACATTTATAACCCAGAGAAATGAATTTAGGGGTAAAAAATCACGTTAAGTGACTTCCACAACAGTTGCAATCCGCGCACTGCAACTTGTACAAATTTAAGCGGTCGCCATATTGTTTCAGCGGTTTCCTCTGACCATCTTACCGTGGGCGCATTTTGTTTCATGTCGCAAACTACGTCCTTGCAAGATTCATCTTGAATCAGAAGGATAGCTTGGTGATGTGCTAGTAAAGAAAGTGCCGTTTCTTCGATTATCTTCAGTTTTAAAACTAAGGGAACTGTATCTATAAATGAAACCTTACCGTATCAACCAAAATGAAAGACACATGACACGATACGTTGGCCAGAGCGTTGAAAGTTTTACGCCTGCTGTTACGAATGATCGGTCGTTTCTGTCGTTTACGATCTTTTTTCCTTTCTCTAAGTCGTGCATATCCACTATCTAAACTGTGTATATTCACCATCTAAACGTATATCCATTATCTAAACCTTGTAGATCCACCATCTAAACTGTAGCCATGGTAGAAAAGTTGTATTGCGGAGGTCTTGGTTTAATGTTTCGTTTTTTCATGTAATCAAGAAACTGGTCTGGAAGTTCCTCCAGAACATCCTTGGCCAATCGCGCCCCGCTTATGACGTTTCCTGCTTGTCCAATGTAGTCTCGGAAGGGAACAAACTATGATTCACAAGGACACAGCATGAACTAATGAAAGGTACATTATGGAGCTGCTCAGTTGAGTGCACCTTTGGATACCGTAAATCCTTTTGTGAAACTTAAAGTGCCCACAACGATTTTGTTTTATTTTCTTATCTAAATCTACACGTCACGTAATGAATATCTTCGAAAACATTTCTTGATGTCAGCAAAACGCGATTTTTTTATATGATTTTTTTAAAGTCTTCGAAATCCTACTTTTTTGCGGTCGAGCCGCCCCGCTGATAAGAATGGCGACGGGCTCATAATAAGCCCACGTGATCAGTCTGTGACGTAGGTTCAGGAACCTTTGTGCATGGAAATATTCTTCGGGGGGTCAGATATGTTATTACAGCGCGCTGCGACACATCTTTCAGGCATTTTTGGTGAGAATAAAAAATGTCCGCTTATTTACAAGTGAGATGAACTACGTTCCTGAACTACGTCACAGGCTTCCGTCCCACCGAGAGGAGACTAATGCAAATGGTCAAAATGGCGGCAAATTTCGAAGACTTTGAAAAATCATAAAAAATTCACGTTTTGCTGAAATAATAATAATAAAAAATTTCGCAGACGTTCATTACGTGACGTGTAGATTTAGATGGGAAAATGAAAAAATCGTTACGGACTTGGGGGAGAGAGTCACTTGAAGCCGCTATGGAGGTTATGAGAAAGGACTGGAAAAAAGCGAAAAACGGTTAATGGTATTGGTAATGATTATGATAATGAGTATAACGGTGATGGTAATGAAGATGGCGAGGATGATGACGATGGTAATGATGATGAGTGATGATGATCATAATGATGACGACGATAATGACGATGATGTTATTGATAATTTAGTAGCATAGCAAATGGTTTGAACCCAGGAATACCAGTGGTCTGTCGAATGCGATAGTCTAGCTTAGTGTAGTTCTGTAAAGAACTGTTGTTGTTGACAATAACTGATGTTTCCTACAGCCTTCCGTCAAGTCATCTTCAAAGTCGAGCGGGTGGTGTATCGAGCAAGCACATCAACAACCTGAGACAATAGTATCATCAACTGACCATTCACCAACCAATTGACTGTAAAGATAACTTCCGCTTACGTTATCAAAACGTCAATCAACAACAACAACAGTTCCATTTAGAACCATACCATGGAGATGATCACACTTGACACACCATTGATGAAAAAATCGCCACATTTAACAGCACCTAACCTTCAGACTCATTTAAAGGAAGAATTCTTAGGCGGAACAACGCTAGTTTTAAGAAAAATGGGGCTTAATCGTCGATCGCGAATTACAGCATCCAAAAGTTATGAACCAAGCGGTAAATTAATAAAAGCGTTGGTAATTTGTTTCGTTTTGAAGACTTATACTTGACATGTTGAACTACCGGTACCTATTAACTGGTTGGGTAAGGTGTACCGGTACCTATTAACTGGTTGGGTTAGGTGTACCGGTACCTATTAACTGGTTGAGTAAGGTGTACCGGTACCTATTAACTGGTTGAGTAAGGTGTACCGGTACCTATTAACTGGTTGAGTAAGGTGTACCGGTACCTATTAACTGGTTGAGTAAGGTGTACCGGTACCTATTAACTGGTTGAGTAAGGTGTACCGGTACCTATTAACTGGTTGGGTAAGGTGTACCGGTACCTATTAACTGGTTGAGTAAGGTGTACCGGTACCTATTAACTGGTTGAGTAAGGTGTACCGGTACCTATTAACTGGTTGAGTAAGGTACCGGTACCTATTAACTGGTTGAGTAAGGTGTACCGGTACCTATTAACTGGTTGAGTAAGGTGCTCCCTGATTGGTCGGATAAGGAACGTTTGGATTGGTTGGATATGGAAGTGTGTTTGGATTGACAGGATATGGTGGACTCTGATTGGTTCCAAATGGAGCACTTTGATTGGCTGGAGAAGGCATGATTGGCACTATGTTGTCAACTGAGAGTGGTTGGGGAGGCTTTGGTTTAATCGCACGTGCTGTCATGAATGATAGAAGCTGATCCGGCAGCTCGGCCAACACTTCTTTAGTGAGCAAATCCTGAGCGAGGGCACCATGCGTTTGGAAATCTCGGAATGGAACAAACTGAAACAAAAAGTGGGTAACATTCAACCTAAACCATCCAACCGAGTTCTTCTTGTCATAGTGTAGTTGCACACCAAAAGATCTACAAGCATCAATTCTTGAGGTAGTACTATGGAAGGAACTAATGATAGTGACGATGCCCCTGGTAATAACAATGAAATAATGATAATGATGATGATGATGATGAAGATGAAGATGAAGATGATGATGATGATGATGATGATGATGATGATGATGATGATGATGATGATGATGATGATGATGATGATGATGATGATGATGATGATGGTGGTGGTGGTGGTGATGTCATCAGAATGATGGCTGTGACGAAGAACAAAAAGCTTCTGGATGGAAATGATGGAAGAGATAGGAAAACGAGAGAAAAGGGCAGGGAAAATAACGCGAAGAGGAAAACTAAAACGACAAGAAAAACAAGCGAGAGCAGAAGTAGAAGGCAATGAAGAAAGAGCAAGGGAAATTATTACCAGAAACGCGGGACACGCTTTAAAATCTCACCATCCAATTGCAATATCGATACGGTTCACGTAAACGCTCAAAACGCATATTTACATATTTGCGCCACAGAGAAGTAGGAGAGCATTTTATCAGAGGATTTAAAGTATCCAAAAACTGCGACCATCTGCTACCCAATCGCAATGGCAAGAGCGAGCTGCTATTTAAGGACAGTAATGCTGACATTATCAACTACCCAACACTGTTAACATTGCCTAATGATACTGTCAACTACCTAATTAGTTGGGTAAGGTGCTCCCTGATTGGTTGGATAAGGAATGTTTGGATTAGGTGAGTATGGAGGTGCGCTTGGATTGACAGGATATGGTGGACTCTGATTGGTTCCAAATGGAGCACTTTGATTGGCCGGAGAAGGCATGATTGGCACTATGTTGTCAACTGAGAGTGGCCGAGGTGGCTTTGGATTAATCGCATGTTTTATCATGAACGATAGAAGCTGATCCGGCACTTCAGCCAACACTTCTTTAGTGAGCAAATCACCAGCTAACACCCCTCGCGTTTGGAAATCTAGGAATGGAACGAACTGAAATAGAGTGGGAAGACATTTACGATATAAGGCCAGCAGAGTCCTCCCATTACAGAGCAGCAAAATAAAAAATCGATACGCTATCAAATTGAAATACTAATGCTAGAAAGACTTTAAGCCTATGTATCATTGGCGGCTGCAGAAATTCTGGCAAAACCACAGACAAATGCCCTAGTACAAAAGTGCTGAAGCTACACAATCCAGACTCCTGAGAACGGGGGGTGTGTGTCTGTTGGGGGGGGGGGAGGGGGCAGACCCTTTTCTTTGCAAGATTAGGGGGCGGGCACTGGGGCCCCTTCCTTAGATCCGCCATTGTAAACTTCGTGCTCTTGATGCAAACGTACCAAAGAGAGGTGCAAAAGGCAAGAATGTTGTCATGGAAACATTCCCAGGATACCTAACAACAACTGAGGTGCTTGTGTGAATTTCTGATTTGACAGTCAACAGGAAAAGTCTAAAAACTTCTGGGAGGACTAAAGAACATTGATAATAACTCAGTGTCAGTTAGTGCAAGTGTAATACGTACACTGTTTAGCAGTGCTATGCTGTGGTGCTGTTGTTTAACTGCATATAGTAAGTGTAAGTGTAATACGTACACTGTTTAGCAGTGCTATGCTGTGGTGCTGTTGTTTAACTGCATATAGTTAGTGTAAGTGTAATACGTACACTGTTTAGCAGTGCTATGCTGTGGTGCTGTTGTTTAACTGCATATAGTAAGTGTAAGTGTAATACGTACACTGTTTAGCAGTGCTATGCTGTGGTGCTGTTGTTTAACTGCATATAGTTAGTGTAAGTGTAATACGTACACTGTTTAGCAGTGCTATGCTGTGGTGCTGTTGTTTAACTGCATATAATTAGTGTAAGTGTAATACGTACACTGTTTAGCAGTGCTATGCTGTGGTGCTGTTGTTTAACTGCATATAGTAAGTGTAAGTGTAATACGTACACTGTTTAGCAGTGCTATGCTGTGGTGCTGTTGTTTTTTTTCAATTTCCCCCTAATTTGCGAAAACTTGTGTAATTCTTTATTTGGCTTTCTTGGGAGGTAAGATGAAATGATTTGTGGATGATTATGTTTCTCTACTTCGCTGGGATCCAACACATGGCTGGTGATCGAGGGGGCGCCCAGCAATAACTTTCATAGACCAATTAGAGAGGGACACTGGACTGGCACGACAGGAACTCCCAGTTATCACGTCTGACAAATGAGAGTGGAGATAACTCATTGAATCGGTGCGGGTTTGCCCGAAGTAGATAGATAGACGTTTCTCACCTGTACAATGTCTCTCTCTGCGTATCTTCCACGTGACGAAAGACGGACTGTATCTCCGTCAAGCTCCTCCATGGCTGTTATTCCACAGGAGAACAAAAAAAAAAAACCCAATTAATCAAAGGCTCCTTAATGAGCCAACTCGAAACACCTCAAATTTGGTTTTAAAAAGTGCTCAACTATGCCTCATTTTTTCAACCCACTCCTCAGTGTTTGTAAATCCTGATAGAACAATAAAACACTCTTTTTCGTGTTTGATATAATACGTGAAAGGTCCAAATGCAGCCAGGGGTAGACCCTTTTATTCCCAGAGTCAATTATGGAGACATGTAGTGTAGTACTAACTTTTGAGTCTGTTGATGAAATCCTATGGTGTGACCATTCAAATGAAACCTCTTCAGCAGTACTTTTGCATGTTACAATTTGTTCTAACTTTTGAGTCTGTGGATGAAATCCTGTGGTGTGACCATTCAAATGAAACCTCTTCAGCAGTACTTTTGCATGGTACCATTTGTTCTAACTTTTGAGTCTGCTGATGAAATCCTATGGTGTGACCATTCAAATGAAACCTCTTCAGCAAAACTTTTGCATGGTACCATTTGTTCTAACTTTTGAGTCTGTTGATGAAATCCTATGGTGTGACCATTCAAATGAAACCTCTGCAGCAAAACTTTTGCATGGTACCATTTGTTCTAACTTTTGAGTAAATAAAACCTCTTCAGCAGTACATTCGCATGGTACCATTTGTTCTAACTTTTATATTTTACAAAATGAAATTTGGGGTTTTTCTCGAATTTTTACCTTTGGCATTCTTGGTAGTTAAAGGTTAACAATAAGTCCAGGTGCAGTAGAACATCTGTACTGATTATGTACCTACCGTCAAATTCTGCTGGTCCAACACCAACAATTATTATAGAAATGGGAAGAACAGCTGCCTATAAAGAAAAATAAAAACCTTTTTTAAGTTTCTGGAATCCAAAGAGCAGCGCCAGCATCTAAAGACCTTTAAGGTAATAATAGTTTTACTGGAATACATTTTGTGTAATAGCAAACAACAATAAAAAACAACAACAACAACAACAACAACAACAATTCTATTTCACACCTTCCAATTACAACAGTAGATACAATTTCAGTTAATTCATTGAAGTAACAAATAGAGATACTTGCCCACCGTTAATGTGCAGTTCTAGAAAAAATCCATACCCACCCCATGGAAGGTCATTGGAAATTCCTAGGGGGAGGGGGATCATAAAAGTCAACATTTTAGAAGCAAAGTATGAAGCTAAACTGGAATTTCCTGGGGGGACGGGGGTGCTAAACCAAAAACCTTCCATGGGGGGAGTATGGATATTTTCTGGAACTGCACAATAGCAAAAAAAGGCTAATCGAGACGGGACAAAGATTATTACAAACTTAACTTAATAAAAGAAATGAAAAGAAAAGATTACCTAAACTAGAGGACAAAAAAAAAGACAATACAATAAGTGCAAAACCTAACATATAGTACATTAAATAATTATCTATCCTTATAAATTGTACAATTCTACTTTGGCAGAAAAAACATCGATACTTTTGAGAAAAGCACCTTTATATTAGCAAAACTTTGCCTTACACCAAGAGGTGGAGATTTGGCACAAACGTTGTATGATTGCGTAACGTTTCTACCAACATCGACAATTCTGTCCAAGAAGAACTTAAAATCTTTTGTTTTGGATAAACAGGTTAAAATTGTACAATTGACAATGGAAAGAACATTCTACAAGCTTCATTTTACGTATGCGAGACTTACATTAACAATAGCTTCTTTTGTTTGTGCCATGTCAGAAATTATTCCATCAGTTAGCATCAAAAGCACAAAATATCTGAAGAGAAACGAAATTATATTATGAGATGTCCGGGAAAAGAATCTAAGCTCAAACAACATGGGGCTGTGTCAGCGATGTTAAATAACACTTTGAAACCCCAAAGAATACATTTGAATCTCTGGAAACCAAAAATGAATGATTCCTTTTTGTTGAAAATAACTTAAATAGTGCAATGAAGCTAGACAGTAATGTAATGTCTTTGACTAACAATGTAAATGGATTGGCTAAAACAAAACGTGTCTTAGAAATATTGCTAGAGGATGAGCAAGCTACAAATTTCGTTCTTTTCTTCAAGTATTCACTTGAAATCTTCCTCAAGATTCACAGTTTTAACAAAACAAAACCTGCTTAGTTTCCATGACATATTCCTTCTAACAATGTAACTAGTTGTGGTACATACTCTTCTCCGGGCCTCCGTCTGTGGGATTCATTTGCTATTCTGCAATATGAGAAAAGTAGCACATTAAATTAACAAGACAGCTGTAACACTATTGTTTCATAAAATAGATTTGCGCTATCTTGAAATGTCAAGAGCAACAGTAACTGACTGTATGAGATAGCGAGATTGCTGTCAAAGTTGGTATTTTTGAGATGAGATTATTATGTGTAATTACTTGACTATAAGCACTGAGAAAGAAGTGCCCCTTTAGATTTCTTCTGATCTGCAACTTTTAGAAAGGAAAGTGGGAAACAAGAAATCAAAGAAATTCACGCTTCATGGGTGTGCTATGCAGCCTATATACATTGACTGACACAGCCTGACAGAATGACCGATATGACATGATATGACTGATATGACATAACATGAACACTTGACTGACTTACTGATATGACATGCCATGACCAGCTGACTGACTGATATGACAAGACATGAACAGCTGGCTGACTGACTGATATGATGACATGACCAGCTGACAACTGACTGACATGACATGACAAACAGCTGTCTGACGACTGATGGATACAACATGATATGAACAGCTGACTCGACTGATAGACTGATATAACATAACATGACCAGCTGGCTGACTGACTGACTGATATGATGACATGACCAGCTGACTGACTGACTGATATGACATAACATGACCAGCTGACTGACTGACTGATATGACAAAACATGACCAGCTGGCTGACTGACTGACTGAATGGCTGAGTGAGTGGTTAGTGAAAAGCTGCCTGACAGATATGACATGACCAGCTGACTGACGACTGATAGATGACATGGCATGAACAGCTGACTGGCTGTGGCTGTGGCTGTGACTGGCTGACTGACACGACATGACCAGCTGACTAATGAATGATGGATATGATCACATGACCAGCAAACTGACGGATATGACTTGACATTAACAGCTGGTTGGCTGATGTATATGAATGATATGACCAGCTGACTGACAGACATATATGAATGACATGAATAGCTGACTGACTGATGGATATGACTGACATGAGCAGGTGACTGACTCATATGACATGACATGAACAGCTGACTGACTCATATGACATGACATGAACAGCTGACTGACATGACATTACATGAACAGCTGACTGACATGACATGACAAGAACAGCTGACTGACAGACATGAATGACATGAACAGCTGACTGACTCATGACATGACATGAACAGCTGACTGACTCGTACGACATGACATGAACAGCTGACTGACAGACACATGAATGACATGAACAGCTGACTGACTCATATGACATGACATCAACAGCTGACTGACTCATATGACATGACATCAACAGCTGACTGACTCATATGACATGACATCAACAGCTGACTGACTCATATGACATGACATCAACAGCTGACTAGCTGATGGACATGACATGACATGACATGACCAGCTGGCTGGCTGAGTGACTGACATGACATATCTGGCTGCATTTTTGACTGGCTGAGTGAGTGGTTAGTGACAAGCTGACTGACGGAGTGACTGAGATGAACTTAAAGTGTAATATTATGAGTGCTGAGAAGAAAGAAACCATTTCATTCCTTCTGAACTACAAGTCCTAGAAATTAAATTGGGAAACCGTAAATCAAAAGAAACAAATTTGACCCTGGTAAGAATCAAACTGCTCTATAACATATCATAAATTGACAATACCATTTCTTCCCTACCTTGTTATTTGATTTATTATTGGTGCAAAGTTGGTGGGACCTACAACAAAAAACATTATAAAACAATGCTCAACAAGAAGGCTGTTTCAAGGAACACTGAGTATCTGAAACTATTTTTCATAAAATTCATGACGGGCTGGGGAAATTGGGGGAAAAGGCCCAGATTGCTTCAATGTTCTGATGCCTGAGGCAATTTTCCTACATATTACATTGATGTGAATGTTCGAAGATCAATGTTGATCAATGTTAAAACCAAGAGAGTTAGTAGTAAGAAAATGCAGGACGAGGTCAGATTAGGAATGTGAGGAAGGGTAGTTACCATACAACTGCACCCTCTGTATACTGTGATAATAAGCTGCCATTACACCATCTATTCCTTCACACATTGGATTTTGAGGATTGCCATTCTGAAAATAATCAGCAAACAATAATTAAAGTTTAGTTAAGAAAAAGTGTTGAGTAGCACTTGTCCTACAGGTGGCAACAGAGTTTTTCCTCGACCTTCACTAAATGAAAACGGGGTTACATGTACCTCTAAAGAAATTGTGGTGAGCTGCATTGTTGCAGGAAGGTAAAAAAATCCCAAATTCATTTTGTAAAATATTGAAAACAAATGGTACCATGCAAAAGTACTGCTGAAGAGGTTTCATTTGAATGGTCACATCATAGGATTTCGTCAACAGACTCAAAAGTTAGAACAAATGGTACCATGCAAAAGTACTGCTGAAGAGGTTTCATTTGAATGGTCACACTCAAGCATGTTAAGGCATGGCTCGTCCCTTGATGTAGACCCCCCGCGAAGTAAATTCTTTTTTCCTTTGGAAGTAATGTATTTTAGCCCCAAGAGTCACCAAAAGTATACAACAAACTGGACTTAGCGTCCTTAAATAACTTAAAGTTTGATTATTGTGGTCACGTGTCTGATGACGTCATAATTTGGACAAAAAGGAAACTTCAAATGGGGTAAGGATGGTTAACTTTAGCCAAGAGAAAATCATAAGCAATTGTTTGCCTCAATGCATAAATACTATCCCTGCCCGGAATGGACAATTTTTGTATTTTATTAACAAGATATTAAGAGACAAAATATGTCACGTGACCTGTTTTACGAAATAACCCTTTAACTGTAAATCATAGTCAACCATTCCGGCCAGATTCATACAGAGGAGAAGCATATAAATACATTAACGATTCAATTTATATCCATTATATGCCATCTCGGCACCCCATTCTCAATTTTCTTTTTGTGTAGGAAAACAATCATAACAGGTCACGTGATGCAAATATGCGACATTTAAAGTAAACAATGGTTCAAGGTTAACAAGTTTTATCCTGCTGCTAAGTTTGAGCCTGTTCAGGTGAATCACTTTAAAGTTATGATCGTTTTCAGGTTTTATGCAAATTAGGCTCTGAGCCATGCCTTAACATGCTTGAACCATAGGATTTCATCAACAGACTCAAAAGTTAGAACAAATGGTACCATGCAAAAGTACTGCTGAAGAGGTTTCATTTGAATGGTCACACCATAGGATTTTGTTGAAAGACTCAAAAGTTAAAACTGATTACATGTCTCCATAGTGATGGGGTTAATACTCACCAAGGGAAACTCATGGGAGATTTGCCAGGTGGGTGGGAGACGTGCACCAAATCCAAATGCAGGAAACAGTTTATCTCTACACAACAAAGAATCAATTAAAAAGGGCATACTGGTCAGTTAAAATAGTTTTGGCATCACATTAGCCTGAACTGAAAACGGTGGAAAAGGAGGATCCAGATCAAAATGACAATCACAATTCACATTAAATAAAATGGCTATTTCCTGAGTTGAACGCAAGAGAATTTCATGGTTATAATTTTGCCTTCCCATGTCTTATCAATTTTGGAAAGTTGACAAGCTGAGAACTTCCAATGTCAAATTTTAAATTCAAATTCTGATGGGAAAACCTGTCCAGTTATTTCACACATAAAGTTCAGCTTCAGTTTGTCACCATCACTTGATTTAAATGGAAAAGAATGAACCAATCAACACAAAAATGGCTGCTCACCTAGAAAAGGAATGTTCTTATTTTAGTAGTTCTGGGGCCTACTTTACAGTGAAGATGTTGTTGTGAAACATACAAAAAGATACTCACACATGAGATAACTTTGTAGAATATTTACTGGCTTAATAAAGTATGAAAATAACTTCAAAGAACATCCTGCAGTACTCAATATTTGAGTCAACAATGAGGAGATAGATTGATAGAAAAGTAATATTTTGGTTTAATTCAAAACCATTTTCAAACGATGGACAAATTTACAAATCAAGCGTTCAGTTACTAGCTTATATATATTGCAAGAATTACAAACATCACATGCAAGAGTCCTACCAAAGTTCTATGCAAACAATGCAAATTCCTTAGTAGCTTTGTTCCGGGTTTTCAGGCAGGGTTTGACAGTTTTAATATAAAGGGATTCCAAGAAACAGAGCTGATAGTAGTAAGTGTTGGTCGCGAGAATTGAAGCATTGTGTAGTATTAGCATTGTGGACGTGATATTGTTCAAAATTATAGCAATTATATATATTTGTGTAATTATGAACTCATTGAATGAAATTAATTAACAAAAAGTAAAAAACAAACACAAAAATGTTTGTTGTAAAGTAGCATTTTAAAAACAAGGAATACAGTGCAAGCCAATCCCAAAGGTGAATGCAGTCGCTTACTATTATGGGAGCTTTAAATTGTTATACAGTTGAACCTCTCTAATACGGACACCGAAGGGACAGAGCAAAGTGTCTGTATTAGAGAGGTCACTACGATGACGTCACTTTTAAGACTCCACTGACAGTTTTGGTTCAGTAACTAAAAACAGACCCACACTCGTCTTTTAACTGCATCAAAATTGATTAATATACAGCATTGAGACACTCAAGTCTATCAGTGGCGTACTACATTGTATAATTCTCAGCTACACTGAATGCATACGAATCTGACGAATCACTGTTTTAAAACGAAATGAGCTACAATGCAATGCTGCATGTGAAAAAGTAATATAAAGTACAATTCCGAAAACGTCTTTCTATATATGTTTGTAACCACAAACTCAAACTATTATCGCCTGATCACCGGAGTGTCCGTAATAAAGAGGTTAAGTTTATATGAATTTGCTCTCTGGGGCTGAGATTTAGTGTCCGTTGTCCGTATTAGAGAAGGTCCGTATTAGAGAAGGTCCGTATTACAGAGGTCTTTTTTAAAGAAAATATGTGAGAATTTTGTCGGAACATAGGAAACTGTCTGTAATAGAGAGGTGTCCGTAAGGAGAGGTTCGACTGTAGTATTTTTTTGCCAGGGTGGTGACTGATGGGAGATTGGGAAGAGCTTCCACTGTATTTAATAAATATGATATATTTATTTAGTAAGGATTAAGAGAGAGAGAGAGTGTGTCCTGCAAAATAAGCAAATGTTTAGAGTGAGTAACTCACGTGTCATAGTCCTGACAAATTCTCCCAACAGCTGTGAGAGCTTTGACATACTGATTCTGTTCATAAGGGTTAATGTAATGAAGAGAACTGGCATTTCTAGGGTCACCTAAAAACACAAGTGATCTGTGTTACCTATTTTCTTTGAAAAGTATGGGGGTGGGGTGGGGATAGCCTCCCCCCACTGCTAGATTCACGAAAATTCAGTGGTTGTATTTCGCGAGTATAAATTTTCGCTATTTCATGAAAGAAAGTAAACAAAAGTGAATTCAATTTTGCGATTTTTCCATTTCTTTAACCTCCCAAGCCCTAAAAGAATGTTCACAAAATAGCTTATAGAAATATCAAAAGTTACACGCTTTCTGCTTTTACAAGGTGGCATTGTCAACATTGACGTTCCTGAGTCAAAGTGCCGAGATCGCCTCAACCTTAATAATTTATGAATTGTTTTCTGATTTTCCAAAACGCGAAAATCGTCAAATTTAGTATGCACAAAATTTAGTGAGAATAAGGTACATGACAAGTACTGAAAATAATAGTTTTTATTATTGCCAAAGTTAATTTTCTCTAAGGCAGACACTGTTGGACTCTTTGAAAGGTACCCATCTTATAGAGTCCAGTTACAGAAAATGAGTTACTGAAGTGTGGTAGAGACCAACTTTGGGTGTCTACCTTAGAGAGTTGTCCATCTTATAGAGAGTTCAGTTACAGTAAAATGAGTGATTAAAGTACAGTAGAGACCAACTTTAGGGTCTGTCCTAGAGAGGTATCTGTCTGATAGGAGTTCACTCACAGTAAAAGGAGTGACTGAAGTGTGGTAGAGACCAACTTTAGGGTCCCTCTTAGAGAGGTGTCCATCTTATAGAGAGTTCAGTTACAGTAAAAGGATTGACTGAAGTGCAGTGGAGACCAACTTTTACA
The DNA here is from genome assembly GCA_022457155.1 of Cladopsammia gracilis. Taxonomy (NCBI): domain Eukaryota; kingdom Metazoa; phylum Cnidaria; class Anthozoa; order Scleractinia; family Dendrophylliidae; genus Cladopsammia; species Cladopsammia gracilis. The sequence continues at coordinate 1,518,469 of JAJGOT010000059.1, read as the reverse complement.
TGTAGGTGTATGTCTTAGAGGGGTGTCTGTGTTATAAAGGTGACTTAATTGTGGTAGAGACCCAATAGTGCATCCAATTTCTCCTTGTAATAACAATGCTTATTCAATCAGAGGTGATGAGATTTGAAGATACAATCACCCAAGATGAATTCTCTTGATATTTTAACAACTTCTCCACACTGCTTCTGTAAGAAACATTATGGAGACAAGAAAGGCAAATTTGGGATTAAAGGGTTGAGAGAGAGAGTAGATTTTATATACTTTAATTATCAGCCTGGTTGGTATAATATGACAAGTACCAGTTGATTCTGTGTTGATATTGCTGCTTGCCGACATTAAAGATGATGATCTACCGGTATGTAATACACTTAAGCGATATCTTACCATTTGATGCTGTGAAGTCAATGGCTACGGTAAAGTTTATTTGAGTTCTGTTAAAAAAGAGAACATTTTTATTAACACTTCAACATGTCATCATTATAGATATTGTTTTATTATTAGCTTACAATTAGGCAACAGATACATGTAGTTAACCCTTTAAGCTTCAACTAACAGAAATCAGCATCCAATATCTCCTTGTAACATCGATACTTAGTCAATCAGAAAGTTCACGAGAATTAAGGTCATGATAACCCAGGAAGAATTCAATTGATATCTTACAACTTCTTCCCACTTCTTCTATGACAAACCTATGGGGACAAGGAAGTCAGAATAATTTGTATTTTGATATTAGGCATTAACGGGATCAATTCAGTTGTTCAACACCTTTGCATGCAACAGTACTATTAAGGAATCCAACAAATTACATGAGGATCTGCAGTGGTCCAGTGACCCTAATCACCATACAGAAGCTGATGATAATTAAGTGCCAACAGATGGACAGGAGACCCATGAAAATGGAACCCAATCCAACAAATTACATGAAGACCTGCGGCGGTCTAGTGACCCTAATCATGTTACAGAAACTGGCAATAAGTGCCTACAGATGGGCAGGAGACCCATGAAAATGGAACCCAACACCCAACAAATTACACAAGGTCTTGAAAGGGTCCAGCAACCCTATTTCATGATACAGAGGCTGGTGATAAGTGCCAACAGATGTCCAGGAGACCCATGAAAATGGAACCCAATACCCAACAAATTACACAAGGTCTTGAAAAGGTCCAGCAACCCTATTTCATGATACAGAAGCTGGTGATAAGTGCCAACAGATGTCCAGAAGACCTATGAATATGGAACCCAATCCAACAAATTACACAAGGCCTTGCAAGGGTCCAGCGACCCTATTTCACGATACAGTTCTAAGCTGGTGATAAGTGCCAACAGATGTCCAGGAGCCCTGTAAATATGGAACCCAACCCAACAAATTACACAAGGTCTTGCAAGGGTCCAGCAATGCAGAAGCCGGCGATACATAAGTGCAAACTGACCTATGAGAATGGAAATGGAAACATGTATACTGACCCTCCCCTGATGAAATCCAAGAATGAAGGCTGTTGCTCCACTCTGCACTGCATCAGAGAAATCTGTCATAAAAGCAGTGTTATATTATTGTCAACATGGATCTCTTTCCCTCCTGTCTCAATGCTTTTTTTCCCTCAGGCATCAGCTATGAATGACTTTAAAAAAATTTCAGATTTCCTTTCTACTCCTAACGGTTTGGAAACTTAATTTTGACAGCACTCACTATCAACTGAAAATAAATACACTATCATTACAATATTATCAGAAGTCAAAAGTAATGTACTTTATAATATGACGCAATCCTACAGAAAATAGAATCGCAAGGTGACGTGAGCAGGCCCAGACGGGTTGATGTGAGCCAGTCTGGAAAAGCCGTCTGGCCCTGCTCGAGTTCAAGTGACCTCGCACTATTCTTGTACTTTCTAGTCATGTTTTAAAATACTTATTGACTGGGTTAGGTCGGGCCAAGCAGGAAAATATTTGGGTCGGGCCAAGCAGGAAAATATTTGGCTCGAGGTCATGGCATACGGATCAAGCGCAGCGAGGTCCGTGCGCCATGACTGAGGGCCAATAAGTGCATTGAGTGTTTTTCTGGATAAAACACTCACCGTGCCTGAGTTTTTGTATCCTTTCTTTTTTGCTGATTTTTTTGGATGTATGGCCTATGAATGTCAAAAGAAAAGAGTAATTAGTTTTATATTACTGCAGGCATTTTGAGACACAAGAGCAAAAAAGTCACATTTTTAGCCTGTTAGTGTAACATGTATTTAGCTCCAGCTAAATGTTCTTACGTTGTTGTATGACACGTCCAACATTAATATTTGTTGTATAACAATGTTAGATGCACCACTTAACATTATTTTCATTGCTCCAACATTATTAAAAGCTAACCACATTGTTTGATCCAAAACAAAAAGTTCTTTCAACAAAAAAATGTTGGTCAAACATCTAACATGGAGTGTTAAATGTTGTAACATTATTTAACCACCAAATGCTGACTAACAATGTTACGAAAACAAAGATTGTTGTTGTTGTTGTTGTAGAAAATTGGCCTAGTTTACCACAAGTCTTCTGTAGCTCAGTGGTGGTTAGAGCATCCAACCAGTGCGCGGAAGGTCATAGGTTGTAATCCTGTTGGGGGCTCAGATTTTTCAATTTCCCACGCTCGTTACATCATGAACATTACGTCTTTCTCGATGTTTGAACCTTTAACTGGGGCTTTATATCCATTGTACATGGCTAAGACCAACCCACCAACTCCCCTTAGGAAGAACAGCTTGAATTAAAGCATGAAACTTGCCTCAAATGTCATTCCAGAAACTGCAGATTTCAGTTCATTGATGGTGGTTGAGAAAATACCAATCAGATCGTGCCTGCAAAAATAAGTACATATCTGATCAATTGTAGAATGATGCAGTTTTTGTGTTGTTTAATTCAGCCTGAGGCACTAAAAGTCAGTATGTGTGTTATCTATTAATAGTCTGGGTTGGGGGCCAGGGGGAGGGGGGGGGGGGGGGGGGGGGGGAAACAAGCACTGAGTTAAACTGCAGACTTAGGCGAGGCAAAAGACACATACATCCAATCAGGGTTGTTTGAAGTTTAAAGTAGACATCAAACTTTGGAAAGTGACTAGATAGTTTTATAAATGCTTTTTTTTTTAATTGACCAATAATGGAAGACAAAATTACTGATTGTTCCCTAGCTACATGTAGGTCTATGATTTATAAAAGAAATTTAATTTCTTACCCTCCATCTCTGTCCCAGTCATAACATTCCACCCTTACTGATCTGAGGAATCAAAAGAAAAATGCATGAATGAATGAATGAATGAAAATGAATGAATGAAATTGAATGAATGAATGAATGAAATTGAATGAATGAATGAATGAATGAAATTGAATGAATGAATGAATGAACTTACAAACGAATAAAAGAAGGAATGAATACAAAAATGAAAGAATTAATGAACGAATGAAATTGAAAAAATAAAAGCATGAACAAACAAACGGATGAATCAACAGAAGGTCAAGAAAAATAATATGTAAATGAGTGTTGCTAATAATAACTAATAAATATAAAGATCATAAATTAAATTATAGTACACTCATGTTTTAATATGTTTATTTAATTCTCTAACAGTACCGATCATAATCTCCATTGCAGAGAGTCCTGGCATGGATTGTAAACGGCTTCCATGTTGGATTAAGTGTGTTCTTGATAACTTCTGTTCTGTGGCATGCAGTGAAGCTGGTAAATACAGGATAAACATATAAATTATTTTGTAAATTTTCACTTTGGGAAGACACATCAATTAAACAACCTTGGGTTTCCATGTAATTCTAACTTAAAATGAGTCTTTTGATGAAATCCTATGGTGTGACCATTAAAACGAAGGCTCAATTCAGCAGTTCATGTACTTTTGCATGGCACCATTTTATTTTTCAATGATTTATATCAAAGGCATCAATGAGCTAACAGGCCCGTGAATATGAAACGCTCTAAATAAAAATATTCTGCGCACTTTCGTACCCTCCCCCTCAATTACTGTCCCCACAGGCCGGGTACAAATGAAAACTCTTCAGCAGTACTTTTGCATGGTGCCATTTGTTCTAACTTTTGAGTCTATTGATGAAATCCTATGGTGTGACCATTCAAATGAAACCTCTTCAGAAGTACTTTTGCATGGTACCATTTGTTCTAACTTTTGAGTCTGTTGATGAAATCCTATGGTGTGACCATTCAAATGAAGCCTCTTCAGCAGTACTTTTGCATGGTGCCATTTGTTCTAACTTTTGAGTCTGTGGATGAAATCCTATGGTGTGACCATTCAAATGAAACCTCTTCAGCAGTACTTTTGCATGGTACCATTTGTTCTAACTTTTGAGTATATTGATGAAATCCTATGGTGTGACCATTCAAATGAAACCTCTTCAGCAGTACTTTTGCATGGTACCATTTGTTCTAACTTTTGAGTATATTGATGAAATCCTATGGTGTGACCATTCAAATGAAACCTCTTCAGCAGTACTTTTGCATGGGACCATTTGTTCTAACTTTTGAGTCTATTGATGAAATCCTATGGTGTGACCATTCAAATGAAACCTCTTCAGCAGTACTTTTACATGGTACCATTTGTTCTAACTTTTGAGTCTGTGGACGAAATCCTATGGTGTGACTGTTCAAATGAAACCTCTTTTGCAGTACTTTTACATGGTACTATTTCTTTTTCAATTTTTGACAAATGAAATTTGAGATTTTTCTTCAATTTTGATTTAAAGAGTTAAGGGATTCAATATGGCATAGAGGCGGGGTGATAGTTGTATGATTCAACACAAACCTGTTATCTTCATTGCATCTGTAAAACACTAGGAAAGGATCTGACTTTCCAAAAAAGTCTTTCTTGTCAAGCTTTTTGCCTTTAAACTGGAGTGTCACAACGTCCTAAAAACAAATAGAAAAATAAAGCTACACACATGCTTCTTTAACAAGTTTTAAAACTTTTACCTAATTAGCTACTGATTTGAGAACATTCTCAAGATCTATTAATGTAAATTCTAGGTCTAAGGGTGTTAGAAATCAATAAAAGAAATCAGTTACCTTGCAATCACTGAGCTCTTCAGCAGTGACTGCAAAACATGCACAAATAAATCAATCATAACTGTCTTCATAAAAAAAATTAATAAATGTTTACTCCCATTAAGCCTCTGCATTAAGCAAAATGAAAATTCCAAGAATTGAATTATTGAATAGTGGAAATTCAAGCCATAATGCAGCAATATTTTGACAAAGTCATTTCAAGAAAAAAAATAATTAACTTACTTATTATTGTTCCAGGTTTCTTTAATTTTGGATTTCTATGCAAACATAGGCAAAATAGTTAGCAAACAATACAAATCATATAATTATTTACTTTTCATGTAATAAACCACAGCAATCAAACTTACACCAAAGCTTTTTGAAGTCTTCCACCAAATTCACCAACAATTGACCCTAGGGTGCATTCCATAGCACCAAGAAAATCCTAAAAAAAAAGTATAAGTTAGAAGTAATACATGACTTGGTATATCAAACATGAGAAGAGTGTTTCATCAGGACACTGAGAAGTGACACTGAGAAGTGGGTTGACAAAACGAGGCACAACCAAGTTTTTTTTAACCCACTTAGAGGTGTTTGGATACCTGATGAAACACCCTTTCAAGTGTTTGATATAGCTTCTCAAACTGATCATTACAGGGCATGAAATTAACTTTTTTCTCAAGGAGACATTTGGCTCCTAAATATTCCAAAGTGTTCGCTTAGTCCAAAAAGTTAGCAGCCATTCTTTATTGGGAATATTCTGAGCCCGCAATATGCACTGTTAGCAGAAGGGACATTTGAATGCACAATATCCAACGTAGCCTCTGAATGAAATATCCAAGATGGCGGATGTTGACATTTCACTTCATAGAGTTTTCATAAAATCTTGGTTGTCAGCATGGAAAACTTAGGCGCATTGGTGACTGTATCAGGCGCAATTTCATGCCCTGCATTAAATGCAAAGAAAATGAAAGAATTACAGTCAAAATACTCAGTGCGGACTTCATAGGAAATTTTCTTCACTTTTGGTGAAAATTTCTCTTTCAGTACCAGCACACTACCATTTTAGGAATTCTTCTTTGGAGTTTTGTAAATGCAGAGCTTATTTACGTCAAAAAAATACTCAATGATGAATTTTTATTGAGCGCACAGAAACAGGTCAGATGTGTCAAGCCGCCAACTGTTGTGTGCTTTGCACGTGAACATTCGTCTGATGTCAATAACAAACCAATCAGCATTCGTTATTTCGAATGAGGCTACCGTTGGAAGATTTCAATAATCAATTAAACCCTGAATTTTGATTTCAATAATGCCATCCGTTCCTGATTAATGAAAGCCATTCCCAAATAATAGGCGGAACGCGCTGAGTATTTTGACTGTAAAATCACCAAAATCTATGCAAATTGACACTGGGTGTCCAAACCTTCTTCACGGTTGATTTCCTTTGTGTTCTTGTCATGAGTTATTAATGAGTGTCTAACCTATTGAACATTTGCCTGTGTATATAAGCTGTTAGGATTCTATTTTGGAAGAGCATAAAATGTCCACTTACATGATCTGATAACTTTGCAGAATTTTTGTCTATGTCATACCTACAAAATAATGTATTCACAAAATGAATGATCTCTCACGGCAAATATCATCTCCATGTACCTTATCATCATCATCATCATCCTGTCACTGTCACCATCCTCCATCATCATCATTATCAAAATCATCATCATTATCAAAACTAGAGCAGAATGCTGTGATAAGATAGGGACCTGGACACTAGATATGATTTGCCCGATAGGGGCCTGGTACGAGCCGTTCGTGCCACGTTGTTCTTGTTATATGTTCTCGGCATAGATAGGAATTTATCCATTTCATCGAGACGTTTATTTAATACAGACGAGCATTCTCGCTAAAGAATGCCGAGAACATATAACAAGAACAACGTGGCACGAACGGCTCGTACCAGGCCCCTATCGGGCAAATCATATCTAGTGTCCAGGTCCCTATCTTATCACAGCATTCTGCTCTAAAAACCATCATCGTTATCAAAACCATCATCAACATCATCATCATCATCATCACCATCATTATCATCATTATACAAAGTCATGTATCATCTAATTTGAAGAAATCTCAGTTAAATTAAATTGACTTATAAACTTACACTTCAAATCGTAGCTTTTGCATTTCTTCAAAGAAATAGTGAATAATAAATGTCTTGACAAAGTCTGGATTCAGAGTGTTCATTATATGTTCTGTTCTGCCAAACTAAGGGGGAAAAAAGAGAATAAAATAATATCTTAAGTACACTTGCAACTAACCCTATGAGTGGTAGATACAGTTAAAGGCTACAGATAAAAATTCATTTAACTGCAATCAAACTGTGCACATGATGTGCAATATCTTCATTCTCAATATTGGGTCGGCTGCAAGAAATTAATAATAATAATTCAAAGCAAACCAATGTAACAACCCAGTGTCATTAAAACTTTTTTAATAATATAGAAATAGGTAAAAAATAAGGCTTTTGAAAAGTCTGTTCAAGATACATTTAAGGTTTTTACTTTGAGAGGTCAAAGCTCATAAGTAAAACTTTTTCCTGCATCTGACTGAGTTTACTAAATCACTTTACAATTTGCTAAAAATGTCTTCAAGCTTTTTTAAGCAAAGTACGTTGAGACTGGTCTGCACTGTGTACATTTGTTTGCCGTTTGAATATGTGACAACTGGAAAACTGGTTTTGGTTTGACGCATGCACAGACATGGTGGAGACAAAACAGCCTGACATAATGCCCCTTGTAATTTAAGACAAAATAAATCTTTACTGAGAGAATAGCTAAGCTCACTTAGCTTAGTTTAACCCTTTAATTCCCAAGAGTGCCAAAAATCAAAATAATTTCATTTTCATTGCAAAATATTGAAAAACAAATAGCACCATGCAAAAGTACTGCTGTAGAGGTTTCATTTGAATGGTGACACCAAAGGATTTTGTCCACACATTCAAAAGTTACATTACATGTCTCCATAATTGACTCTTGGAGCACTGAAAAGGGCCAAACCAGAGTCAATTATGGAGACAACTAGTGTAGTTCTAACTTTTGAGTCTATTGATGAAATCCTATGGTGTGACCATTTAAATGAAACCTCTTCAGCAGTACTTTTGCATGGTACCATTTGTTCTAACTTTTGAGTCTGTGGATGAAATCCTATGGTGTGACCATTCAAATGAAACCTCTTCAGCAGTACTTTTGCATGGTACCATTTGTTCTAACTTTTGAGTCTGTTGACGAAATCCTATGGTGTGACCATTCAAATGAAACCTCTTCAGCAGTACTTTTGCATGGTACCATTTGTTCTAACGTTTGAGTCTGTTGATGAAATTCTATGGTGTGACCATTCAAATGAAACCTCTTCAGCAGTACTTTTGCATGGTACCATTTGTTCTAACTTTTGAGTCTGTGGTGAAATCCTATGGTGTGACCATTTAAATGAAACCTCTTCGGTTGTACTTTTGCATGGTGCCATTTGTTTTTCATTTTTTTACAAAATGAAATTTGGGATGCCTCTTAAATAATGTGATATTGGCACTCATGGGAATTACAGGGTTTAAGTCTTTATATTCTGGAATGTCCACAGCATTTTGTCTGGGAGGCATGCTAACTGCTCAGTTATAAACTTGCCACAACACTTGTACATACCTCTCTCCATTCTTTGCTACCCATCGCCTGAGTGTACATAACAACCACTGAAAAAAGAGAATAATTAACAAGATAGTGTGAAACACCATACAACTGTCTTCTGTGCATTACCCCCCTCGCCCCCGTACATTTGTACCAATTCTAAAATAACAATGAACTGATAAATAACTCCTGGTAATTCTAACGGTGGTCACTTTAGATTTTAGTGTCCTAAGCAGTAGTGTAAAAGGTATTAAGAGCACCCCTGTCATGTTAATATGGGGGGCAGTCAGGTTTGTTAGAAAGTTTTAAAGTAGGTTGCCGAGATTGTGAAGAAAGTGGCCATCTTTATGAAAAAAATGAAAAAAATATCTCTCTGCCCAGCAGAGAAGCCAGCCATTATAATGAAGTAGATGGTGATTTTTGCCAGCAGCCGGCTACTTCTGACAATCCTGGACAGTACCCGGGGAGTCTCCCTAAAGGCCGCCGCACACTAGCCGATTTTTTGTCTTTAGAACGCCGACAAGTTAAGATTTTTTGTCGGCCGACAAAAAAATATCTGGCAGTGCTACATCTTAAAACGTCTTGTCGAGCATTGTCGGCTAGTGTGCGGTGAACCGAGACAAAAAATCGTCGTTCTAAAGGCAAAAAATCGGCTAGTGTGCGGCGGCCTTAAGTACATGACCCCACATGTACATGTACCATCCCCAGAACACAGGAGACCCAACCAACCAATTTTGTGCTTGTCACATTGATGTCCCGTCTTTAATGCCAACACAACTCATGTTCAGATGATGGAGTACCATATTCATTGGCAGCTTCACTGTAAGGCTAGCCTTTCCATACAATAGCTTCGTAGAGTATTCAATATACTCTACGATAGTCCATATAAAACATGTAACAAAATTATTAAAGAGACAGAGAAAAAAGAATATTCCAAAAACCCAATTCTCTGACAGATTATTTGGTCACTGGTGGCAAAACCACATATTTTCTTCAGAGTATTTATTTGGTTTCTTAACTGTTGCATTTAATAAACAATGCTACAGACAAGGAAATAAATTGACATTAAAGTTCACTTTCTGTAAATCTAAAGGCCGATAACAGTATTTTGATACAGTGATCTGAAGGAATTGAAAATAAAATAATGAAATCAAAACAAATGCAGCAGGATATTGTCAATTCCTGCATAAAACAATGGTTAGACTTTACAATACCCGCCACTTATTTGCATCTCATTGAATAAGAATGGATTCTTTTGTTTTCATATGGCTAGTTCTAACAAAGATTTAGGGATATGTAAATAAGTGGCCGGGTATTGTAAAATCGCTCCTAAATGTTTTATAGCTTGTAAAGTACTCTCTAAATTAATAAAACTTAATTCTTTATTTAAACTGACTTACTTGGATCCGATTTAGAGAAAACGTCCATGTCTGCAAGATTCCTTTTAATTATAACAACACATGTTTATCAATTAAAGTCAGGGCGAAATAATTTATTCAATATGAATATATACTTAAGATTAACGTAATCAATGAAGGATACTTTCTTTTGACTGCAAAGATTCTGTTAACGTTTCTCTCTGCTAGCAAGACTGCATACGCAGTTAAAATGACCACTTCAAACAAAAGTTTAAGCTATACAGAAAATTAAGCTTAAGCTTACTACATTGTATATTTTAATACACAGAATAAGTTTATAAGCAACGATTTCTTCTTCATATATTGAAGCTTTTATGAAGTTACTCCAAACATTTTTTGTCAAATTTATGGTATAAATGAAATTCTCTTAAAATTCCATACAAACTTGAACCACGCTTGACTATGCATGTGTATCTGCATGATTTAATTAAGCTTATTGTCATTGCTCATTTGCAGAAACCTCCCAGCACAAATTCACCGTAATTTCAAGTATTGCTTTACCTGCAAGAAACGTGAAGTTCCACTTGTGTTGCTGGAACAGAGCTTCTGAATGAGCCGGCTTCGTCAGGAGAAACAACATCGTGATAAGATGGAGGCGCCGAGGCAGCCATTTTCAATATGATAATGTTTTAGTCTTGTTGAAGGGCAGGTTACATGAAGCGACCATTTTACCTCTGAGTGGGGGTGGGGAGAGGATTGGGTAATTTGGAAAAATATTCTGCAAGCCAACTTGCTGGGCCATAAATATTCTGCAACTTCAAACGCCCGACTTGAAGCTTTGTTCTTTTAGCAAAAAAAACCCTGCAGGAATACAGCTAAAGTAGCAAATATTAAGCACCGACAAGATCATCCCTCCCCCCCCCCCCCTCCCCCGACAGAAATCTAATGGTTCATCCAAAGTAATTTCCCGCGGAATGCGGATGAAAAAAAGATACAGTCAGTTACACATTACGATAATCCAGATCTTGACAGTTACCTTACTTCAAAAAAATCTTACTTATTTTATGACATTTTGAATTATTTTTAAAATTAAACTATTATTACAGTGAATTAGTTTTGCGTGACTCAGTGACGTGACATTAATTTTCGCAGCTGCTGGGGTCACGCAAATCATATTTTTGTAGTGTCGGTCACACTGTCAAAGTTCCGCTTTGATCAAAGTTGCATGGTCCTGTCACAGTGATATGTGTATCCCCGTGATATGTGTACCCCCGTACACATATCACTAGTGATACACATATCACCAGTGATATGGGTACCCCCTTCCTGAATATGGCTGACGTGTTTTGTGTATCCCTCTGACTCCCTCAGCAGCGAGCAATCTAATGAAGTGACGTTGTCAAAATTATATGTGTATTTCCGTGATTGTGTACCTCCGTATGTCCCGTATACATATCACTAGTAATATGCGTATCCCCGTTGGGGGTACACCTATCACTAGTGATATGTGTACGGGGATACACATATCACTAGTGATATGTGTTTCACGTCGGCTGCCGTGTTTTGTGTATTCCTCGCCCTCTGCGGCGAACTAACTAGTAAAGTGATGTTGCCGAAATGATATGTGTATCTCCGAGATATGTGTACCGCCGTACACATATCATGACCACTAGTACATGTAATATACGTATCCTCGGAGGGGATACACATATCACTAGTGATATGTGTATCCCCTTTTCCTGAATATAGCTGCCGAGTAGCTGCAGCGAACTACCTAGTGAAGTGAGGTTATCACAATAATTTGTGTATCCCCGTGATATGTGTATCCCCCGTACACATATCACAAGTAATATGTGTATTCCCGGTGGGAATACACATATCACTAGTGATACGTGTACCCCCTTTCAGAATAATGCTGCCGTGTTTGTGTTCCCTCACCCTCTGCGGCGAACTAACTAGTAAAGAGATGTTGCCGAAATGATATGTGTATCTCCGTGATATGTGTATCCCCCATACACATATCATTTGAGTAATATGCAAATCCTCGGTGGGTTACACATATCACTAGTGTTATGTGCATCCCCTTCCTGAATTTGGCAGTCGTATTTTGTGTATCCCTTTCCCCCTGCGGCGATTATCTAGTAAAGTGAAGTTGTCACAATGATATGTGTATCTCCGTGATATGCGTTTCCCCGCACACATATCACTAGTGATATGCGTATCCCAGTTGGGGGTACACATATCGCTAGTGATATGTGTATCCCCTTCCAATATATGCCGTATTTTTGTATCCCCATCCCTTTACAGCGAACTACCTAGTGAAGTGACGTTGTCACAATAATTTGTGTATCTCCGTGATATGTGCATCCCCCATACACATATCACAAGTAATATGTGCACGTGTATTCCGCCGGTGGGGATACACATATCACTAGTGATATGTGTATCCCCTTCCTGAAAATGCCGTTTTCTGGTGTATCCCCACCCCTTTGCAGCGAACTACCTAGTGAATTGACGTTGTCACAACAAACTGTGTATCTCCGTGATATGTGTACCCCCCGTACACATATCACGAGTAATATGTATACACATATGTATATTCCGGGTGGGGATACAACAACAACAACAACAACAACAATAATACTTTATTTACTCAAGTGATATGTGTATCCCCTTTCAGAATATGCCGTGTTTTGTGTATCCCCATCCATTTGCAGCGAACCACCTAGTGAAGTGACGTTGTCACAATAAATTGTGGATCTTTGTGATATGCGTACTCCCCATACACATATAATCATTATTGTGACAACGTCACTTCACTAGATAGCTCGCTGCAGAGGGAGAGGGGTACACAAAACACGGCAGCCATATTCAGGAAGGGGATACACATATCACTTGTGATATGTGTATCCCCACCTGGGATACGCATATCACTAGTAATATATGTATCCCCACCTGGGATACACATATTACTAGTGATATGCGTATCCCAGGTGGGATACGCATATCACTAGTAATATATGCATCCCCACCTGGGATACACATATCACTAGAGATATGTGTATCCCCACCTGGGATACGCATATCACTAGTGATATATGTATCCCCCCCTGGGATACACATACCACTAGTGATATGTGTATCCCAGGTGGGGATACACATATCACTAGTGATATGCGTATCCCAGGTGGGGATACACATATCACTAGTGATATGTGTATCCCCACCTGGGATACGCATATCACTAGTGATATGTGTATCCCCACCTGGGATACGCATATCACTATAGTGATATGTGTATCCCAGGTGGGGATACACATATCACTAGTGATATGCGTATCCCAGGTGGGGATACACATATCACTAGTGATATGCGTATCCCAGGTGGGGATACACATATCTCTAGTGATATGTGTATCCCAGGTGGGGATACACATATCTCTAGTGATATGCGTATCCCAGGTGGGATCCTTATTTTGATCCTGAATTATTCGTTGATATGGAAACAGATATCGCATTTTTTCACAACAAAGGTTTTGTTATGTTAGCTGGTGATTTCAATGCAAGAACAGGCAAAGCAAATGATTTTATGGTCGATGACAATTCTAACTTTATACCTGGAGATAATATTCCTGTACCATCTGCTCTTCCTAATAGACAGAACTTTGATAACAATATTAATGATCATGGAAAACAGTTACTTGAACTCTGCAAATCTTGCGATTTAAGGATCTTAAACGGACGAACTAAAGGAGATACCTTAGGAAAATCCACTTATCACTCCAGTAATGGAGTAAGTACTGTAGATTATATTATTGTTGGACATACTCTATTTACTTCAGTTGAAGGGTTTCGTCGTAAAACAACCAAATATTTTTTCAGACCATTCTCAACTTGTCTGCTGGATAAAAATTGGTACATCTAACCTAATTAACAACAATCAATCTCAAGAACAAAACAAAATTAAACTCCCAAAACAATATATCTGGAATGAAACTTCGGCAACAAAATTCACTGAGACCTTTCAATCTCCTGATATTTTGTCTCGGTTACAAACTTTTGAAGACTCGACCTTTGAATTAAATAATACAGGCATTGATCAAGCTACTACTCAGTTTACAAATATTATGCATGAAGCGGCAAAATGTTCACTTAAATTAAGTTATCAAAGGAATTCTAAAAGAAAGCATTTAACTAAGAAATGGTTTGATCCTGATTGCAGGGCTTTAAGGAAATCACTTAAAAAATTATCTAACAAAAAACATCGCAATCCTCTAGACACTGAAATAAGAAAGCAATATCATGCCCAAAGTAAAACTTATAAAAAACTACTTAAACGTAAAAAGCAACTATTCTTTGATTCTAAAATTGACGATTTAGTTAACAATGAAAACAATCACAAATTTTGGGATACTCTAAAGTCAATGAATGAAAATAATATAATTAATAGTGATAATGAATCCCCGACTACAAAACTCTATGATCATTTTAAAAAGCTGCACTCAGCACCTGAACATAACACCTTGTCAACATTTCAGCTGAATGTTCTTGAAGAAATAAAACGTTTAGAGAACAACAAGCTCTTACAACCTGAATTAGATGATTCAATATCCACTGATGAGATCGATAAGGCGATTAAAAGGCTTAAAAACAAGAAGGCTGCTGGTCTTGATAAAATACGCAATGAAATGATAAAAACGAGCTCAAGATTCATAAGGCCCTCACTAGCAAAACTTTTTACACTTATATTAAAATCTGGAATATTCCCTACATCTTGGAGTGATGGTATAATTACTGCGATACATAAATCAGGAAACAAGGATGACCCTTCCAATTATAGAGGTATTTGTATTAGTAGTTGCCTTGGAAAACTTTTTTGCTCAATTCTTAATGCAAGATTACACAATTTCTTAAACAAACATAACATAATACATCGTTCTCAGATCGGCTTTTTACCGGGTCATCGCACGTCCGACCATATTTTCACTTTAAAAACTTTAATTGACAAACATGTTACTCATACCCCCAGAGGTAAACTATTTACTTGTTTTGTTGACTTTAAAAAAGCATTTGACTCAATTTGGCACCAAGGTTTATTACATAAATTATTAAAATATAAAATAGGTGGTACCTTTTACAAAGTAATTTCTAATATGTATTCACAATCACAATGTTGCGTGAAAGATGGTGACAATCGATCTGAATTCTTTAACTATGAGAAAGGAGTTAGACAAGGCTGTATTCTCTCTCCGCTACTTTTTAATCTCTATTTAAATGAATTACCATACATTTTAAACAACAATGCCAAAGATCCTATAATACTACCAGATGGTTCTCATCTTAATTGTTTACTCTATGCAGACGATTTACTTTTAATTTCCAATTCTCCAGAAGGACTACAACAAAGTCTTGACAGATTATCAAAGTATTGTCAAGATTGGCTCCTTAAGATAAATTCGTCTAAGACAAAAGTGATTATATTCCAAAAGAAAAGCAGGAAAACAATAGCAGACAAATATAAATTTATTGTTAATGATGAACATATTCAAATTGTTGATAATTACACTTATCTTGGTGTGAACTTTTCTACTAATGGAAGTTTCACTTGTCATAAAGAAAAACTGAAAGAAAAAACTAAAAGATCCTTTTTCGCAACACGGCGTTATCTTGATTTCCTACGTCTACCAATCAACGTCGACAACAAACTCTTTAACACACTATTTCTTCCAATTTTAACATATTGTTCCGAAGTGTGGGGCATCTATGACAAATGTGATAATAACAGCTGGGAAAAGGATCCTATTGAGAAAACACATATTTATTTCTGTAAGATGTGTTTAGGGGTAAACAAACGTTCACCAAATGTAGCATCTAGAAATGAACTTGGAAGATTATCTTTAAAATTACAAATTTCAATGAATATTCTTAAATTTTGGATTCATCTTGAAAATCAACCTCCTGATAGTATCGCTAAACTTTGCTTAAACATGTCTGACAAAATGGCTCAAGAAAACAAAACTGGTTTGATCAACAGGATTAATCTGTTATGTACACAACTGAATATTGACAAGAAATCAATAGATTTGATCAACCCATCTACTTTCTTATTAAAAGCAAAAAGCAATTTGTTAGTACAACTCAAAAATCATCAACTCAATCAAATAAATTTAAATAAAAAACTTAAATTTTACTCCACTTTCAAAAATGAAACAAAACACTCCGATTTCATCAATCATATTAAGAATCCTGAACATAGAAGAATAACGTCTAAATTCAGGATAGGAAATCACAACTTAAGAATTGAAAATGGAAGATTTACAATCCCTAAAACTCCTGAAGACCTCAGAATTTGTAATCACTGTGATCAAAATTCAGTTGAAGACGAAATGCATTTTTTATTTGATTGTAAATTATATAATGACCTTAGAAACACTCTTTTTATAAAGACTATTGAACGAAACAAATTATTTACAAATTTTAGTAAACACGAAAAACTGTTTTTTCTTTTCAACAACACTGACCAATTTATTAGCAGGATAACTGCTACTTTTATATTTCAAGCAACTGAAAGACGAAACAATCATAACTAGAAATTATCATTATCATGTTATTATTTGCATTTCTTCCTCATTAATTATTAGCTTTATAATTGTTTATTACAATTATTTAACTTTAGGTAACACCATGTATAGAAATGGTAATACTAAATAAAGTTGTTGTTGTTGTTGTTATATCACTAGTGATATGCGTATCCCAGGTGGGATACGCATATCACTAGTGATATGTGTATCCCATGTGGGGATACACATATCACTAGTGATATGTGTATCCCCACTACTTATAGCTATAGTGACATGCTGCCATAAATTTTATACACTTTCGGATTCCAGCATCCAGATTAGCCAAGGAATTGGCTTTTAAACCGGGTAATATCATTCCATTTTTAGCAACAATTAAGACTCCAGCAAAGTAAGGATTCTTTCTCCTTCGGGAAACTCGAGACTTGACTCGATGAAATACACAACTTTGTTCGTGATCGGGTAACGCAAAATCCTTTAATACTCCTTTAATACAGAACTTATTTTCTACTCACAAAATAAATACCGAAGTACTGCCTTCGGGTACTCATAACCTCTCCACATTTCGTGAAGAGTTAAGTTAATAGTATCATGATATATTATATATGTATAAAAATGTATATTTCTCTTGTTTGGTAAATTACGGTGGATACTCATGATTTTTAACATATTCGAAAAGGTTTCTTTATTTTGTGCTATCCATATTTTAAAGGCTTCACGCGAAATTTCGTATGTGAAAGGGATACACATATTACTAGGGATTTGGGTATCCTGGGAGGGTACCCACGGCAGCCATATTGGAAGGGGATACACATATCACTAGTGGTATGTGTACGGGGGTACACATATCACGGGGATACACATATCACTGTGACAGCCCCATTCTCGTCCCCAGAAGGATCGCGGGCTCTGGGGTCGAGAAAGAAAAAACCTGGATCAGTAAAAAATCTTGAAATCGGTATTGGTAAAAACGGCAGACTGATCCTTACGGCAAGGAGAAGATAGAGATTGAGACAGAAGTGAAATAAAAAAAAAAACAGTTGACGAGAATGAAATGAAATGAAACTGCTCGATTGCGCTTGCGATGGATGCAAAGAAAATAGGACAAAGTCAAAGTACTTCGAAGTGTTTCTCCAGAGCGTTTGAAAGTGGTTTTATACATCATTGATCAAAGTAACATGTGATGTTTTAATATATGAACTGTACAATATTGTGCCCTCCATAACCGAATATTTAATATTGTTTCTATTCGATGAAGTTGAAGCTCGCGCGAAAGGTCAGAAGTTCTGCAAGTCCCGTATGCAAATATTTTTATATTTCCCCGGAAGTAAAATACATAATTAAAATTCAATGCCATTTCTCGGAAGTCTTATTTAAACCATTTCTCGGAATCATACATCAAGTATACATAAGAAAGTGTTCCCGGGTTTATTATCAACAATAATCACATCATAGTTTTGTGTTCGCAGCAGATCGCTTTATCGTTGGTTCTACCTACATTGTTAACATGGAGCTGGGTGACTAGAGCAGATACAGAAGATAATTGACAACTGTGACCTTCTGAGCTACTCTTTAAAGGTACGAAGCTTCAATATTGAATTGATGAGTGTTACTTCGGTTTTTTTTTTCAGCTATATTTTGTCTTATGGTAGTTGTGGTACAATATTGTGTAGCCAATTTTACACGTTCTGTCAATGTTATCCCGCGAGATATCGTGTTCGTTTGCTACGGAATACTTCGCTATAAAAATCTTGCTAGCCTTTAATACCGATCGATTTGCAAGGTTGACAGATTCAGCTCTTGGCTGACATGAGATACATGCTCGATACATGCATAAATTTAATACAAGGTTCGTTAGCTGGGTTGTGGAACAGCCTATCTCATGATCTAAGATCTGCAGCGTCTTTAAATGATTTTAAACGTAAACTGCGACACCACAGTTCTATCTATCTATCTATCTATCTATCTAGTAGTTTCCTTCCTTCAAAAAATCACAAAGGATCGCCGTAAGTTTTCTAAATTATGCATCAGTTTTGGCTGGAACAAAAACAACATTGATCAACCTTACAGGAAAATGCAAAGTCGTGCATTTAAGCCTGGGTAACGCATATTAGTGTAAGATATATCGCTTATGCACTTAATTTATTCTCTATCTTTCCTAAGTTTTTACCTTCCGGTACAGCGAAAAAGTCAATAATTATATAGATTATACAGTAAGATTAAGTATTCGTAGTCGTTGTTTAGCCAGTCAAAAGACAACCGGTTTCACCTGAATACATGTTTTCTTGGATTTCACTATGCAAGACCACTCGGCTATCTGTAGCTAAATAAGGGACGACGAAGCCTTTGGACGTATAAATCGACAAATTCATTCGACTGTGACTGGGGACAAATTGTCGTAGAATATCGGTTTTGTCGGGGGAATTGTAGCAGAATATCGAAGGACAAATTGCGTCGGTTCGAACAGGAAACGGAACAAAACATGAAATTTTGTGAGATTTTCAAACATGATTCGCCCCCCGGGGGACCCTTATATATAATTTCAGTGGTCAAAATGTGTAGATTGGTGCCGCTTAGGGTGCTAAAATCTAAAATGACCACCGTTAAAATTATCGCGGTATAGCTGACTCGTCTCCAGTCGTCTTTCTGGGCAAGACGCAGGAGACGCGCGTGGGGGATAGACGCGGAACGAGAAAAGCGCGACCGAAGGGGGTGATGGGAATGAGGAAAAGGAAAGGGAATCCTTCCCATCACACCTCGCGCTCCTCTCGTTAATTGAGAGACGACTGGGGACAAGTCAGGCGGTATAGTACCTTTTAGGGTATTGAGCCAAAAATTTATGACAGGAACTACTTCAGTCAGTCAAGTGGTTTTTATTGTTGTCTCATTCAGTCATCTATCACTACCGAAAATTGTCAAACTGTCAGTTCATGTGTTGTTTTAGAATTGGTACCGGATGATTCGCCCTTCATGGTCCGCCATTGATCAGACAATTGGGCAGGAAATTCATAAATATACCTTATAGCCTAAGAATAGGCTTTCTGGTTGGAAATAGGGCGAAAAGAAAATCCGGGAGCGAAGACAGCCGAGGGGAAACTGGGGAGAGGCGAAACGGCTTTCACGGCCCTATCTCCAGGCTAACATAATCCTTGTTTCTCGAATCCGGGGGATACCTTCCTTATAATGGGCTACACGGGAATGCTTCACCCGAATGGGGTACTTTTTTTAGGCTGCAGGTATATAAAAAGGGTAGGGATTTCACGAGCTGAAGTATAGAAAAGGGTAGGGTAAACTGCCATTTAGGTCATAGGTAACGGCTAATTCGTCTATTAACGTATTTTAATGTTGATCCTGAAGTGGAAAGTGAGTAAACTTTGCTCAAATGTTAGCCAAAAACGCTTCTTTTGTTTTTCCTTTGTCATAACAACATATATGATTTATCGGGGATGCAAGTCAGGTATGTGAAAGGGGTACCATTTTCTATGGAAGGTATATGAAAGGGTCACCTTTTCTGTCAAAAACGGTATATAAAACGGTTAGGGTTTGAGCTGGTTTGGACCCCGGGACGGAACATCCCCGTACAAAAATGTGTTGAGTCCCCCCCCCCCTTCCCCCCCGAACTCGAATCGTTCTCAGGTTAACAATAACCCTTTTATTCCCACGTTATCTTTCTTTTTATTTCAGTGCCGGCTGTTAGAATTCTTCGAGAAACTAATCAAAGATGACTTACATGTACAGAAGCGGCCAGCTAAGTCTTCACTGCAATAAATGCAGCACCTTGTTAGCTTCGTCTGACATCTTAATGCTGGCCAGCATCCCTCCCACTCAGATGCACATAGCCATGCGAAAAGAGCATGAAGAGGCCGCCTTTGAGAAGGTGCGAAAAATTCCCAATCCGGATGTCAAGAAAGTCGGGTTTAGTCCTTACAAAATTCTTTGCAAACAGTGTAGTGATAACATAGGAACAGTCAGCATCATCGAAGAAACCACCTTGATTTGTTTCAAGACAGAAAAGATTCACTTCAGACGAGGATTGGAAGAAATTAAGGGGAAGAGACTCAAGCAGATTAAGGATAAAATCATTCAGTATGGCCTTGAAGTCGTTAATGTTTCTCATATGAGAGAAGCACTTTCACAAGTGGTGACCCACACTACCACCCCAGCACAACCTCTAGTCTATTGTGACGTCAACCTCACCACTGAAGAAATTATATCCTTCACGAAAGATCCACCTCGAGAATATCAAAAAGAGCTCTTCTTACACGCCTTGCGTGGAAACACGCTGGTTTACTTACCCACGGGCTCAGGTAAGACCTTGATTGCAGCGATGGTATTGAGCTGTATGAAGAAGCTCAATCCAGACAAATTGATGGTGTTCCTAGTTGACCGAATCCCACTGGTTTACCAACAAAGTGACTATATAAAGTCCCAGGTACCAGATTTAAGGGTGGAGATATTGGCCGGGGACATCGGACGTTTCCCAGGGGATAAATCGCGATGGATAGCAACCATTCAGGCGCTAACTGAAAACAAGATCGACCTCTTGGTGATGACAAGCCAAATCCTGTTAAACCTGATGGCTGATGAGTGTCCCGTGCTACGCATGTCAGACATATCCGTACTGGTCTTCGACGAGGCGCACCACTGTTTGGGAAATCACAGCTATAATCGAATCATGAGAGATCACTACAAAGTTACAAGCAACAGGTTCAAGCCGCTTGTGTTGGCGCTGACTGCATCCCCTGCAGGCGCAGATAAGCTGGAAACCACGAGTACCAAACTTGAAGAACTGCTGTCTAATCTGTGCGCATGTGCACGCATGCCTCTGTGGTCGAGAGATCTGGAGTTGTACTGGAACCGACCGGAAACGTCATATCAAGTTGTTTCCTTGAACACAAAGCAACAGTATCTACAATCATCTGTCGAGTCGTACCTCAATTCCTTGACAAAGATGATCGAAGATGAAGCAAATAGTCCTCGAGCGCTTGACAGACTACGCGTTCTAACACCACTTTACCGCGGCGCCTTGCGCAAGTTGATTGAACGTTGCTATGGCGATAAGAGCCGAGTGAAAGGCCTGGCACTTGGAGAACATGCCATGCACATGCTCAGTGTTATAGAGGTAAACAACATATTGGGGAACGAGTATGCGGTGGATTGCATTGAAGAGTGCATCAGGCAATTGCAAAATGCCACTTCGCCAATGGAGCAACTGAAGAAGAAACTCATTGGTTCCTTGAATGAGCTGTGGATTCTAGAATCATCGATCAGAAGCCTTAGGCGCGTTTCGAGTTTGTTTACATCCAGTGACAGGTACCAACAACTTATCAGGGAAATTCAGGATTTCAGTCATAAAGTTCAAAGAGACGAAACGTCCAGGGGCATCATCTTTGTCAAGATGAGGAAAACTGCACACAAACTTTGTGAGCGGATCAGACAAGAAATTGAAATACGCGAACAGCTAAATCCAGCTTTCCTCGTCGGTCACGGGCAGGGAAGCGATGGAATGGACTGGAGAGGAGAGCAGGAGGAAATCCTTAAGAAGTTCAGATCAGGCGAGGTCAAACTACTTGTTAGCACGAGCGTGCTGGAAGAAGGACTGGATGTACCAGTTTGTAACCTGGTCGTCCGGTTTGACAGCGCCCTCACTTTGCGAGCGCTTGTTCAGAGTCGCGGGCGCGCGTCCCGTCGTCCCGATAGCAAGTTCGTTGTAATCTGCAGCGACGCCAAGGAAGAAACCGATGCGTTTGATGCTATAAAAAAGGAGCAGAACATGGAACAAGCCATGAAGCTACAGCAGCTGCGGTATCCCACAAGTAGCTTGTTACAAGCCGTTTCCTTCCAATGTCAAGTGAAAAAACCCGACTTCAGCCCAGATCCAGTTGAATCCCCGTATGAGGCTTACGTGGAGCATGCGCAGGAGCCAACCGCTGAGGATGATGACGTGGAAAATGACTACAGTGTTGACACGTTGACCATCAACGAGAGAGGAGAGAGTCTAGCATCGGGAGGAGCTAGGAAGAGAAAGAAAAAGTATATTCCCATTGTCATGGTCGCCATTCATAATGTCATCCTGGGAAAAGGAAGCAAGGAAATCGGTCTTCTGACGGAATACTTTGAGAAGTATTTCGAGGTAAAGTCCTTGAAGACAGAAAGTGTTGATGTAACAACGACAATGGCAAAGGATGACACATGTGAGAGAAGCGTTACATCTGGTGTTCTTCGCCTGACTTTGGAGCCACTTGAACATCAAACGTTCCGCTCTAAGGAGAAATTCTTCACTTATATCGCCGAGACTTGGTGTCAGTCTCGTCCCAAATCACTGAGATCCCAAACGGAGAAACTCTGGCTTTGCCGTGATGAGGCAGCAAGGGATCAAAGACATTCCAAACCAGTGCTAGTGATCAAACCAGATGCCATGGTGTTGGGGTATTTTGTAAACCAAGCGCATTTTTGTGTCCACTGGCCCTTCAACCCCAAGCTTGAAAACATACGTGTTGCTTTCGAGCATGATCTTCGGACAATGCTGGTTTGCTTCACAGTGCCTAATCCATCAATCCAGTGGAAGGCCGACCTGTACAAGCTTCAGATTCGCTACAGCGAACTACAGGAATTCGCGTTGGTGGATAAAGCTAAGTCTTCCTCGACTCACGAAATGTACGTGTCACTAAGACACCCGCCACGCATGTTCAGAGCAAAAAGTTTCGTCAAGAAAGACCAAGACGACGATGACGAAGAAAACGACTTTGAAGAATGGTACTTTGGGGAGAATGACTACGATTTCGACTACGATCTTGATCGTGACGTCATCGACGAGTTCTCGAGCTCTTCCGAAGATGAAGCTTTAATCGAACGAAATAACACCAGAACCGAAGGTTCGCAAGAAGACGAGAAGCCCGACCATGAAGCTCTTCTGACGAGTTCGGACATCGCAAGTATTGATGACGTAGTGAATTGGGAGCGTGTGACTGACATAGAAGATAGCGGAGATGCGTTCGGTTCATGCTGCACATACAACTTCACGTTCAAAGCCAATGCTTGGAATGAGATCAAAGAAGTGCTAAATACCATTGCTAAATACGACAAAAAGGTATTCTACGTTTCAATGCACAAGTTGAAAAGAAGGCTACCAGTGGTTAATATTCCA
Organism: Cladopsammia gracilis; assembly: GCA_022457155.1. Lineage (NCBI taxonomy): Eukaryota > Metazoa > Cnidaria > Anthozoa > Scleractinia > Dendrophylliidae > Cladopsammia > Cladopsammia gracilis. The sequence continues at coordinate 1,494,672 of JAJGOT010000059.1, read as the reverse complement.
GAGGAGTTACCTTTCAGCGTCAAATACAGCGCACAGTGTGTCCTGCATTCCTTTCCTTTTATCAAGGGAAACGTGACGTCTAACTTCACCACCTTGCTAGGTAGCAAATCAGAAAAGGCAGTTTTGGTTGCCCTAGAAAAACTCGCTGCTGCTCTCCAGCGAAATATTTTTTGCGATCCAGAAGCAAAATTTAAAACCCTTCTTGATGAGATGGATGAAAAAGGAGGTGGAATCTCAAAGCAACTTGTTCCTGCTCAGTGTGCATTGATCAAGCGCATGGTCATTACTCCCACGCGTCTGCTGTTCTACACGCCGGAAGTGATGTCAAAGAATCGCGTGTTAAGGCATTACAACAGTGATCAATTTCTGTGTGCCAGCATCCGTGATGAAGACTTCTCGAAGCTCTCAGCAGCGGGAGGAAGCATTGACAAGATTTTGGAGCGTGTTAAACAGACATTGGACAGAGGAGTGATCATAGGCGGGGATTTGTTCCGATATCTTGGTTCTTCTAACAGTCAGCTGCGTAACCACGGCTGCTGGCTCGTGCGACCCAGTCTATATCCAGAAGAGGTTAGACAATGGATGGGAGACTTCAGCAAAATACGGTAAAAACAAAATATTTTTAAATATTTTCAAAAAAATTTCACGTTCTTGAATTGAGCGAAGTCAATCCAATTCCGTAGTTCATGATCAGCTGGACAAGTACCTACTTCTGCCCAGAATCGCATTAACCGCGAAGAACAATCTCGTTTGTTCTTATATTTGTTGGAGAAATAACTAAGTGTTTTATTTTTCTAAATCTGACGCGATGACGTTTGGCATAATACATGTATTCGTTTTATTTGTTCATATGCATGTTCTTATTTCACCTGGAATGATTCGAAACGCATTATTTTTACTCATAGAAAATATTTTCTTTCACAGATGCGTAGCAACTTTCATGGCCCGTATGGGACAATGTTTTTCAACATCCATGGACGCGGTCGGCATAGATGTGAATGAAGGAACATTCTGGGACATGGATGAAGATATTGAAACATCAGATGGTGGTTACTGCTTCTCAGATGGCGTGGGAAGAATTTCCGAGTCCCTTGCACGACAGGTGAGAAAAGACACGAAAACGTCGATCACGGTATTTAACAATTCGCGCAATAACAAATAGCGTAGTTTGCACATCATTGAAACTGTTACAGAAATAGAATCGTTTTCTACCTATAAAACGTTGCGCGAAACAAGGTCAACATGGTTTCACTATGATCCAGTGGCAGAGTGAATATGGCAGGGGGCTGGGGAGCGGAGTGAATAAGGCAGGGGCCTGGGGAGCGGAGTGAATAAGGGGGAGCGCAGAGTGTATAATCACTTTTAACACTTTGTACATAGGTTTTGTACTAGGATTTTTTTCTTTCTCATTCCTGTAACATTTGAATACTAGATTTTGGTCGTTGCCGAGGTTGGCCACGGCTCGCCGCCTAACCAGCAGCTTATATATATCTGGGCATCCAGAAGTTTACACTGCCATTTATAATAGGTATTTATAAAGCGTCCTTCCCCAAGGTCCAAAGGCGTTTATTACAAAGTTAAAATTAAAACTACATTAAGATGTCCTAAACGTATAAAAATCTTATTCTTGTCGTATTAAAGCGAATAATAACTATAAAAGATATAAATTAAAATATAAAACACTACTGCATGCGCGCATTATAAAATAAAAAGGCGCGTCTAAAAAGAAACGTTTTCAATTGTCTTTTAAAACTATCTAATGATCCTGCGTCTCTAATATATTCAGGTCCCTCCCGCCACTAGCTATTGTGAATAGTATGTCATGTGTTGGTTTATCGATTTATTACTCGACATGACGGTTAATAACGAATGAAATTGTTACATAGCTGGAGTTTTTCACAATACAACGCGCGCGTTGATTGGTTGATTAATGGTCACATGACATCTAACAAACAAACTGTTTCCCGCCAACTGTCCTAAGCGGGCAACATTTGCGAAAGCGGACAACAATTTTGACGTCAGAGGGCAACAGTGCAGTGTTCCATGGACAAGTAATTGTCATTACCAATTACCATTATTATACATTGGTGTCACTAGGCTAGGATTGCTAGGATTGGCTATAAGCACGCAGCTAATTATTGCTTGCTGTTTCTGTTACGTCATACCTACAGACAATGAATTTTATATATGTAGAAGTGACGTCATACCTACAGACAATAGTTTGTCTGCTGTGCATTGATCACTTTTTTGTGCACGCTCTTGTCTTTTTGTTTCGGCAGATAACACAAACTTTGGCCTTGATAATTATCGCTATCATGCTCAACCTCATCCAATAATTGTTAATTATTGCACGTATTTATCGATATTTAACTGAAATGTAGCGCAAAAAGAGACTGTTAAATGTTAAACAATGCAACTTTAGAATGTGCCGGTTTCATTTTCACAGGTTGCCAAAAAGATAGCTAAAAACTTCCTTCCATCGGCCATCCAAATTCGATTCGCGGGCTGTAAAGGGGTTTTGACGCTAGATCCCAGGCTTTCCGGAAATGGAGCGGTTTTTCGCCCCAGCATGCGCAAATTCGAGAGTCCACACCGTCGCCTTGAGGTACTTCAGACATCTCGTCCCCAGGCCGTCTTCCTGAACCATCAGTTGATCATGCTGTTGTCTAACCTTGGTATCCCGGATGACGTGTTCATGAATTTGCAGCGTGCAATGTTGGACAGATTGGCGGGTAAGAGGGAAGCTTATAGATAAGCAATTTGAGTTACCTTTAAGTACATACAGCTGCAAAAATAAGTGAGAAACATATAATGTTCATTGTGTCACGAGCGTGGGACAAAGTCCTGAGTCCCTGGCCTGTCAGGAATCGAAACTGTGACCTTCCGTACACTCGGTCGGATGTTCTACCACTGAGTTAAGGTCAGTTTACAAATGCGATTTTTGATGCGACTTTTGTCGCAAATGTAAACTAGCGGCGATTTCCTGTCCGATTTGGTGCGACATTTGCTTTGATTTGCTGTGATTTCCCCAAAATCGCCGCCAAGTTGCATCAGGTTCCGAACATGTTCGAAATCTCTGCAACATCGCGCGACAAATCGCGTCCAAAACGCACTGAAATCGCCGCCCGTTTACACATGCGATTTGAAGATGCAACTTGCGCGCGACAAAAATTGCACACAAAAACGCCTGTGCAAGCGGGCCTTTACGAGAGACTCGTGGCACACTAGGCTATATACGTCAAATAGTTCAACAAATGTAGTTCACAAGGTATCATAAAACAGAAAACTGGAAACAGCAAGGAAAACACAAAGGTGTTCAAGTTATCAAAAATTTGAGTTTGCATGGTTTAAATGCCGCAACGAATTGAAGCAGGAGAAATTGTACCTAGTTGGGGGTGGTGAGGAGCTAACAAAAACTAAAAACGACTGAAAATGTGAAACCGATTGGACGCGCGGGAAAACAGGCAACCGGTGTAAAGCGCGGGAGACGTACAATCGGTTTCTAGCGCGGGAAAATATGCAACCGGTTTTAAACGCGGACTGACTTGCAACCGGTTTTAAGCGCGGGAAAATATGCAACTGGTTTCAAACGCGGCAAAATATGTAACCGGTTTCAAGCGCCGGAAATTATGCAACCAGTGTTAAGCGTGGGTTTAGTTTTGCTCCTGACGGATTAAAAGGCAGCGCAACATCTTTGTTCCGTTTGTTCGGGACACTTACATATGATACTTTTAATCATATTTTTATGATACTTTTATCACTTACATATTATACTTTTAAGTAGAAGAGCGAACCAAAATGTTAACAATGTTCATGTTAAATGTTCTTTTTTTTCTTTAAAAGGAATGCTAGTTGATGAACGCCTGGCTGTTCAACAGATGACCTCTGGAGCCAAGACAGGCATCGCTTACATGCGTCTGTCAGAAGCGGGAATGCAGCTGACCACTGAACCGTTTTTCAAGTCCCTGTTGGTAGCACTTTACAAGGATCGCATGCAGAATCTCCTCAGTCGAGCCCGCATTCTTCTGCCGCCAGCGGAGGCTCGACTTATGATTGGTGTCATGGATGAGACCGGGACTTTACAGCCAGGCGAGGTTAGAGCTAAAATTTACAAGAAGAAACATATACTTAACAAAGCGAACCGGAAATAATCAGTTATTTCCCTCCATATAAAATATTTAGCTAATTAAAGGGTCTCTGTCAACCAGTGTGCATCACGGTCGTTTATTATTGTTGTCATATAACAAACTTGATATGTCAATAAAAGAATATGTGAGAAATGGAACCTAAGGCCACACTCAATACTTGGGCTCAATAAAACTGAAATAGATACATCACCAAAAGGGCAGGAAAATACTTGACTTCGTTACGGCGGCCATTTTCGCGACCCCCGAAAATGGCCGCTGACAATAGGTCTGCCCGCAATGCACACTGGTTGAGAGAGAGACCCTTTAACATGCTTGAGAAAACAAACCATTGGAAGTTAAACGTTTCTACCCTTATGAGTTTCTGCTAATTTTTCCCAATTTTTTTTTCAGGTATTTGTGCAGTATTCTGGGATATCGAATGACCCTGATCGTGAAGGAGAATTCAGCAAAACAACACAACATCTTCTCACTGGTCACGTGGTAGTGACCAGAAACCCGTGTCTTCATCCAGGAGATGTGAGACTGCTGACCGCGGTGTCCGCACCTCAGCTTGGTCATCTGGTGGACTGTGTTGTGTTTCCAAATCATGGACCCCGTCCCCACCCTAGTGAGATGGCAGGTACTTCATGTACAATCACTGGAAAAATGTTGACCATCGTTGAAAGGGGCTATGTCACCTATTTTCAGTATCACTTTAAAAGCCAATGATAATTGTTTCGGTCCAGTTTTGTAAACAAATACTCTTATAGTGCACAGAAAGTAGTATTCGTTATCTTTGGCTGCAGATGGCCAGCTGGATAGAAATGGATTGCAACTTGAAAAAATTGGCCAATTTTTTCAAGTTCCACACAAGTGTCGTGGAAAGATCGCAAAAAAAAACTTATCACTTGAAATAGTTGCTTTCGAGTTCATCTAAAACTGCTAGATAAAAGTGTATTGTGATAGTTGTAAAGATGATGTTACACGGTAGGATTTTTAACCACGATTTTAAATGCAACACCGTTGCACGTTGCACGGGGGGATTTTTAACGCAATAATTTGTTGTGGCAACATGTTGCAAGTTTTTGAACAACTTTAAAAGACTTGCAACATCTTGCTGCAGCAAAATATTGCGTCAAAAATCGTACGCGCGCTGTTACACAATGTCATCTTCTAATGCCACGATGTTGCGTTAAGAATTTCAACGTGTAACATCAGCTTTAATGTGTTCTCTTGTTAGGTGGCGATCTGGATGGGGATTTGTACTTCGTTTGCTGGATGAAGGAACTGTTGCCACGTAGACCACTTTTCACACCAATGAACTATAAATCGCCTCCAAAAAGGGAAGTTTACGGACCAATCACAGCCCGTCACATGACCGAATTTGTAGCCGAGTATATCCAGTTTGACCAGCTTGGCGTGATTGACAACGCACACAAAGCACAGGCTGATTGTCTCGATGGAGGGGTGGAAGCGTCACTTTGTCTTCAGCTAGCGGAGCTTCACTCTTTAGCAGTTGACGCACCAAAGACAGGTAAATGGCCCGAGATGCCTAAAGAAGCTAAGGTTAAAGTTTTCCCTGACTTCATGATGAAATCAGACAAACCAAGTTACACGTCGGAGAAGGTTTTAGGAAAACTGTACCGCGAGTGCCGAGCGTTTAAAGATAGCATCGCTCGTGACGTCCCTCTTAAAAAACCACACATTGTCCCTGGGTTGTTAGTGCCAAATTTTCAGAAGTATCAGGAAGAGGCGAAGGAAATTTATGAGGAGTATTCCAACCAGGTATGTGAAGATTTTTTAAGAGTTTCTTTTCAGTGACTGATAACATTGTAATATGGAAGAGCGTCAAGGTTCCTATATTTAGTTAGTTTTGCAAGGAATGAAAAGTTACAATAAACTTTTATTGCATAATGAATAGCACAACAGGAAAGTACTGCTAAGTAGTATTTATTAATTTGAATGATCACACTTAAGGATTTCATCCACAGACTCAAAAGTTAGAACCATCTTGTACAGCATAATAAACAGCACCACAGGAAAGTACTGCTCAGTAGCTTTCATTTGAATGGTTACACTTTTGGATTTCATCCCAGACTCAAAAGTTAGAACCACTTTGTACAGAATAATAAACAATACCACAGGAAAGTACTGCTCAATAGCTTTCATTTATGTTTTTACACTTCAAGACTTCATTCACACAAAAACCACCTTGTACTACGTAATAAACAGCACCAGAGGAAAGTACTGCTCAATAGCTTTTATTTAAATAGTCACACTTTCGGATTTCATCAACAGACCCAAAAGTTAGAACCACCTTGTACAACATAATAAACAGTACCACAGGAAAGTACTGCTCAGTAGCTTTCAGTTGAATGGTCCCACAGAGACTCAAAAGGCGAACCACCTTGTACTGACAAGTAAAAAAAAATGACTGCAAAAAAGAAAAATTCACTTGGTTTCGGCCAGGCTCGAACTGACGACCTTCTGCGTGTTAAGCAGACGTGATAACCACTACACTACGAAACCACACACAAGATTACAGCCGTTTAAGCAGTAATACCCCAATAATAATCAGCACCACAGGAAAGAACTGCTCAGTGGCTTTCATTTGAATAGTCACATTTTAGGATTTCATCCACAGTCGAAAAAGTTAGAACCACCTTGTACAGCATAATAAACAGTACCACAGGAAAGTACTGCTCAGTAGCTTTCATTTGAATGGTCACACTTTAGGATTTCATCCACAGTCGAAAAAGTTAGAACCACCTTGTACAGCATAATAAACAGTACCACAGGAAAGTACTGCTCAGTAGCTTTCATTTGAATGGTCACACTTTAGGATTTCATCCACAGTCGAAAAAGTTAGAACCACCTTGTACAGCATAATAAACAGCACCACAGGAAAGTACTGCTCAATAGCTTTCATTTGAATGGTCACACTTTAGGATTTCATCCACAGACTCAAAAGTTAGAACCACCCAGTACATCAATTCAAGGTGTGTAATAACATGATGGACAAATGTTGTAACTTTTTTGTTGTCAGCTCCATGCGTTGATGAACCTGTATGGTGTTGAAACAGAGGGTGAGCTGCTTTCGGGCTGTTTTCTAAAGCTGCATTCTCGCCTCGGGAGAGAAAAAGTCGAGATCGCCGACATCATAAGCAGAATTCTCGCGAAGATACGCGAAAACTTCCGAAAGAAGTTTTTTGAGGAATTCGACCTGGTCGAAGATGAGCGAGGGACCAACGAAGACATTTCCGAAGAAATGCAACAGAAAGCATCGGCGTGGTACTATGTTTCATACAGTCAGAAAAACGTTGTCAACGAGACAGAAACTGCCCCAGGGAGCCCCCCTCAAATGCAGTTCCTCAGCTTCCCGTGGCTCGTGGATGACGTCATGCTGTCAATCAGACTAAGGAAAGCCTTTCAAGCGCAAGAATCCCAAAGCGTGGTCACCTCAATCAGCGAAAGCGTGATCAAGGTGTTTGATTGTGACCGAGATTCTCTGTTACAGGATTTTCACGACAGGTTGCAGAAAAAAAGTTTCATATCGCGCTCGATTTCTGGAGTAACCATGATAACCTTGGCCATGTTTGGTTCCTCAGCAACGTTTCTTTTCCGGCCAGATTCCGACCTTGATCTTTGCATTCTATATCCCACGGTCATCGCTAGACGAGGAGCACTGGGGCGAGACGAGCAGATCGCTGTACTGAAGACGTTACTTCCGGATACGAGGAAGCTGTTTAAGCATGCGCGGTTGGTGGAAACTGCCAGGGTGCCGGTGAGTGTTTGTCTCAGTTAACGGTGAGCTCGCGGGTCGAGGATCCCGTGATTCTAATGTCATGCCCAATTTACCGACAATATAACAGGACACTGTTACTGTTCTTATTCTTAACTGTTACATATATATATATAACGACCGAAATATGGACAGCGAAGATAATTGCGCTGATGTAAGCAGTCAGCTTTACACTCACAACCCGCCAAATTTCGTTGATTCCTGAGGGATCGTCTTCTTGTTCGTTGTCATGTTTAGAACAAGATTATATATCAATCACTCTGCAGATCATGGACTAACAAAATAAATGTTGTGAGAAATTATTTAAACAATACAAGAGTTTGTCAAATATTCTATTTTTGAGCATTTTTTCTTTTATTGCTTGCGAAAAGAGGGTGAAATATGACACTTATTTAGACAATTTTTTAACAGGATTCCTCAAGAAGCAACAGTGTTTTCCAACGAAAAAGAGAGAAGCAGTGATGCGTAAATTCAGTTCCATTCCAAAATTTGGTTGTTGCTTTTTGTAGAAACGCAAAGAGTCAATCAGGAGTCAATTTAATAAAACGTTTACAAGTGTTATTTACAAGTGTAGCTATTGTTTTCAACCTCTGAAACAATGGCTACGCTTGTAAATTACACTTGTAAAAGTTTTATTAAATTGACTCCAGAACTCGAAACAAAAACATGTGGCCAGTGCCAACTACGAAGAGTCAATCAGAACTCAAAACAAAAACATGTGGTCAGTGCCACATAGTATACAACTAGTGCCATGCGCGGGAAAATATGCAACCAGTGGTCAACCAGTGCTAGCACGGGACAACATGCAATCGGTGCCAAAAAAATCGCGTTCGATCTTTTTAATCCGGTTACAGACTCAGAAACCAAATGAGGAAATTAAAGAAACACATAATTACTTTTGAATATTACATCAACGGAAAGTCACAGCGCCTTATAAATTAATTCAATATGATATTTATGCTTTCACACATAAAATTTCAGGTGATTGTTTGTGACAATCCCGCAAAGCGAGGCGGTCAATTGGCCAACGTTAAAGGTGATTTAACAGCATCGTGGGATGGCCTTCTGAAATCCATCGTGTTATCAAACTACATTAAGACCTACCCAGGTCTTCTGCCTGTTCTCCGTCTTCTCATGAATTGGGGTCACGTGACGGGTCTCTCAGGGCATGGCGTGGACGCAGGAATCAAGTCCAACGTGTTGGTGTTCCTGCTTTTGATATTCTGCGTCTCAAAAGGACTGGTGAAGAATTTTGATTTGGGGTATGTCTGGGACCAGTGTTTCCAGATTTCAATCGGTCAGGTGAATGACGCAGTCTTCGAACGTGAATGGCAGAGAGTTATATCTGCTCTACAATCAACAGAAACCTCGCAGGGCGTGAAGAAAGCTCCAATAACTCTCGGCGATCAACAAGTTGGCGAAATTCTACTTACGTTTTTCCAAGCCTACAATACGACCCTTGAGATGGAAATCCCACCAACCTTTGCTTCATTACTGGGCGTGCGCAAACTAGCAGAATTGCTGGATACAGAGCATCTGCGCCTGCTCAAGGAACATATGCAACGTGCGTTTCATCTACTAGCACTCTATGGAGACGCAGAAGTGCTTCTTACAATTAGCGCATCAGAAATAGACCGCGTCATTTTCCTATCAGAGGCGCTGTCCTACACCATGGCAGGCTCTGAAAGGCATAACGCTTTCGAGCTGTCGAAGAAGACTGGCGCTAGGGTAACCATTCGTCCCAGTCTCCCAGGGTCAGGATTTGGACTTGTTCTCCAAGCTATTGGTACCGAGTCTGCTGTGGCGTCAGTGGAGCGAGCGCTCAATGCCATGGCAACGCAGGCACTGCGCAACAAAGCAGCGGTTATGTCCGTGTGTTTTGTGAAGGAAGCTAAGCACATGATATTTGAAGGTATAAACAAGTTTGTTTCTTCCATAAATATTATCCTGCTTTCTAATAGTTAATTTAAAGAAGTCTGCTTACTTTTAAATTAGCTAAACTCGTGCGTGCTTCAAATCATCAAAAACACGGTGCAGTAGAGAAAACTTTTTATGTAAACGTTGGATTCCTTAAATGTCGTTTACTGGTGTAAAGACAGTTTAATACCACTTAAAGAGAGCATGGTATGTCAGAATACCACTGTGCTGTGATAAACTAAAGACACTAAATAGGGCGCTACCACTTAGGTAGCGGGCATTACCTCTAGATATACCATAAAAAATATATTGAGCCTACTTGGGCTCAGAAATTAGCATCCCTGAGCCCAAGTATTTATAGCTATGCCATGCTGATGAGGCCTAACAAGCCCGAGACAGCTGTACATGTCCATGGCTAAAATACTTGGGCTCTCACTATTTTTTGGTAGATCAATAGTTAATACACGCTACCAACGTGGCTTCCCAAAGTACGTAAATTTGCGTGGTATTCTAACTTTGTCAGCCACATCCCACAAACTTCCCAGAGCCTTTGATAAATGTTTTATTTTAAAAACATTGCGACGATCTACAACTTTAACCCTTTCCCTTCCTATATCAGATTTTGAGTCCCAACGTTTGATTCTATAGTGCCAAATGACGCAAGTGATACTCTTAGAAGATGAAGGACGATAACTAAGTTTCCCATCCACGTGTATGTCGTGGTGTTGTTTCATTAGAAAAGAAACTTTACTCCGCGTTGTCTCTCTCCACCCAGGTGTTTTAATGGGTACCGGCGACAAAATGCTAGTAGTAACCTTGCGATTGACTAGCATCCTACCCAGGGGATGAGTAGCAATATTCCTAGTTCTTCATGTTACGGAAACTGTGTTAAGCTCCGGCCGAGTGGGGGTCCTGTGGCTCATGTGCAACTTCATCTACCTTACCTTATAATTCAACGCATTGATACACTGCCCAAATATGGTAAAAAAGTTATGGATATACGCTATGTCTACATGACGTATATCCAACGATGGAGGTAAATTTCGTATTTTGACAAGAGAATGCAAAAATGACGGACCAAATATGGTCAAAAAGTTATGGATATACGCTATGTCTACATGACGTATATCCAACAATGGAGGTAAATTTCGTATTTTGACAAGAGAATGCAAAATGACGGACCGACCTCGATATTTTTTCTTCAAACTGTGCTTTGTTATCAATGTGTTGAATTATAAAACTATTATTGCGCTCAAGCTTGCGTGATATCGCCTAAATTTAAGAATTAGGCGATATTACGCGCGCTTTCGCGCTATAATAGTTAATTATTTGCAACATTTAATGCAGAACCGTGCCTGAATTATTTGTACTTATGATTCACTTTTAGTATTTTTAACGTCTTTCGTTGAGAAATGGAAAGATTTACCCACTAGAAGAGTGATGCAGCCTTTATAAAACGCAGAGAAAAAGTTTACGATGTACGACTAAAGCTATTGTGTTATTAAATTTGAAGGTTGCCTTAGCGACGACGACCGCGTCACCCTGGTACCGTACTACGGACACCACCACCCTACCCATGACAGTCTGGCTTTGTACGTACCCATGTTAGCAAACCCGAGGTCTGGTCTGAGCAGAATAGGAGCCGCTTACACTCGACACGAGTTCTTAAGCTTCAAGGAGAGATTTCTCATTCAAGTGCAGGTACAGACTCTAAATGCGTAATCACACAGTACAACATTCAAAGATTGTTAGAATGCGTCTTTCATTAGTTGATTGAATGAATGAGTGACTTATATAGCGCACATATCACATGTCTTATGGCCCTTTACATACACTTATGAGAATGAAATCGGACATCAGCTTATGAAGGCGCCTCAGGCAGCCACTATCGGTCCATTGTTGCAGGCGGCACACCACCTGAACTCCATTTTTCGCCACTTAACATGGCTTTAATGAAAATATCTCGTTCACGTTTCAAGCAATCCAAAAACTCTACTCTACCCTACCCTTTAGGTATGTTTGGGAGGAAAACGTTTTTCGAAAAGGATTTGTAAAATTTAGAGAAATAAGAAATACTGGAGATTTAATGAAGTTTTAAAATTAGAATTTGTAGTTAATAATTAATAGATAGACACCAAACTAGTCCACTATCAACCTGGGGTACTTTTGTGTGGGTATCAACTGTCTGTTGGTGTTCCAAACATCATTTCCTTTCTTCGATCCCTTCTTTAAATCTCTTAAAATTTCATTCAAAGTTAGGTTGAGTCCCGCTCTAATGGATTCTAGTTTAATAGGGCCCTTTGGGGAGGGGTGGGGTCCCTGGAGCCCTGAAATTCTGGTTGTTTTTCTTTGGAGCCACGGAACCCCATGAATGCTTTCCCTTTGGAAAATGTCTGAAACCCAGAGCCCTGAAAAAGCCCCGCCGCATGAAGCCCTAAAACGCTTTGGGACCCTGTGTTTTCTAGGTACCTTTCTCTATTTTTTTTAATACGTCTGCTTAATTAGCGACGATCAAGAAACTATTGCCACCGTGGTTCGGATTTAAAGCCAAAGCACAATGCTTATTTCTAACAATACTTTGCTATTATAAAAATTACTAATGCTATATGAATATCAGTCGAATTTTCTTAACTTTTTTAACTACATTGTATTTAATTTTAACTTTTAAACAAATATTTTTATTATTCTGTAGCTAGGTATAAATTTTAACACATATTTACATATTGTATCTTTTTGTTATACTTTCATAGTTCAGTTATACACGACCCCACAAGCTGTACAGCTTTAATCACTAATCGTGTCTAAATAAAGGTTTTACATTACATTACATTACATTACATTACCACTCTTTCAGCCCCGAATTTCTCCGCCCAAAGTTTCAACTTTCCGTTACCTTGTTTCGTTTTTCAGGTGATAGAAAGAGATTTTGTACCATCACTTCACGGTGACATGGAATTCGCCATACATTTTGGCCGTTTGTACGTTTTGAACGTCCCAAAGTCATTCACCGAGGACACAGAATCCCCGAGTGTCCGTGTGTTTCAAACAAATCTCGCTAGAGGCTACAAACCTCGTCCAAGTGTCCTCTCTGTGCCCCGAAACATCCGAAAATACGGAAGATCGCGCTTGAATTACAACAGCGGAAAATTCAAAAGTCGCTGGAACAAGACGCGAAAGACAACTGAAATAGGAGAAGATGGAAAGAAAGTTCCCAAAGAAAAGCCATCCAGAAGTTCTTTTTTCACCGTCGTTTCATCACAAGAGAAAGTTCTTAGTTTTTTAACGCGACGTGGTTTTTCAGCGGAAGCAGAATCTACGGAGAACTATACGGTTGAAATTCACACCGATCACGAATTTTGCGTGATCACGGATAAAGATTTCAACTTCCACGAGATTAAGTTGCCGAAATTACGGTGGTGCGCGGTGGATGTGAAAAGAGCGTGGAAAGAAAATCCCGAGGAACATGACGTCACTGATTTGGACGGAGTCGAGACTGATGTGCGTTTCGTGTTGCAGGTAAAATTGAAGATTTTTATCTTACAATATTTTAACAAATATTCCTAAAATTTCGATTCGGAAATTTTTTTAACGTGAACAAGTCTACGGGAAAGTACTAATCAATAGCTTGAATTTGAGTGGTCACACTTTAGGATTCCTTCCACAGACCCAAAAGTTAGAACCACTTTTCGTGGCATAAAGTGATTTTACTTCATCTGTGAAACACTATCTAACAATTAGTGTGTGATAGTCCAAATTAAACAAAAGGAAACAATGGAATTATAGTCTAATAGTGCGTACTATTCTACTAACTATTTCATAGATGAAGTAAAATCACTCTAATAAACAGTACCACAGCAAGTATTGCTCAGTAGCTTTCATTTGAATGGTCACACTTTAGGATTTCATCTACAGACTCAAAAGTTGGAACCACCTTGTACAGCATAATAAACAGCACCACAGGAAAGTACTGCTCAATAGCTTTCATTTGAATGGTCACACTTTAGGATTTCACCCACAGACTCAAAAGTTAGAACCACCTTGTACCGCATAATAAACAGTACCACAGGAAAGTACTGCTCACTAGCTTTCATTTGAATGGTCACACTTTAGGATTTCATCCACAGACTCAAAAGTAAGAACCACCTTGTACAGCATAATAAACAGTACCACAGGAAAGTAGTGCTCAGTAGCTTTCATTTGAATGGTTACACTTTAGGATTTCATCCACAGACTCAAAAGTTGGAACCACCTTGTACTGACAATTGGAAAAAAAAAATCACAGCAAAAAGAAAAATTCACTTGGTTTCGGCCAGGCTCGAACTGGCGACCTTCTGCGTGTAAAGCAGACGTGATAACCACTACACTACGAAACCACACACAAGATTACAACTGTTTAAGCAGTAATAGGTCGATAATAAATAGTACCACAGGAAAGTTTTGCTCAATAGCTTTCATTTGAATGGTCACACTTTAGGATTTCATTTACAGACTCAAACGTTAGAACCACCTTGTACAGCATAATAAACAAGAAGACAGGAAGGTACTGCTCAGTAGCTTTCATTTGAATGATGTCACTTGATTTATCTACTGGATAGACTCACAAGTTCTTTGCATAGAATATAGAATATACTGTCTGCTTTCCTAATTTAGCTAATCTTCTTACATATGTGATTATTTTTTGCTTTCATTACAGACCCGCCGTGCACTACGCCCGGATGACATCCGGGGAACAAGTTATGAGCAGTACCGCGATGTATTGCAACCTCAACGGCACCCGAAACCCACCCGCAGTCCATTTGTGGTGAAACAGGAGGTATGGAAGGACGTAGCAATGATTCGTCATAAAAAGTCCCGGATATACCGGGTCGGAGAGTCCATAAGTGTTGCAAGCGAGTTTAGGAAATCACTGTCTGTCAGTGTGAACGAGATTACGGAGTATTCTCGTCCTACTAAGCATGCTTCTGCCTTCAGCAAAGTGTTCACACGATGCGAAGTTGCTGTCAGAGCTGGTTTACCGAATAGCTGGAGCAACAGTGAATCATTGGAGCAGCTGTTGAGAGATATCTGGGCGTTTGGGTTCGCTTTCGCCTCTCACATGTCCGATTAGAAACTAGCTACTATAACGAGCTACTTTACGGTGAAGGAACAACAACAGCGCGCATGCACGGCGCGGCCATTTTCGTGTTCCGGAACATTGAAATTTTCATCTTTTTTGAATCAAACATTTGCAAACATTTTTGAACAATGCAATTCAGTTTGGCGTATTTGGGGGGAAACTTTACTCAAAGCAACGGACAACAGGCTAGTCAGGTAATAGGATCCAACTGAATGGATTCTCCAGGACAGCAGACTGGGGATTTCAGTTCTGAGAAGTTCAAGCAACACATCAAAACACAAGTTTATTCTGGCAAAGTGTAACATGCCAAGACAGCGGTATGACCAAAATTTAACAGACTATAATATCTACAAATTCACTAACTTTTAAAGTGATAATTTAGTGGAAAACCCATTTAAAACTACATTAAAAAAAAAATTCAAGAGAACTTGAGGAAAATTGACTTTCTGTCACCAGCACACAGCTGTCTTCGGCCTTTGAGTGAAGCAAGGCTGAAGTTATCCTTGTTACAGACCTGACCTCAAACCTTGGAGCTTTCAGGAACTTTTCAAATGTAAATTCATCTAGTTATATTAGCATGAGAAGAGCATTATTAACATATGAAAGGCAGAAAGGTCACCTCCAGCCTCGCTTCCACTCAAAGGCAAGGCCACCAAGCACACAACTGTAAAATAGACTATTGGCGCATTCTTTCTCCGTGCAGCTCGTCCCAAGACTGCCCTGCACCTATAAAATCTCTTCCTTTCTATTGTACAATACATACAGCATATTCATTAATAAATACTGTCCGACTTGATGTGATGCATTTGTTATGGGCAAAGCTGAGCAAGACGAGCAATAGGCCATTTGCATGATGACGTCATTTGACTACAACTACCAGAGTCCTTCAGTTTTTTGTTTTGTAGTGCAAATTAAATAAGAAAGGAGAAACGAAATGAATTCTGGTAGTTGTAGTCAAATGACACCATCGTGCAAATGGCCTATTACACTAGAAACTCACCAACTGCTTGTTTTCGGGCAAGTATTTTTTTTTTACGAATCAATTGACTATCCACAGCCGTTGTATTTAGTATTTTTCAAATTGATTATCCTTTAGCCCACTACTGCGCATTGTAAATGGACGTAGAAATAATGGCAAAGTCCTGAATGTACGTTATCTAATTAGCATTCTTTAAATTCAAATCTCTATAATTCATTAACGCAACGTTCAAAACAAGCAATATTTTGCCATTCAACTATTCAATATACCTAGAGTTGATTCTGAAAATATGTATTTAAGGGTTAATTATGGGCACTTTAACACCGTTAGAAGAGCATATATATATATTTTTTATTTATTCATGTATTTGTTCATCTTTTAATTGATTACTATATTTCTACATAATCATTTTTAACCTTTTTCATTCTTTTATTGTACGTACAATTTTTAGTTAAATAAATTTTAGTACAGTGTCCCCAGTTAGCTTGTTGTAAAAGCTAAATAACTTAGACACATTAATAAAGGTATCATTATTATCATTATTGTTGTTATTATCTTGTCTGAAGCAAAGAATATGCTGACTCATATCTGTGAGTCCTGTGAGTCAAACGACTGAACTTATAAACATATTTTTCAAGAAAACTATTAAAACGCACGTGGTGTAGGGCAGAAAAACAAGTGCTTTTTGTATAATACTTAAAAAAACACTGTCTCGGCTGAAATATCGTGTTTTTATGATTATGTTCAGGAGCTTTCTTTAATTAAGCTTGCTTTATTATCTTAAACAAGAGGCTCCAAGCAGCCTTTACTCATGCGCATGCGTAAGAAAATTTTATGATATATTTTAAACATGATAAGATGTCCGACCTGGAGATAAATTACTCCTTTCATTCAGTCATCATTCCTGCAAACCACGTTGTTTACCATTGAATGTTTTGGAAATGAAGGCTGTACCACAATGAAGCCAGTGATTCTCCTAAGTCTTATATATACCAAACGTGAACATAGTAATGTATGTAGGGTTGTAGGAGATACTGTCATGACACGTAAGTAACGCTCTTTTACCGGAAGTGACAGTAGCCGGAAGTCACTAAACAGGAAGTGCACAATTTAAAATATGCGTGCATAAATTTGCATGCAAAATCGTGACACAAAAAATAAAAATAATAATAAGAAAAATAATAACAAGAAAAACGGAGCCGAAACCTTACCTCATGCCGCTTCGCGCATGAGTAAATAGGAAGAAAAAAATCGCCAAAAGTTCAAAAAACCTGAAAAACGTCCACCAGAACTTGACCGCCTGTCACGAAATCAAAATTGATGAACTGCAATCCACTTCCATCCTTGTAATCCTGCTCTTTTTCTCCAAACTACTGCTTCTATTTTGCTTTATAGAATCTATTTATTAAATTTAGTTGTATATTTGGTCGCATTTGGCGATATAACATGGGAATTAAGTAAACACAATTTCATTATTTTGTTATCTTTCCAAAGTCAGTAAATCACTTAAAACTCGCCTAACACAGTGCCGCTTAGACTAACCAATAGGCCATTTGCACGATGACGTGTTTGACTACTACTACCAGAATCCTTCAGTTTTTTGTTTTGTAGTGCAAGTTAGGGCTATTGTTATTTAAACTGCACTGGGATTACAAAATTTAAATAAGAAAGGAAAAACGAAATGAATTCTGGTAGTAGTAGTAGTAGTCAAATGACGTCATCGTGCAAATGGCCTATTACAAAACTGAATACATGAAAGTTACGCGCTAAGCAATATATTTACTAACTAAGCCGTTCCACAGTTAATTGCCTTCTCTGACAATGAAACAAGAATAGTTCCAAACGATGCACTAATTCTGACGAATATGTTGTTGTTGCTAACTTCGTTCCTCACTCGTTTTTTTAGCTGATAAATAGTTTTCAAGACGGTCAGCAAGCAATTCGGTTAATCCAACCTCTGTGAAAAGTTTCGCAGAGAAGTGGCCAATAAGGACACCTGCTACAGCTCCTACGATTGCACCGACAACTGGGATGGGGAAGCAAAACTGGCCAAGGAACATGAATCCGATGCTTCCACTTGCACGAAATAACGCCGATAGAACTTTATCATTCACTTCCTTGATGAATTCTTTTCTGGTTGTTATTCCTATTCCTGCTTCCCATTTCTTTTTTGCTGCATGAATGTCATAACACGCTATCAAAGTTTCTATTATGATGCACAATACTGGCCCAAGAGCTTTTCCAACACCTTCGGGAAAGGCACTTCGAGCAACTATTCGGCCAGCGGACTTTGACGAGGCGAGGACGATGTCGTCAATACAACATAGAAATTGCTGAAATGCCTGCCTACCCATTTTTATAAGGGCGCTTCCCAACTCACACATAATTTGAATAGCGCCGGTTACTTGAAAACTGATTTCTAAACCGCACAAACACTTCATAACAAACGTTTCACAGTTGTTCTTCTCTACATTATACCACTTCTCGTCTTTTCGATCCTCGGCACTTTTAACGATTTCCTCTACAGTGTACCGGCGCAGTTCCTCTGGCCATACAACTCTTTCCACCTCGTTTCCTTCCGCTTGCAGTTCATCTTCGCTTTTGATGAAGTCATCATGTGGTAAGGTCATCTCTTGTACGATCCCCAGTTGTTCAATGGCAGAACCCGAGCCGAGGCTGGTGGGGAACATTTGCATGCTAGCGTTCCATGCTGTGTTATAATAATGGATAATCTTCGGCTTGCCTTCATCGTCGAACCCGATGCAGAGAAAATGATGTTCATATGAAATCAACCCTTTCATGAAGGAACTTTTCCTGACCAAATGATCGCCAGTTCTTATGTCAGCAAATCTGCGAATTGGCTCCCTGGCTTGCAGTTGCCATTGTAGAAGGCGCTTTTGCTCCGCGCTTTCAAGGCGCTCAATATTCCTCCAAATCGCTATCGAAGAACTCAAAACCATGTCTTTGCCTCGTGTAATAAAACTTATAGCTTCTGGCTTTAA
This sequence comes from Cladopsammia gracilis, assembly GCA_022457155.1. NCBI lineage: Eukaryota > Metazoa > Cnidaria > Anthozoa > Scleractinia > Dendrophylliidae > Cladopsammia > Cladopsammia gracilis. The sequence goes on along the minus strand of JAJGOT010000059.1, from coordinate 1,475,729 downwards.
AATATATGAGCCTCTCTAGCTATGGGTGCCTACAGATCAGACTTCGACTTCTTTCCTTCAGTTTGTACAAATCGTCGGGCTTTTTCGTCGTTATTATATTGGGTCCAGGTGTTTTTCTTCCCGGAAAGGGTTTTTTCCCGCTTTCTATTTTTAAATGACCAGCGACATCCTTGGCTTTGATTGGATGACAAATCGAAATTTCAAAACACCTGTCATGTAAAAAACCCACGTCAGGCTATGTTTTGATATGTTCATATCAGCATGCGCTTATTAGGTTAAAATCCTTTGACCCCGCATGCGCTCAGCCGAATAACATTAAAATATAAATGATTAGATATAATAGAAGAACTCCGAAACGAATGCTAAGAAATCGAAGACACGGACTAGTCACTGTGCTAGATTAATAAGAGGACTTCAAGACTTGTAACAGCGTGAATTTCGCATTTCGCAAAGTCAACTAAACGAAACACAACTGACGCCATTGCCTCAATTGGCGTGTTTGCGATGTAATTCATTTTCCTCTGTTTTATCTGGAGACTAATCCCTCTTTAAACCAACTCGAAATTCCGACCAACATTGAGCGACATTGAGTATTTCGAAGATCTTCGAAATACTATCTAGATAGAAAGAAAGGAAAAAACTCGACAAGAGATATTAAATAACGTACAAGCAAAAAAAATCGCTGAAACCTTTGTGAAACGTAGAAAAGGATTCGCAAATGGAACTAAATAATATTCATCGACAACACAAACATGGAAATAACCAAAGAATTAAAATCTTCGTCGCTTTGTTGTGACGCATTTATTTATTTTCACTTTCGCAATCTAAGTATATATTCTTTCTCGTAGGCCATTACAAATACCGGAAGTTGACGTAAAAGTTAGTGAAAAAATAAAACCGGGAAATACCCCCAACAGAAGAGAAATTTCCCCTTTCTATTTAGTAGGGCTGGTTCCCACTAGCGACGTAAGTGACGTAAGCGATGGAAGCGGAATCGGAATCGCAAGAAAGTTACGATCTAGCGGAAATCAATACGACGTAAGCGGATAGTGAGCGACGGAAGAGAAGCGAAAGAAAAAGGAAACTTTTTGATCCTTCCGATTCCGATTCCGTTTTTTTTTTTACATTAGAACGTAAGACTCTTTACGCTTCCGACTCCGACTTCTCTCAATTCCGATTACGCCGCTAGTGGGAACCAGCCCTAAGAATTGCGCTTTCTGTGAAAGGATAACTAGTTGATCAGTTTCTAATAAATACCAGCAGTGTTTCACCAAGCAAAGATATGGTTTCCACATTTTCCACCAGGCAAGAGATTCAGTGACTCGATATCACCGAGCAAAAGGACCTTCTTCAGAGGTTACTACAAGATAGAGAATTTATTTGAAGTTTTTAGGACATAAGGACAGGCGATCACCTGCGGGTTAGGAAAGAATCATCTGGATTCGTTGGGAGTTTGATTCCATATGAATACCACTACCGCAGTCTGCATCGGGTTTACCGATGAAGGAAAGCTAAAGATTATCCATTATTTTGATACTGACTGGAACACTAGCATGCAGTTGATTCCAATAACCTCGGCTTGAGTACTGTCACTAAACAACTTGGATTCGTACAAGAAATAACCTTGCCACACACAAATTTCATAAACAACAAAGACGAATTGCAAGAGAGGGAAAAAAGTGAAAAGAGTTGTATGGCCTGAAGAACTGCGCCGGTACTCTGTAGCAGAAGTCATTGACAGGCCTGAGAGCTAGTTAGGCCAGAGTGAGTATCATTTGATGGAGAACAACTGTGAATCGTTTGACATGTGGTGTCCGGGCGGTGTAATAGTCAGCCTCAGGGGCGTAGCTAAGATTTTTCAAAGGGGGGGGGGGGGGGGGTCACACTGTGTCACACCCAGGGTACTTACCAGATTGTCATGTCGACATCCACACTTTGTTTTACTTAAATTATCTCACGAAAGGGGTGTCACGGGCACCCCAGGACCCCCCCCCCCCCCCCCCCCCCCACTAGCTGCGTCCCTGAGCCGTCAAGTCAGTTGTATCCAACGAATCGTTTCAGTGGAAAAGATGTTTGGAAGATGTTCGGAAGATGTTCGGAAGCCCTCCAAACTTTCATAACATCGGAAAATTTTAACGCCTTTTGTTTTCGGAGAGATAAACAATGTTGTGAAACAACCAACGAAATAAGATCAGCTAAGATTTTGGGAAAGGAGAAAGCTGGGGCTCTCTCATATGTAAGCTATATGGGCATGTGCCGCTGTGAAGGGTATGGTTTCAAGTCAGGAGTTTAGTCTGGGGTAGCATAGGGATCAGAGAGTTTTGGTCTAGAATAGGGTATCATTTTGCTGGGAAACTGATCAGTGGTTTGAAGGATCAAGTCTAGAATAGGAATTAAAACTCAGAAGAGAAAGTGCCTTCTCTAAACGGAAGTAAATCATCGCTGCAACATTGTTGACAGATGGTTTGCCAGTTGTAAAAATAGCAAGTCTGGGATAGGCTAGGGATTTTCAGTTTCTAGCCTAGTAACCGGGTTGCAAAGGTCTGGAAATGGGAAATCTTTGTTTACCATTTTTGCCTCATTAGCATATGCGCCTCGTTCTCTAACCTACCTACAAAAAAAACAAATCTGAATATTGAAAGGGCATAGTACAATTAGCTTTCTCCGAAAATCTGAGCCCGATATACTAGTTACACTTCATGCAATGCTGTATTAAAAACTCAAAATTTTACAAAGAATGTATGGGTTCATTAGCGCTTTTGCCACCCAACAATTTTGCAGTTCATGTTTACCCCCGCCTTAAGACGAACTTTTTACGAAAATCCTTGATGTAATCGACATCAAGCTAATATATGTAAAAAAAATCCACGAGTTCACGACTTCTGCCAGAGTTGTGAATGAAAACAGTAACTTTATGACGTTATAGGACGAAAACAAGCTTCGCACCAAAACGAGGCTGCGCCTCGTGCACATCAAAGAAAATGTGTCCCACATGGGAGGAAAAGACGCTGTTGCGTCTTATATGTTTTCAGCATCACCAGGTTATTAAGAGCTCCCTCGTGCGAGTGGACAGGTGAGGGTGGGACTCTGCTCACAACTTATTGGCTAAGACTTGAACTTGAACTTTCTTTTATTATTGCACTATTTACAAGTGATCTAACCTTAAATAAGTTTTTACACTTTTAACAGAAAATAAATATTACTAGAACAATGCAAAAACAGTGTTAATGAATGTGTGCGTGGCCATCAGAGCAGCCACTAGCTTTCGAGCTGGCCACCGCCATGTTTAAAATCGATGCGGATACAACAACAAAAGTGCATAATTATCTAATTATGAAATGGTCCTATAGCGCCTAAACAGTGCAACAAGGGCTAAGCTGGCTCTCAATGTGGACTGAATCAGGCCCGCCAATGTCCAAAATGGCCCCATAAAGGGTTGAATTAGCTTTTAAAGGACTCAGGATCAATTCATCACTTTGGGGCTAAAACAGACCTTTTCAATTTACAGTGTAGAGCTGGAAACGAAGGTGTCCGGCTAAGACAGAGTTCACTGTAGTCTCAATAAAATAAGATATACTATGTAAATGTTTTGTTACTATATCTATTTAATGGTATGTAAGGCTGTCCCATCCTTTCACATGCCAGCCTAGAGAGGTCATCTTATTCTATCCTGTCTTGTAGTATAGTGGTCTATACATGATATATGCTTTATGTAGATATACCAGTTTGCTACGATATGCTACGTTATGCCAGACTATACCGTCTATTCTGACTGATTTTCTAAAGGAATGGTTATTTACATAATATTAATGACATCATCACCATGCACAACTTCATCCCGGTTTCCTCTTGTTGCTCTGTTGTTTATAACATGCACTTGTCCAAAATCTCATTGTGTCTGAGTACGACTGGTACAAATATCGTATTCACGGGTTGGCTCGCAGCCCGAGGGGGGGGGGGGGGTACTCCCTTCAATGTGCTATACGGGGATGCTCCGCCCGAAAGGGGTACCTTTTTGAGGTTGGAGGTATATGAAAGGGTCGGGATTTCACGAAGTATAGGAAACGGAGGGGAAAACACGAGTTGAAGTATAAAAAGTGTAGGGAAAACTGCCATTTAAGTATTATATAAAGGGCCTTTCAAAATATGTCAAACAGATGCACGTAAAGGCTATCTGAAAGGGGTAGCAGTTTCAATGAAAGGTATATGAAAGGGGTACCATTTTCAATGAAAAGTATATGAAAGGGGTACCTTTTCTGTCAAAAACGGTATATGAAAGGGTAAGGGTTCGGACCTTTGGGCAGAGCATCCCTCGTACAAAACGTTGGGGGGGGGGGGGGGGGGGGGGGGGCTCGCAGGAGCCTTTAATTTATACTCCTAGCCAACGACTCGCGACTCGCGACAGCTGATATAGTGCTGTCTTTGGCAATTTTTCTATCAGAGTGTCGATACGTCTAGCAAGCCATTCGGTGACCGCAGAATCCGTGAGTTTTGTTGCAAAAAACTGACCGGCAAATACACCAACTACAGACCCTATGATACCACCGAGAATAGGAATGGGGATCAGCAGCTGACCGGCAATCATTCCAAGAACACTTCCAACCGAACGAAAAGACCCTGACACAAGAATGACAATGACCTCTTTGATGAATTCTTTTCTGCTCGTAATCTCCACTCTTGCCTCCCACTTCTCTTTGGCTTTACAAATGTCGCAATATGCTATATAACACTCTGCAATGATGGACACTGCAACTCCGACACCGAGACCAACATTTTTCGGCAGTCCATTTCGAGACAGGGGCTTAATAATGTCGTCGGCAATGTCAACACCCGCCTTAAAAATTTGCTGAGCTGCCTGCCTAAGCATCTTTACCAAGTAACTGCCCGCCTCACACATTGTTTTAATGCTGCTGGTTACCTGAAAACTGATTTGTAAATCGCACAAAGACCACATGACGAACGTTTCACAGTTGTTCTTCGCCAGGTTAAACCATTTCTCGTCTTTTCTACTCACGGCTCTTTTAGCGACTTCTTTGTGATCGTACCGGCGCAGTTCCTCTGGCCACACGACTCTTTCCACTTCCTTTCCTTCCGCTTGCAGTTCTTCTTCGCTTTTGATGAAGTCTTTATGTGGTAAGGTCATCTCTTGTACGATCCCCAGTTGTTCAATGGCAGAACCCGAGCCGAGGCTGGTGGGGAACATTTGCATGCTAGCGTTCCATGCTGAGTTATAATAATGGATAATCTTTGGCTTGCCTTTAACTAACCCGATGCAGAGGAAATGATGTTCATAAGAAACTTTCGTGAAGGAGCCTTTTCTGACCAGATGATCGCCAGGTCTTATCTCACAAAATCTGCGAATTGGCTCTCTGGCTTGCAGTTGCCATTGAAGAAAGTGCTTTTGGTCCTCGCTATCATGTTGTTCAATAAGATCCCAGATCGGTTTTGAGGAAGTCAGAGGCATATCTTTACCGGCTTGTGTAAAACTCAGTACAATGCTAGTGCGTGTCAACTTCAAAACGTCTTTCAACTACAAAACTGTAAACTGGAGCTTTATAGCTCTTTTTGAAAGGAAGTTTCCCCGGTTTCCTTTTAAAGATAATTAATTACATCCTATAAATACTTTCGGTTTATACTGACATAGTTAAGTCACATCCTTAAAATAAAACATTTTGGGCTCTATCATTGGCTAAAAAATCGAGAGAGGCTTATGACATATATTATAATCTGTCTGCATAGATACCGCTTTGTTAGATTGAAATAATCCCTTGACCCAACGTGCGTCAACCGAAAAATATGCAAATAGCGAACTGGCTCACTGTGGCTTGCAGTTAGAACTAGATTCGTTCAATTTTATTTCAGATTAGACTGGAATAAGTTAAAAGTATGGCGTCTGATCTCAAAATTGCTGGCTGGGGCCTCTAAAATATCTTAAACAATTCCTTAGCTTACTCCAACTGCAACCTTAGTAGCTCTTGGTGTTTCTTTATTTTTATTGACATATTAAGATATTTGTCATATAAGACATCCGCGCCGCCCCCTGTCTATGTTATGATCTGTTTATATGGATACCATTGTTAGAATGAAATGATCCTTTGACCCCATAGTCAAGAGGCCTCCAATAGCAGTAATCACAGATTATGGAGACGCGTTCGAAGGAATTTCCGGGCGGAAATGAGCCCCTGAAAAAAAAAACCAATAGGGGCGGCCATTTGAAAGACCGTCTACCAAAAATCTCAAATTTTACTGCACATAAACCACAGGAAAACCAACACGAAAATTAGGATTGCGTTCGCGTTCGACTAGTGGTTCCTAATCGAACTTAAAGTGCTGCGAGCAGATGGTCTAGTTATAGAGCATCATATTTCTTAACTGCCCGAAAAAATATTGGGAAGCATTCGGCAGTAATGTCCAAAATTGATTGTAGAAAAGAGGAAGGAATGTCTGATAAGCAGATGCTGTAAGTCTTCGGTGTCTTTTAATTTAGGTATTAGGAGTCGAAATATGTAGGCCAAATAAACTACGTAATTCATACAAGAAGAAGAACAAATACAACAAAGCTAAGCGTGAATTTGCTATTTTCAGTTATTATTGTTCGGCGGTTTTTCGGTTTTGAGCGATTTTTGTCCGACGGAGCCTAATATTTTGCACCCAAAAAAATACATGGACCTCATACACCATGCACCCCAAAAAATACAAGACTAGAAATTTTGTGGGAACTTTGGCTTGAATTGCGCAAACATGACAGCTAACGTGAAGATATCTTCGATATTTTCACTCTTTGCTCATTTGCTAGTATTCATGCGAGCTGGAAGTCAAACAAGCAAACAGCGGCGCGCTGTGACGTGGGTCAATTGGCAAACATTTGAATTCGAGCTCCCATCTGTCATCATCATAGCTTTATTTAAAAACACGGTATCCCATCATTAATTACAAAATGCTCTTCCAGAGAGCCGTGTATACTAAATATTCTCTATAAATACCTAAACATGTTAAAAATTTCTAATTAAAATTACAATACTAATGAATTTTTCTATGTTTACCTATAAGATTAAAATTACTATAAGGCAGCTTTAAAGGATGCGATAGATGGCTCAGTTTTGATTTCATTTGATAGGCCATTCCAAAGAACAGTGCCCCGATAGTTAAAGCTACACTTTCCCGCTTCCTTTCGGGGTCTATGAACAAACAAATTGTTCAAGTTGTTTCTCAATTTATAAGAATGAACATTCGTTATTGGTCGAAAAAGATTTTTTAGACCCGTAGAAGAAAGATTATTTTTAGCTTTATAGACACTAACCGCTAAGGGATTAGAAAAGTGATGGGGGGGGGGGGGGGGGGTGGGGCAAAAGCAAAAAAAAAATTTCCCAGTAAATTATTAAAAAAAAAAAATTCCCACGCATTATCGCAAAAAAAAAAAATCTGCCCAAGGACAATTTAAAAAATAAACTATTAAAAAAAATATTCCAGCCATCGAGTGAAAAAAAAAAAGATTTCCACCTTAGGTGGACAAAAAAAAATTTCTTGCCTCTCCCAAAGTTCCCCCCCCCCCCCAAAAAAAAACACTTTTCTAATGGTCCATCCCTAATTGCTTTGAGCGCCTACGTTGCCATCACCACGTGCGATTTGGTAGAGAACTGGCGTTCGCGCTAGTTTTTCTATCTTTTTGCTGCTACACCGTGCTGACGAGACCCAACCAGGTCGAAACAGCTGTCCACGGTTGCATTTTGGCTTTCAGTTTGGGCTCTATCATGTCGTTGTCGCGTTAAATATTCTACGTAGTATCAGCCTTGCTCTATACTTTGATTGTATCTCTATTTTTGGCTGACTAGATCTGTTACAGATTCTACGTACACCGGCAGCATTTTCGTTCGCGGTCCTTTGCTTCTTATTTACTTCTATAACTATCTCCGAGTTAAATTGAACAGGGCAAAAAAATATTCGATCTATATACACCAACAAACCTTTGAACAACAATCTACTTTTTACTTTTAAATCAATTGACATTTAGATTGTTTCAGTTTCATTAATGCTGTTCAAATCTTTGTACGTAATGTACGTGAATTTTTCGTTTCGGAAACAAAACATGTATCTATTCGTTCACTTTAGCTTTAGTTTATCGAGTGCTTTAAGCTTCTTTTGCTTGCTATCAAAATCGCTACCAAGCTAATCCCGGTACTAATTAATCCGTTATTTTACGGAAATAAAGTAATTGGAAATAATCTCATTAATTTCAAAACGGAGATACAGTAACAATACTTAAACAATAACAAAACAAGCTGTTTCACTGTGATATAGCTCTAACAAAGGAAATATTGGTATACTCAGTGACAGGGTGGGGGAAGGGGAAGGGGGGGAGGAGAAGGGGGGAGGGGGAGGAGAAGGGGGGAGGGGGAGGGGAGGGGAAGGGGGAGGGGAAGGAGGGAGGGGAAGGGGGAAGGGGGGAGGGGGAAAGGGAAGTTGAAATGTTAGAAACTGAAATATTTTTAGGCTTTTTGGGAATAAATAGCCCTTTTCACGGCTGATTTTTCTCATTTGCATTACAATGCTATCCAACGTGGATGCGAGGCAATTTTGGGCTAAAACTACAAAATAGCCCGAAATTGCCTCACATACATGCTAGATTTCATTGTAATGCAAATGAGCAGAGTTAACCCTGTAAAGGCCTATTTTGTAAGATGGAGGGGGATGGGGCGCCCCTACCCCCCCCCCCCCAACCCCTTCATCTGCCACTGATCCTGCATATATACACTAATTGATGCATTAATCCCCGGGGGGGTATTCAACAGTTTCATACGGGTGGTTCAAACCCTCCGCATCCCTTCCTTACTCAAGCCTAATTATCCGCTGGCAAAGAATTGTCAATACATTTAGCAAGCCATTCTGTGAAATCAAACTCGGTGAGAAGTTTCGAGGAGAAATGGCCGAAAAAGACACCAACCACAGCGCCAATGATGCCACCGAGAACTGGAATGGGGATCAGGAACTGGCCGGCAATCATTCCAACGATGTTTCCGCCAATACGACAAGGCGCTGACACAACACTATCAATAACTGCTTTGATGAATTCTTTTCTGTTTTTTATCTGTACTCCTGCATTCCATTTTTCTTTAGCTGTGTAAATATCACGACAAGCTAGACAAATCTCTGCAAAGATGGTCAATGCCACGCCGACACGAACACCAACGCCTCGAACATTTCTAGCGGACTTTGGCGCAAGAACGATTTCGTCTCCAAACAGATCAACAACCCCTTTTGGGAATTGCTGAGGCACCTGTCTTACCATTTTTATTAAGGAGCCACCCATCTCACAAATAATTTGAACGGTGCTGGTTACTTGAAGGCTGATTTCTAAATCGCACAAACACCACATGACAAACGTTTCACAGTTGTTCTTCGCCAGGTTGAACCATTTCTCGTCTTTTCTACTCACGGCTCTTTTAGCGACTTTTTTGTGATCATACCGGCGCAGTTCCTCTGGCCACACCACTCTTTCCACTTCGTTTCCTTCTGCTTGCAGGTCATCTTCGTTTTTGATGAAGTCTTTATGTGGTAAGGTTATCTCTTGTACGATTCCGAGTTGTTCAATGGCAGAACCCAAGCCGAGGCAGGTCGGAAACAACTGCATACTAGCGATCAATGATGTGTTATAATAATGTATAATCTTTGGCTTGCCGTTTTCGTTGAAGCCAATACAGAGGAAATGATGTTCATAAGGAACCAGTTTTAAAAAAGAACCTTTCCTGACCAGATGATCGCCCTTTCTAATGTCAGCAAATCTGCGAATTGGCTCCCTGCCTTGCAGTTGCCATTGTAGAAAATGCTTTCGGTCCTCGCTATCATGTTGTTCAATATGCTCCCAGATCGGTATCGAAGAACTCAAAGCCATGTCTTCACCTTGCTTAAAACCCCTATGCAAAATACCTTTAGCGAATTTTCACAACAAACCGAAAATCTGTAGACGGAAAGCCGTATTTATAGCTAACGCTCCTCTTGCAAATTATTATAAAAGGGTTTTTCCCGTTTTCTTTTCATAAATAACTAGTTACAACCCTAAACGCTTTCCAAACTATTTTCAGTTTTTCCAGAATAAAAAATTCCGCAGGAAATTTAAAAAAGAGATTGATTTAGGAGGAATTATTACGCGTAAAATAGTCATTTTAATGAAAATAATCGTAACGCTATTATCATGCCGTAAAAATATAGGCCACTTAATGGCCCATCTTCACCCAAAAGACGTTGCGGTCGTTTGTTTTTGTTTTGAAATGCTCCATTGTTCCTACGCGTGATCTGATTGGTTGCACGCATTCAAGTGTGAATTTCGTGTTACACGAAATTCAGCACAGAAAGTGATCACGACGCGCAAAGTATTTGGGGTGAAGGCGAGCCTTTCACATTTTTGGTGGAAATTAAAGATAAAAAGTATACCTTATATTTTTCATTTTTGGAGGACTACCATTTTAAGGCTATAAATAAAAGAGAGAATACGCTTTGACTGGTTGAAAAATCGAGTCCATCAAAACCTTTGTCATGTCATGCGCCAGCGCCCAGGAAATGTTATGATCTGTTTGTGGATACGTTTGTTAAGATAATGGTCAGTCAAACAAAGAACATCAAAATAATGATAAAGAAGTAATAGAACAACGCAAACGACGCAAATGGACGAGATGACAGTACTAAACAAGAGTGGAAAGGATTTGAGACTCCTCGTATCTTGATTGTAAGGCCACCAAAAAACACGTTGGTGCCTCTATTGCGGCTTTCGATATGTGCAGTAAACTTTTTCTAAACGGATACCCGCTATCTAAAACAGACACCTAAAGTTGGTCCCTGCCATACTGCAGTCACGCGTTTTAATGTAACTAAACTCTCTATAAGACGGACACCTTTCTGAGACGGATAGCTTAGTTTGTCCCTGCTACACTTCAGTCACTCATTTTACTGTAAATGAACTTTCTATAAGATGGGCACCTAAAGCTGATCTCTACCGCATTTCAGTCACTTATTGTACTGTAGCTGAACTCTCTACGACGGACACCTCTCTAAGACGGACACCTAAAGCTGACCTCTACCGTACTTCAGTCAGTCATCTTACTGTAGCTATTCTCTATAAGGCAGACACCTCTCTAAGACGGACACCTAAAGCTGATCTCTACTGCACTACTGTCACTCATTTTACTGTATTATAAGTCGGACACCTCTCTAAGATGGACACCTAAAATTGATCTCTACTACCTGCACTTCAGTCACTCGTCTTTCTGTACCGACGGACACCTAAAGCTGGTCGGCTCTACCGCACTTTAGTCAATCATTTTACTGTAACTGAACTCTACAAGATGGACGCCTATCTGAGACGGTCAGCGATTTCTAAACCCGACGGTATCCGTCTTAAAGAGAGGCATAGTCAACTCTCTCATGGCGGACACCCCTCTAAAGCGGACATCAGTAAATGGGTGGTTCTGGCGAGTTTTACTCTTGTTTGTCTGTAACTAAACCTTCTATAAGGGGGAAAGTTGGTCCCAAGGGTGTCCTACTTGGAGAGCGAGAGCTCGCTGTACTTGAGTGGTCATCACTAGTTAAATGAATTTGTATTCTCAGCTGCACTCAAATGGCTTGTTAGCGACAAAAATCAGGAGACGTTTATGCTTACAGGAGATAGTCAACAATAGAAGTACCTGAGTATAATAATCAACTGTTCACTGCTCACACCAATTTATACCTAATACATTTTTTACTTCTTTGCTACAATGGCTTTATGGAATGTTCTAGTCAACTGAAACGCTCCGTTTGTTTCATAGATCTGTAATATGGAGAGAGGTATGTGTGGAAGGAACTAAAGATGAGGAGTCGGGTTGGATTTATGATATGCAGGAAATTATTATTAAAAGAGAATGCGATCATCGCTGTGATACAGCAACTGAAGAAGTTGCCATTTGAGGCTGAAAATATTTTATAATTTCAGCTCCTTCAGCTGCTGTTAAACTGCGATGAACACATTCTCTTTAATTCTATCTATCCTGACTCATCCTAAGTCGTCTTTCTTGGCAAGACGCGAGAGACGCGCGTGGGGGATAGACGCGGAACGAGAAGCGTCCTTCCCATTACCCCTTGCGCTCCCCTCGGCCGCGCCTCTCTCGTTGATTGAGAGACGACTGGGGACGAGTCAGCTATCTATCACAGTTCATATGAATTTATTTTCATATACACAGAAACCAGGGGCCTGGCTATCTGATGGAGAGCGAAATGACTATGGGGCGAAGTGACCGGATTCCGATTACTTTCAGCTTGTCATTTGTCTCATTTCTTTCATTTCATTTCATTTCCGAGCTCAAAACATCACATCTTACATTGTTTATCACAACAATAATTTTATTGTTGCATAACCATGAAAAGTGACTTAACACTGTTAATAAATAAGTGAATGACTGGGAAGTTGAAAACTGCCACAAAAATTTGCTCAGTAGAGTTGGATTTCATTTCACAGGAGACATACAGTAAATAGTTAGATATCGAAAATCCACTGCAACTGGGCACTGTAGTACCGTATTGCGCACCAAAATCCAATTATGGCTCCTTTCAAAGGTTTGGTAAACAGAGTGTTTGGTGGCAGTGACAATGAATCCTAAGCATCTCTTAGCTGTTCTAGAAGATAAACTACAGTCCTCAGATCAGAGTATATTAGACTACGAGCAGTGTCTCTTTCCCAGCTTAGTCCGTCGAGTGAGAAACGAAAAAACATCAGCGAATGGATAATGGTCGCGCGAAACTGGGGGCGAGGCAGGCGTGCAGAAAAAAAGACTCTCTTTTCCCGCGCGCCTGCCTCGCTCCCAGTTTTGCGTAGCCATTATCCGCTTGCTAATCTTTTTTTTTTTCTCATTTCTTGCTCGACGGACTAAGCTGGGAAAGAGACACTGCTTGTAGTCTAAGAGTATATCCACTAGCTGTGTTTACCTATGTCATGCAAGGCAGCTATCCCTATTAAGTTTTCTTTTGTCCAAGATCAAGGATAAGCTTCTTTATTGACTTTCTCTTTTCTGCAATGTCTTCTGCTGTCACAGTGCCAATTAGAGATTTTTCTTCATTTCCAAGAAAGTTACTGCAAAGTTCCTCCGTGATATTGATGACATAGACACCACAGTCGTAACCTAGTGAACAAGTAACGTTATAACCCTTTACAGAGTGCCAAATATCAAAATTCAAGAAAAATCCCAAATTTCATTTTGTAAAATATTGAAAAATAAATGGTACCATGCAAAAGGACTGCTGAAGAGGTTTCATTTGAATGGTTACACCATACGATTTCATCCACAGACTCAAGAGTTAGAACAAATGATACCATGCAAAAATACTGCTGAAGAGGTTTCATTTGAATGGTCGCACCACAGGATGTCATCAACAGACTCAAAAGTTAGAACAAATGATACCATGCAAAAGTACTGCTGAAAAGGTTTCATTTGAATGGTCACACCATAGGATTTCATCAACAGACTCAAAAGTTAGAACAAATGATACCATGCAAAAGTACTGCTGAAGAGGTTTCGTTTGAATGGTCACACCATAGGATTTCGTCCACAGACTCAAAAGTTAAAACCACACTACATATCTCCATAATTGAAGACATGTAGGGGAGAGTGTTTTGTCATGATTTCCAACATCAAGAAGAAAGTTCAATGATACATAGAAGTTTTTTTGGATAAAAATTCATGTTGTTGAAAATCATAATGAAGCACTCTCTGGCCAGTCGATATAGTTGATATAGCTTCTCAAACTGATTATTAACATAGAGAAACAAAGGAGTAATTTGCCAATAATCTACCTTACATCTGTAGTCAAGAAAGATGCATCATGCTTATGTGATGAATTATAAATAAGTTTGAATAATGGTAGAATGATGTAAACACTTTTGAATAATCTAATTACATAATTTGATCCTGATATTTCTAGTGCCTATTAACCTGCGAGCAAGCTCTCTTGAAAGGGGGAGGTGGGGTGAAGAAGGAAGAATTAAGAGGGATACCTCCTCCCCCCACCCCCCACCCCTGTTCTTCCCCATGAGAGCTTGCTCGTAGGATATTATTAGAATGACATACCATTTTGTTGTTGAGGGCATCTGTCTTCAACAAATGACAGGCTTTCTTTAGCTGTAATGATTGCAAGAAAAATGAAATGTTTGGATTAGTGAAATGAAGTTTGTGTAGTTACACTTTTTAGAGAAGAATATTAAACTAATGGAAATCCGATTAATGTGGGTTGTATGAGCCAGAGGTCAAATTCCCACAGTGAGTGTGTCACAGAAAACAAAGTAAAATCAAAGGCTCCTGTGAGCCAACTCATGAATACAAATGCTCAAACCCTCCCCTCTCTTAGTCATTTTGGTCCACTGACCCCTCCACCCCTTATGTCTATACTGAAACTCCCCACCATCCCCCCTCCCCTCCCTCCAATGCTGTATCCATGGGTAGGTGATCATTTCATATTGCAGGCTCAATGTTAACAGCCGATCAAGCGAGTGAGCGAGCAATCAAGTGATCAAGCGAAATTTTGTCCACTTGCTTGACTCCTTCCACGCTTTGCATATTCACAAATTAAAAAAATGGACTACCTGATAAGATAGTCTAATTTTAAAGAAGCATCAGTACTGGTAATGTGACAAAGTACCTCAAGGCCCATTTACACAGGTGATTTTTTGTGCAGTTTTTGTCACATTTGTAGATGCAATTTTTGTCACACGCAAGTTGCATCTTCAAATCGCATGTGTAAATGGGTGGCAATTTCAGTGTGCGATTTGGGCGCGATTTGTCGTGGGTTGTCACAAAGTTTCGAACATGTTTGAAACCTGATGCAACTTGGTGGCAATTTTTGGGAAATCACAGCAAATCAAAGAAAATGTCGCACCTGAATCGCACAGGAAATTTCTGCTAGTTTACACTTGCGACAAAAGTTATACTGGACAGCGCCACAAAAATTGCATGTAAACGGGCCTTTATAGCACCAAGAGGAAAATGCATTTGAACTTCCATGTGTGACCACCTGTAGTAAGTTTCTGGTCGCCTTTCATAAAAAACAAATTTTCTTTAAGGTGGCTCCCAAAAGTTTCCAGCACTTTTCAAGACTTAGAATTTGATCGGTCATTATAACCACTCTTTATCAGTTGATGCTACAATCATGATATCAAACGAATGCCCAATGATTGGTGAACATGTTACATGTATTATCATTTTTGTGACACAATATGTTACTATAGCAACAGTATAACATGCTAATAACACCCTTAATTTTAGCTTTAAGTGTTAATAACTCAAAAATGACTCGGTAATGTCAAGGCGGCTGTATGTAGAGCTTACAAGAGTGTCTGCTAACAGAGCTTCAACTAAACCATTTTACCACTGCAATAGTTTTGATAGTTAAGGCGGTCACGTCATGATGGGGTACTGGTGAGCTTACCATGTAAGAAGGGTTCCACATTTTTGGCAAGCGATCTAGCAGCTGAGGTGTTGTAAGGTTTGGATGAATCATAATGGTGAAAACTGTTTGTTTGTCTATTGTACATCAACAAACTCCTGAAAATGAAAACTGTGAGATTAATAGAAATACGTATAAGATTGACTTTTGTTATTAAAATTGATAAGAAAAACTAACGTGGAGAGATTTCGACGTTTCGATGACATCCTGTCATCATTATCAAGAAAATGAAGAAAATTTACATAAGTAAGTATATAAGAACGAAACCGAAAACAATAGTCTATTGTTCTAAGCCAGTGAATCATCCAGTCACCTCACACAAAGGAAAACCCAAAGTCAAGTGAATACTGGATGATTCACTGGCTTAGAACAATAGACTATTGTTTTCGGTTTCGTTCTTATATACTTACTTATGTAAATTTTCTTCATTTTCTTGATAATAATGACAGGATGTCATCGAAACGTCGAAATCTCTCCGCGTTAGTTTTTCTAATCAATTAATAGAAATATTGGTAATAATAATTAAGAGCTGTTTCAGAGTATCTGTATTGGTCTCGCATTTTGACAAATAGTTCAAATGACAGACTGCAAATCACAGTAGTTGCTAAAAATATATCTCTGTGTCGTAACTGGTCATCAGTAGGATGCCTAAAATGTGTGCAATTCTACAATTGGTTTCGGTTCCATTAAATCCTATACCAATTGCAGAACATTTTAGGAGGAGCCACCCACGATGTGAGCACAGTCACGGACAACACAAATAAGTAAGGAAAATAATGCAAAGTCTTCAGCATACAGAAATATGTTAGTCTTGCTGTCATGTCCTTTGGCATGTGATTCACAGGCAATTTAAGAAAATTTAATTCGGCATCATTAAAAACATTTGTTGCAGTGCAACAGATGTAGATGAATCAGCCCAGTTTTCAACCTCGATGGTAGAGGTATAGGGCTGACAGTTTGTAATGTGTAAATGAGTCACCAGCTTGTACCGAGTGAGATATTGTATTGAGCGAACAAATCACATCGTTTTGTGTAAACTGGCCATTAATGGAAGATGCAGAGGTGGAGTCTTGGGAAGAGCTTGCTAGCCTGTTGGCATTGGCTGATTGGAATGTGTGGCCCGACACAGGGCCCGTCTCAAATATTGTGTTTGAGTTGAGGGATGATGATGATGATGATGATGATGGCCTTTAACCCTTTCACTTCCAGAGTGAGATATGAAGACATGCAGTGTAGTTTTAACTTGAGTCTTTCGACAAAATCCGATAGTGTGATTGTTCAAATGAAACCTCTTTGACAATACCCATTTGTTTTTCAATACAAACACCTTATTCGATGGTTTAACAGATAATATGCGTGGATATTACAAGTTGTGTGGTATTTTTTCGAGCCCCACAGGGGCGAGAAAAAATGCAACCAATGAGTTAAATGTCCACATGTATTATCTGTTAAACCATTGAATAAGGAATTTATTATTTGACAGAAATTCTTGTATTTATACTGCTTGTGTCTTGAAACCGGCGTGCTAAGGTGTAATATGGCAATTATCTACTGTGTAATATGCTCGTATATTATGCATGTTCTCTTTCCCTTATAAGGTGAAATGACATCACAGTTGAATAATAAAATTTATTATTCAACTGCTAGATTCTCCTTCCAGTTTGTCTTGTATGAACTCATGTAATAAAGGGAGAATTTCAGGGCTCGAAATTGCACCTGTATCGGGCACATTTGCGACTAAAGATTTTGCTTTTGCGACTAAAATTTGTCTATTAGTCGCGATTTTGCAACTGTTTTACGGCCTAGCTAATAAAGGAATTATATTCAACAGTCTTGTAACTGGTATAGTTGTAATTTTGTCCGAAAAATCCTGCAAAATTCATGTTGAATGTTGCATGACTTAATCGCCGATTTCATGCTCCATCAACGCGGTTTCCAAGAAGTGTATCATGGGCACACTTTTTCAGACTTTCTGAGAAATTTCCCGTTTCTCATTTCCAGTTCCAGTAGTAGTAGTTAGTTATCTTTTTTGCGACTAAAATTTTCGAACTTGCAACTAAATTTTAGGAATTACTCACAAATTGCGATTGAGAATTTTTTCTAATTTCGAGCCCTGAATTTGGTTTCAGATCAGGAGTTACTAAGGCCTTATTCCAGTTTGGGATAAGGCCCTTAGTGACTCCTGATCTATAGCCAAATTCTCCCTCTGTTACATGAGCATATACAAGACAAACTGGAATGAGAATGTAGCAGTTGATCGGAATTCACATAGGGCTTTATTCCACTCACCCCTTTAATATAGTTTACAAAATGAAATTTGGGATTTTTCTGAAATTTTGACTTTTGTGCTCTTGGAGGTTAAAGGGTTAAAATTTTGAGCTTGAAAATACAAGATTTAAAGTATACAGTAAATACCAGTGAGATCCTCCAGCAGAATTTGTTGACTCATTGTCATTCACAGCAAAGAATACCAACTTATAGCTTGGAAGATTTAGAGGCTCAATAAAAATACCAATTTCACTACCTGAGGAAACATAACAAAAATTAAATCCTTATTAAGAAACGCAAAGACTTAAGGCCAGTTATTTATTATAAACAAAGTCTAACTTAAACCGCGGTTTAAGACAATTAATGGACCTCCACAGCTGTTTATAAGTGGGTCATTTTAAGTAGATAAATGTTTTTTCTAATCTGTGCTATTTGCCTTCTGGTCACTGTTTATAGTAAAATTAATAATGTTTAAATATTAGAGTAATGGCCAGATTGAAATTGGTTTAGAATGTACCTGCCAAGTCTCATGCCTAAGAGTTCAAAACTCCGATCTCATGCCAACTCACGCCTATGGAGCAATTTCTCACCCCTAACTTACAGATTTGAGCTATCAGTCTTAAGTGATCGCGTGATACAATTAAAAATAATTATAGTATTATGTTCATGAAAATTTGGCACTTTTTTGTACGTTTTTATCGTTCCGAACATTATGATTACAGTTGGATGTTATTAATCGGAGGTCTGAGGTCCACAGACATCTTCAGAATAGGTCGCATTGTCTTCGGATTTCATTGGGTCGCCTTTGGAAATCCTGGCACCCCCACGAAAAAATTCTCACACCTATCACTTGGAAAAAGTTGGCAGGTATAGTTTAGACCCCGCGTTTGTTAAACACCATCTAAACTTTTTTAAATAACTAGCCCTAAATATCCTTATTTCCCTAACATGCTTTTGAATGATGCTTTGTTAGTCACAAACTTGTACTCAAAACTATGACACATTCCTTTCACCCTTAAGGTCCCAAGAGTGTCGTATATTATAATGCAAGAACTATCCCAAATTTCATTTTGTAAAATATTGAAAAACAAAAGGTACCATGTAAAAGGACTGCTGAAGAGGTTTCATTTGAATGGTTACACGATAGGATTTCAGCAACAGACTCAAAAGTTAGAACAAATGGTGCCATGCAAAACTACTGCTGAAGAGGTTTCATTTGAATGGTCACACCATAGGATTTCATCAACAGACTCAAAGCTAGAACAAATGGTACCATGCAAAAGTACTGCTGAAGAGGTTTCATTTGAATGGTCACACCAAAGGATTTCATCCACAGACTCAAAAGTTAGAACTAAGTTTGTCTCCATAATTGACTCTGGGAGTGAAAGGGTTAAAATTAACAATTATGGCCACTGTAATCAATATACAGCTATAGAGTGTTTTCACTCATGTGAACGGCAGCCATATTGGAGTGTGAAAACAATAGGAATGTTTGAATAAGAATAGAGCTTGAGTCCCATAGAATTCATTAAGGACACCAATATGGCCACCATTTCATTTCATTGGTCACATTTTAAGAGTATAATGTATTTTTTTGTTACTTTTATGTTCTTGAAGATAATAGCTTCTGTAAGCTACTCTGCAATTCAAGAGGAAATAAAGTACTGTTTATGTATGTATGTATGACGTCACATGCAAACGCTCTATTCTCACCTTGACCAAGTTTCAGGAACTGTGTGACATCGGGACTAATGAAAATCACATCATCTGATATCTGTATAAATTGATTATGTGTAAAGTAACTGCAATCAAATCACAAAATTATGTTACATTATGATGCCTGCTTTTTATTGCGCCTTTCAATAACACACAAACTCTAAAGTTCAAAGCTCAACTAAGGTTCATGTTTTACGCTGTCGTCAATCATAATTATGGCAACAAATATTACACCCCTGAAAACAAAAAAACTGACAAAATGGATCAAAATCCACCAATCACAACCCACAAATGGACCTTTTGACCATTTTGCGTTAAGTATCATTGTTTTCTGAGAAATTTGCTATGTTTGGCTAAAAAAGGAAACTGTTGGTTGAGTTTTCAGAGTTCGTGTAGCATTGAAAAGCGCAGTTAAATAATTTTAAACTTTTAAGCCTCAGTGGTGATCAGTACTTAACTTCTTGTTGCAATATTGCTATAGGATGAAATGTACAGCTAACAATGCATCCATCAACAGGGCACGAAATTAATTTTTTTCTCAAGGAGACATTTGGCTCCTAAATATTCCAAAGTGGTCGCCAAGTCCAAAAAGACAAATGACAGCATGAGCAAAGCGGAATATTCTGAGCCCATAATATGCACTCTTAGTAAAAGGGACATTTGAATGCACAATATAAAAAGTAGCTGATGTGGCTGCCATCTTGGAAGACCGACAGAGCTTGGAAAAACAGGGAAGGAAATTAGCACTTTCCCAGTCGAGTGTTAAATCTTCTTGGGTGAGCACTAATTACTCATGCGCGTAGCGGCATGAGGTAAGGTTTCGGCTCCGTTTTTCTTGTTATTATTTTTATTATTATTATTATTCTTATTTTTTGTGTCACGATTTTGCATGCAAATTTATGCACGCATATTTTAAATTGTACACTTCCGGTTCATAGCTTTGCCTCTGCACTTCCTGTTTAGTGACTTCCGGCTACTCTCACTTCCAGTAAAAGAGCGTTACTCAAGTGTCACGACAGCGTCTCCTACAACCCTACTTACATTAGCAGTGTTCATGTTTGGTATATATAAGACTTAGAAGAATCATTCCCTTCATTGTGGTACAGCCTTCATTTCCAAAACAATCAATAGTAAACAACGTGGTTTACAGGAACAATGACTGAATGAAAGGAGTAACTCTTTGCCATGTCGGACATCTTCTTATCATGTTTAAAATATATCATAGAACTTACTTACGCATGCGCATGAGTATAGGCTGCTAGAAGCCTCTTGTTTTACATTTTTTGAAAAAGTTATTTAATTTACTAGACAGTTAATGGCAAGTGCTCTAAAAATTAAGTTTCCAGCCCTGTACATGTACAATGTATATGTTGTGGTGAAATTTTGTCCTTGGTGCAAATTTTATTTTCCTTTGTTCAAAACTCATTATCATACATTATCATACATTATCATACATTATCATCATACATTATCATCATACATTATCATATTATCATACATTATCATACATTATCATACATTATCATACATTATTTCCATACCCAAGAACAAAGGAAAATAAAATTTGTACGAAGGACAAAATTGCACCACAACATATATATTTTGTATAAACAAATGGACATAAATAATCTGCAACATAAAATAAAAAACAAAAACAAATTAATTTTTAAATCACTACATCTCAAGCCTTTTGCACAGGCTGAAATGAAAAGCTCTTAGTTAGAAGTAAGTGTTATCTTCGCTAAAATTGCAGTGTTTTGTTACTCCATGCCCAAACACTTTGATGAAAACAACTAAATGACATCGAAATCTGGTGACAAATATCACATCTTTCATGGCCTATTAATTGAATTTTTTTACTATCTAAATGACAATACATACTCAAACATAAATCCTATAAGTCTGTCATTCAGCCAGCGACCTTCCTCGAGCAGCCTGAGATCTGATTTGCGAAGAAGACTGTCGTGAAAACTCAACGCAATTTCATCCGCCATGTTTTTAAAATTTCCCTCGTTGAGCATGAAGTTATTTGCTATACCGCTGATATTATAGCGCCCACTGTACACTTCCGATAATTGAACAAAATGGCGGAATCGATTTGTCAGAACAAATTTACATGATGCGCTAGGATGGTGTCTAATTCGTGTAATCAATTAATCGGAAGTGCATAATCTTATTTATTTTAAGGTATGGGAGGCATTATTTCGGTCGTATTTCTTTTAATTTACTTATTTCTTGGTAAGTGAAAATGGCCGCGCGTTCGAAGGCTCTTGTTCTTTTCATCGTGTTACAGCTTTCAGGGAAAAAATGCCCGCACTGATTACAGAAAATTTTAATAATCAGAATTTATTATATGTTATTATGCTCAGTTAGGTTGTCAGTTTACAGGTTGTGATACGCAAACTTGTCGAAATCATAATTTTTCTCATCTTATGTACTTGTCATTTGCAGGTCGGAAATTGTCGGCATTTTCCGAGACCTTTACGTTTGTTACCGACAGTGACGTCACGGAATTGGTAGAAAGCAACATCGGAGCGGGAATGAAGTTGTAATGGCGAAAATTGACTGTCATTCTTTACTTTCTGGGAGCTCATGGAGTTCCTACGAAGAAGACTCGCCCATGGGGGAACCAGAAGGTATGTGCGGCTATTATGCTTTCGATCTGTTGCCGCAGTTATGTGAAAAACCGTGAAGAAAACTTTTTTTAGGGGATTTACCGTGTGTTATTCTTTCCACGATAGCAATGGAAGTGGACGAAAACAATGGTTTGGGTTCCGTAGAAGCCACGCGATTGCACAGAGAAGGTAAGAAGCGTGACTATTAAAGGCTATATTTACTTACAAAAATGTGATATTGCTGCACAAAATGCCTGGTAGTTGTTTCCGCCCTGGGCAAAATTTACTACAAGCGTTCTGTTACTCGCAGGTTGAAAGTAAGCTTAATTAGCATGGGACATGTCGTGCGAATTGCATATAGTGCACCCCCTAAAAAGAGCGCTGTCTGAATTGGAGTTAGCTGTTCATCTGTGGCTTGTATAACGGAGAATAAAAGAATTTCGGTTTGTTTCAAATAAACAGCTCGAAATCAAACGTGCTTTAATTTTTTGGAGTGGCTTACTCGTTTATTAATAATGTAAGCAGTACATGATTAACTTTATATATGTCTTATGCTTTGATCTACAGATATGACCCTGTTCGGAATTTGTCCGGAACGAGAAGAAATTATCCTTGTTGTATGCAAGGAGTGTGGTCGAGTGGTGAAGGCAGCGGCATTTTTACGGCATTGTGGTAAGTTCCCTTTCCAAAATTTTACACTTAAATGCGTTGAGTCAATGTTTGAACGCATTTATGACAAAGACTCTTCAAATGTCATTGAAACGTCGTGCCATTTGCAATCTTAAAACCAAAATATAGCAGTATTTTTAGTTAAGATTGTGGTGTAGAATTTTGTTAAATTGGATCATCATTTTGTTTCTAATTGTTTTGTTATCTTGAAGTGTAAACATGTTTTGCTCAAATTTTAAAAATTGAATCAATATCAATTTTCAATTAATAGTGCTTTAATTTTATGTTTACTTAGCTTTTCCTGGTCATATATTGTGTGTATCTAATTTAACCAAGGTAATTTTCAGCTTCCTGGATATAAAATGGTTTCATTGGTTTTTGAATTATAACAATGTGGCCTAATTTGAAATAAAATTTATTGAATGACCTATTTTTGCTATGTCAAAGCTATCAATTTATTGTTATAAATACTTAAATGGCTGGTCCCGAGGGAAAAAGTAAATTTTGTTTCCTGAGAATCTTGATGTTTCCCTTAACTTTGTCTCGTTGAAACATCAAGATTTGAGGGAAACAAAATTCACTGTTTCCTGAGGGATCAGTCATTAAGTGATTGTTATATAGCAACACAAAAACATAACACAGTTTGAAAAATGCACCAAGCACTTGAGGTTAACATCAATTGCATCATAATCATGTTACCTTTTGTCATGGTCTGGTCACATAAGCTAGCAGGTGCAACATTGCACTGTCACCTTCTGATGTCAAAAATGTTGTCCGCTTTCGCAAATGTTGCCAGCTAAGGATATTTGGCAGGAAACAGTTTGTTAGATGTCATGTTACCATGAATCAACCAATGAACATGCTCGTTGTATTGAGAAAAAACTTCAGCTATATAACAATGACATAATATTATTATGTGAGATAGAAGGTTTTATCGCCACATTCGTCATCTGGAAGATGGGAAAATTTGTCACAAAACAGTGCTCAAATGAAAATACATCATCAAATAATTCCCATAAAGTCTAATTTCTAAACTTTTCTCAGTTTGTAAATAACATATATATTATGGGCTATGAAGCATGCAGTTGCAATTTCAATATATTAAACTCAAGCTGAACATTCTAACATTGTTGGCCAACATGGTTTGCTACAACAATGTTCAACTGTTTAGAACCGCACATTGGGAGATTTTGAACCAACATTTTTTGTTGGTCAAGTGTTGTTTAAATGTTGGTGTCATGTTGGATGTCATTTGGCCATTCTTCCAACATGTTGGGTAATAGAAATAAGAGTCTTAGTCTGAGGTGGATTAAGGACCCCTGGGGCAAATTTATAACATGGGGCCCCACATACCTAAAGGGGTTAAATTAACAGCACCCGGCATTGGGCCAGCAACCCCATTTCCCATTTCCCAACCCCCCCACCCAGAACTGTCCCTACAAAAACAGGAAGGGCTTTTTTCCTTTGAAAAGCCAGTCATTTAAGGACTTAAGGTTTCACTGTGTATTGAGGTATGTGCTTACAGATGGACCAGTGGAACGCTTTGTCAGTTTCTCAACATGCACAACCATTGAGGACAGGAACTGGCAAATATTGTACCATGTTTCCTCAAAGAAAAGCACATTGATATTGCAGATTGTAGAGGGCAGTCCCACGACAATGCAAGTAACATGAGTGGCAAGTACAATGGAATGCAAGCCAAGATTCGTGAAATCAACCCTTTAGCTCTTTTCGTTCCTTGCTGTGCACACTTTCTGAACTTGGTTGGCCAATGTGCTGTTGATTGCTGTCCCGCAGCTGTGTCATTTTTCGGTTTCGTTCAGTCTCTTTATGTGGTTTTTGCTTCATCTACACATCAGTGGTCTCTTCTCACAAACGAACTAAAACCGCACAAACTGCTGCTTGTCAAGAGGCTTTGTGATACGAGATGGTCGGCGCATTCAGATGCTGTCTTGGCATTAGTTAAAGGATATTCCTCAATCTCCTCCTTACTTGACAAGATCAGCACTGACGATTGCGAGAACGCAAAGTGCCGATCAGAAGCCAGAAGACGAAGAAGCTTGAAACTGGTGTAATGGCAGAATTGTGGCATAGGATCCTAGAACGCATGAATATGACAAGCAAAATGCTCCAGAGTCCAACACTTGACATTAAACACGGGGGCGTGATATAAAAAGGCCCCCCCCCCCGGTTCAATTAAATTGATAAGAGACATTTGAGACATGGCGGCCGTTAGCCATTTGAGCTGTCAGAAGGTCTTTTTTTTTCCGCGCCCCCGCGTTTAATAATGCTGTCGCACTTGTGTCTTCACTTAAGGATTTCATTATATCATTGCGACCGCAGTTTGAGCTCTTCGAATGCCGTGGCCGGGAGCTAACTGCAACAGACTCTTTACAGAGAAACCATGAAGCAGTTCGTCAGGATAGTGACAACGTTGACAGCTCTAGACACAGTTTCAAAGTTGACAGCTTTCTTGTCATCATTGATAAATTAACAAGTGCGATGTCTGATCGTATTAATGCATACAGTGAGGTATGCCTGCTCTTCGGGTTCGTCGCAAGGGTAGATGATCTTGATCAAAGTGAACTCAGCAAAGCTGCTGAACTGTTGGTCTGTACATATAAGGGTGACATTGAGGAATCCCTTGGTGATGGACTTATTCAGTTTTCATATCTGTTGTGTACTTCTCCAATAAAGGAAGCGTGTTATGCTAATGCACATGCCAGCAAAGAACTTAACATGCTTCGCCTACTTGTGAAACAAGACTTAGCATCAACATTTCTAAACGTTGAGATCGCACTGCGAATATCTCTCTCCTTAATGGTGTGCTATTGCAGTGGAGAGCGCTCATTTTAGCAGCTTAAGCACATAAAAAATGAGTTGCGATCAACAACAACCCAGGAGAGGATGAACTACCTCTCCCTTGTGTACATAGAAAGCGAAATTCTTCGGAAACTCAACTTTTCCTCCATCATTGAGGAGTTTCATTAAGAAAATCTCAAAAAAATCGACTTTTAAATCTTTGAAGAACTTTAAATTAGACTAAATAAGTAAGTATATAGATTTCTGTTTTATTTCAGGATCTTCTAATTGCTGTTGTGTTTCCTTATTCTTTCCTTCTTTTTTGTTGAGTGGGAGCCTCTCATAGGTTCACTTATGTCCAGGATTGCAGATAATTAGATGCATGACAAATTTTGATATCCAACACGAAGTGTCCCATTAAGTCTAAGTGTTAACTATCTTTTTTGAAATGTAAGGTAAGCATTAGTGTTAGTGTTGTTTTTAGCTTAGGGTAAATGTACCTGTTTATCTTTACTTAAAGAGCAGAATTTAGGGGACACTTTGTGACGTTTATTGTCTGAATGTTTGAAAACAAGTGATGTCGAAGTTGAGTAGAAGAGCAAGGGGACACTTTGTGACACTTATTAAATTTTTCATGCATCTAATTATCTGCAATCCTGGACATAACTCCATAGGTTGCGACCCTGGAGCACGTGCCCCATGTGCCCTTCGGCTAATCCGCCACTGGTTTTAGTTCTGCTCAATTTAAGGGCCCAGTTCAGGCACCATACATCGCATAACTTGTACCTCTCATCATCATCTTCACCATTGTCTTTGCTGGTCATCCAGGAGCTCTCTCACTATGCTGTGACTTCCAGATGATGACCTTTCTGGTTGGAAGCTGTGGGTGACAATAACAGTGTCCAGCCAGACTCAGTCTTCTAGAGTTGATCTTTTCTGAGATCTTGTGCAGGTCTCCGTATAGCTCCTCGTTGGTCATATGGTCCCTCCAGCTGACATCTTGTACCATAAGAAGCGTACAAAGCATACTGGTTTCTCTTAAGAATAATCATAAGAAAGAGTACTTTATAACCATTGCCGTTTTACCTTGTTTACCTTTAGAACTTCATCACAAGGAGGTCATACCAGTCCCCACCCCCTCTCCCCCTGAGATGGTAATGACATCAAGTGCCGTAGTAGAGACACTTCTCCAATCAGGTCCAAGGAAAGGAAAAGTTCTTGACTCTGTCATTACCAATCAAAAGATTGAACTAATGGATGCCACAGTGAAAATTGAGGAAATGCCATTGACGGTTCCTTTACGCAATCATGAACACTCTACCAGTGTTAAAACAGAAACTCTTGTTAACAACGTTATATTAAAAAAGAATTCTGCTGAGAAAGTCTCAACTAATAAAAAGTCTCCAAGAAAGCAGATCCCAACAAGAGGTAAGAATAATAATAATGTGTGATCATGTATTTTGTGCTAAATTGCATCAATTAAATCTTTTGTAAGGGACTACCCTCAAGACCAGAAAACAAGGTCACTTATAGGAGATGGCCACTCAAGCAGTGGTGCACCCATAATTAATTACAAACAGTTGTCATCAAATTTAATGTTCAATATCCACTATAGGCCTTTATCGCGCCCTGCCATATTGTATAAAAACAAGAGATTTTGCCCACCCAACCTCGTTTTCAACTTTTTCACTGCAAGGCTGGACAGGCAAAAACAAAGCATTTTATTCTCCGGGGAGTCAACATGGCCGCCACGTGATAAAGGCCTATTGTCCAGTAGAATGCCTCTGGAAAATAAAGAATGAGCATATTTAATGATGGCAGAAACCCATGAGTGGGTTGAAACGTGCAACTGTCTCTGGTACGCTTCAAAACAAGCTTCCGATTATTCAATTTGCTAAGAAGTTGTTACAGCCATATTTGGAAAATCAAGATAAACATATTAACCAATCAATTTGCTAGAATAACTTGCTTCCAATCTCGAGAGACCGAGGGGTTTCCAAATATGGTACTAAGCAAAACATGAATATTCGGAAGCTGTGAATGTGCGTTACACGTTTCAACCCACTTATGGGTTTCTGATGATGGCCTGTAAGTTTACTATCTTGATCCCAGGGTGGGGGTTGAAAAGAACCCCATTTTGCACGTGTGGCTCACATTAATTTTTAAACCCTAAGAGGTAAAATTTCTCTTGAAAAGCTGTCCCGTCAGCATATTTTTCTGTTGTTGAACTGCAAAAACTGTGGACGAAGATCCTGCTGGTTTTTCATTGGATCTCACAGGAGGAGACCTAATCAACTAAACTGAATCAATATAAACGAGAAGTCCAATGACTACTGTAAAGCTGAGACAACAAGTAATTGTATTTGAAACAATATTTCAGCGGGCCAGACCAGCCTTCTTCAGGTTTAAGATTTTACTTAAACGTGAAGAAGGCTGGTCTGGCCAGCCAAAATATTGTTTCAAATATATTTACTCGTTGTATCGGATTTGCAGTAGTCCTTGGACTTCTTGTTTATATACATTTTTCCGGCTTGATATCCTTAAAGATATCAGAATAATTCTTACTGACAGTCACTTGATTCAAACACCCTTAGTACTGCGAAACAACAAATTTTATACCCTAAAAGGTATGACTTTCACCCACATCACTTCCCCCACCCCACTCTCCCCTCCCCCCCAAGGTTCTTTAGGTATGTTGTTTTCTTTGTGATTCAAAGAGGCACGTATGATTCATTGATTAAACATTTAATGATATTCATCTTTATAAGCAGCTCCGATTGGTTGATCATTGTTAATCTGTGATATTTAGAACGAGAGTTTGATGCTGACAAGCATTGTGGAGTGTGGGTTGCGGAACATCAAAAGCAATGTACTCGTTCACTAACTTGCAAGGTATGACAAGTTGTACAGTACAGGGGTCAATTTAATAAAACTTTTACAAGTGTAATTTACCAGTGAAGCCATTTTTTCAGAGGTTGAAAACAATAGCTACACTTGTAAATTACAAGTGTAAAAGTTTTATTAAATTGACCCCAAGTCAAAATAAGTTTGATGGTATTGTCTCTTTTCTTGGGAGAATTGAGATAAAAACCAAGTCACTCGAAAGAGACACCACACAACACATTTGAATGAAAAATTGAGAATTGAGTGCAGTCAAGTATTCATCTTGAAAGACACTAGTACAGTATGTTTACGCTGAATCTGCGAGCATGATAAAATAGTGTGAATCATATCTTTGGCGCGCTTGAGCAGTTTTTGTAACTGGATAAATCCTCAAATCTATGTTGTGGTTCAAATTTTTCTTTTGTTCTAATAAACATTTTTTCAAACCAGTTTAACTTTATTTTTCCTTGTCTCACATACATTAGCATACATTATCATAATCTGAGACAAAGAAAAGCATAAATCAAAGTGGTTTTAAAATTTTCAAACCAAAGAAAAATTCGAGCCACAACATCTACATGCATGTACTCAATAGATCGGTTTTTGAACTATTGAACTATTGAACTATTGCATGTTACTGCCTCCTACAAATTGCACTTGCAGTATTTGTTTGTATCTCACATAATGATCATTGTGACTAAAGTACAAAAATGATTTTTTTTAACAACCTTTTACATCACAATTGATCAAACAACAAGACAGCAAGCTAATACTGGAATGAATTTCCTTCAGACACATGCTCTATCATTACGACGTGCAGTTCCCGGCAGACGGAAACCTTTTGATGAACTTCTGGCAGAACACAAAGCTCGGGTGAATTGTGAGAAGGAACAGCTGCAGCAGAATCAGGCTCTCAAACTACAAGAACAGGCTGCACATGTCACTCTCAAGAGATCAACGAGTACATCTGATGCTTCTGTTACATCCACAGGAAGCTCAAGGTGTGTAGAGTTTGCTTTTTGTGTTGTCGACCTTTTACATATAACCCTCTGATTCCCATTGTATCTGTTGTGCACAAGACTTTTACTAAGTTAAACATAAATTTTACTGTGTTCTTTTTTCTCCTTTGGCAATAGATCAACGATTGGAAGATCTGTGTCTGTAGAAGGTATGTATTATTGGCACCTACGTTTGTTTCTGTTCTTGATTTATTGATGTGTATGTTGTAGGTTGAAATGAAATACAGGTTAAAATGATTTCAACCTAGTTTGATTTTGAATTACCTTTGTTTCTGATTTATGATATGAATCAAAGACAAAAGCAATTCAAAATCAAACTAGGTTGAAATCATTTTAACCTGAATTTCATTTCAACCTGCAACATGTACATTTAACTATTATAGTGCAAAAGTGTGTGTGATATCGCCTAATTCTTAGCCAATGAGGTCGTAGGCCAAGTCGGCTAAAATTAGGGATATCACGCAAGCTTGGGCGCTATAATGGTTTTATAATTCAACACATTGATAACAAGGCACAGTTTGAAGAAAAAATATTGAGGCCGGACCATCATTTTTGCATACTCTTGTCAAAATGCAAAATTTACCTCCATCATTGGATATACGTTATGTAGACATAGCGTATATCGATAACTTTATGACCATATTTGTGCAGTGTATCAATGTGTTGAATTATAATATCAGATAGTTGAGGTGTGGCGAGAAAGTGGTAAGCATGTTGAACTTCAGATCTGATGGTCAGTAGTTCCTGTTCTCAGCCGTGATGTATTGTTTTCTTTGTCAAGAAACTTTACTCCACATTGTCTTACCCCATCCAAGGGTATAAATGGGCACCAACGACAAAATGCTGAGGTAGTAGCCCTGCGATGGACTAGCAGCCAATCCAGGGGGAAGTAGCAATACTCGTATATGCAGTTGATTCAAGCTGAGGAAACTGGGTTAAGCTTCTGCCTAGTGGGTGTCCTGTGGCTCATGGGTTAAGCTCCTGCTGAGTGAGCTTCCTGTGGCTCATGGGTTAAGCTCCCACTGAGTGGGTGTCCTGTGGCTCATGGGTCAAGCTCCCGCCAAGTGGGTGTCCTGTGGCTCAAGTGCTTTACCTTACACTTCATTATCAGATAGTTTCAAGATGTACATGTAGAATGTCTTGATGTAGAATAATGGTAAGGTAAAGTCACACACAAGCCACAGATGGCCCACACGGCCGGAGCTTAACCCAGTTTCTGTAGCATGAAGCAACTAGGAATATTGCTACTCCCTCCGATGGGATGCTAGTCCATGTAACATAATGATCAAGTAAAAACAAATTTCATTTGTAACAAGCTTTTTCTCTTGTTATAGATGACAACCATTGTGTGAGTGGTGCTGTGAAGACATCTGGTGAAAGTGATAATGACCGTGCCATTAACAGTACAACTTCAAATGGTATTGTGACCCTTAATCGTCATCCAAGACCCATGACGGTAAGTCAGTCTTGGTTTAGACTTTCCCTCCCACAGACTTATGCTGATACATGTAACATCAAGTGGTTCTAACATTTAAGTCTGTGAATGAAATCTTAAAACAGCTATGTCATGAGAATTATTTTGAGGTTTTAGGGTCAAAACTACCCAAAATCAAAACAAAGTATCTTTGTCATACACCAGGCTTGAGACTATCTTTTTAGGTTACTAGCCTGAATTGTACAGGGGGTGGGGACAATAATGTGTCATACAGATTAAGAAAAAATCTCAATATTGAAAACACGACTTGATCAGTTTTACAAACACCTTATGAAGGTCCTAACGTGCAGAGAAATATCGAGATATCTGTTTACCGTCAATATTTCAGTTTTTGTTCTCAATTTGCTTTTGCCATTCATCGGAAATAATTTTCAGTTTGGTTACATCTGGTGCTTCAGTTACCATACTCACTAGCCCAGATGGCTAGTGAAAGCAAAAATCCACTAGCCAAAACTGAATTTTTACTAGACTTTGGCTAGTTGGCTACTGTTAGTCTCAAGCCCTGCTTATAGAACTCTAAGAGGAAATTATGATGTGAATTTGTGAAGAAAGATTCAACCAAAGGTGTAGCAAGTTTTCCCAGGCACAAGGTTGTAAACATGAAAGAATTGGCCATTTTTTCAAGTCGCATTCTGGTTACGCATTCCACATTTTTGTCCCAGTGTAAGCAAATTTTTTCCGCTAGTTATCTGTTTTAACTGCCGGTGAAGCTAGATTCCACCTTGAAGTCATATGCTGATGTCCGGATATTACTAAAAAAGATGTCTTTTAAATAGGTTGGGGTCATAAAATTTATAATTTTAAACATCGTAAGAGCTTTTTGTTTGTTTCTCCTCTCCTTGAGACTGGAACAGCTGAGCTTACTTCATAGTTCATTTATTGGCGTCAGGTAATCGGCAGCTGTGATAAATCTTGCAGCATGATTTTGTAACGTTCGAAGTTTGTCAGTGAGGCAGTCACTGATGTCATCCCAAACAATGCTGATAGACAGACAGACAGATAGATAGACAGATAGGCATACAGACAAAAGATAGGCATTTGCTTATGAGGTTGCAATATGAGTCCCTACACATTCATAGTTCTTGTCACTCTTTTTGCAGTCTTGTCATTTTGGCAGCAGATCAGTAGGGAAAGGCTGTTATGTTTTCAATCGTAGAAGTGATCATCTTCGCTGTGCTGTCCTTTCTATGGTTGAGAGATGTCTTAATCCTTCACTTTCAAGGTAACATGGGCAATGACTTACTTTTGTAAAAACATAATTCATTGGCAGATTCATTGCAGGAGTGGAAATGGTTCGAGTGAAAAGTCTTCATTCTGAGTACCAAGTCTGACATGACACTGTCCCCTTAAAGGGAATCTCGGCTAAAAACCATATTTCTTTCTGTAACTAATGTAAATCCTCTTATTTATTTGAAGCGCATTTGAGGGGGGGGGGGGGGGGGGGGGGGGGAGAGGGGGCTTCCTGCATCTGAATAAATGACCATAAACCATCCTTTGATTGACCAATGAAGTGTTATACATTCATGATTACAGGGATAGGATTACTTTTTTTACAAGTACCAGTAATATTTTCCCCAAATCTCATGAGTACTGTACATGTGAATTCCTGCCAGAATTTGTATGGCAAAAATGAACATGTACCAATAATACAGTCTGTTGTTTAATGGTGTGGTTGTGGAAAAAGAAAAGGGGAAGGGGAAGGGGGGGGGGGGGGGGTGGGATGTGGGGCTTAATAGAGGATTTATGGTAGTCATGTTGATAGATCAGTTATTGACAGTAGCAGTTCATTGGTTTGGTATACCGGTAATCTAAACAGGTACACCATGTTACTGGCACCTCTTCAAAAAAACTGAATTTGTAATGAATGTCATGGGCATTTGTTCACAAAAATATGGTTATAATTATCTACAGAAGTGTTTGTTGCTTCTTAATAAACAGGCAAAAATCCAATAAAGCAAGTGCTGCTATCCTTCAAAGACCAGCAATGAAAACAGTAGGACAGTCTTCAAATCAAGGTATCTCAAATGGTTTTGTGCTGTCATTGAAAAAGAGAAATGTATTGATGTGTTGTACAGTCTGGTCCCGGCAATTTTCTATTGAAACAAACGGACAACAAATTTCAGCCACAGAGAGTAAGTTAATATAAACTTACAGTAACTGACAGATACATGTACATGTACCAAGCATGCAAGCATTGCTACCACCGGACACACAACCATACAACTGTACATTGTTTGACTGGGACGGGGTTAGAGGGAGGATGTGAAGTATCAGGTTGTCTCATTAAGTGTTTTCTAGATGGGTTGGAGCAATGGTAATTTCTATTGTTCCTTGTTTACATTACTTTCCTTTACTTTCTTAGTTCTTTTCCGTCAGGTGGGGAATGGGCCAGTGATTTCCATAATGTTGGATTTTGTATGGGATGGGAGGATTGGCCCCATGCCGAACCCCCACCTGGATGGCCAGGGGTTTTCTGTCCAGGTGTCCTTCCCTTACCCACAGATTCCAGATATTTAAAGGCACTGGAGTCTCACCTTTTGCCATTGCCACTCAGCTACACTGTATTACCAGGGTCAGCAAATGAGGAGGTGTGGCATATGACTTGCTGGCAGAGCCTTTTGGAGATGGTAGGCATTTCCCAGCACTTGTGACAGCTTCCTTGTGGCAACAGTAGCTCCCATCAAGACCTTTTACCAGCCTTTGACCTCATTACTACTAAGGTATCTTGTTCATAATCTTTGCAGGTTCCTCATCAGTGTTAGAAAGATATAAAGGTCATTCAAACAAGACATTAAACAATTTTTTGAAAGCTCCTCCTCCACCAAGAAACAAAGGTTTAAAACAAGGAAGTACAGGACATTCAATGAACCATGTGGAAAACACTTTAAACAATTCAAGAAACTCCTCGCTACAAGGAACTACATTGCAGAATAAAAGAACTTACTTAGATTCTATTGGAACCACAAATTCAAATGGTCTGACAGCGTCAACTTACATTAAACCTGATGCAAGTAGTCAGGCTATCAGTGACATGGGAAACATTGTTGCAAATATTGAGACTAATGTGTCCGGTGGACACCCACTTAATCTTGGACACTCGCTAGGTGTGGCAGTCACAAAAGCATCCATCGGCCCTGGACCTAATTTAAGCATTGGTGGCACCAATAATTTAGACTCAAGTTTAAATCTGTGCTCAACGCTTGGTATTAATTCTGGTAATGTGCAAGGGTCAATGTCGACCTCACAGACTACTTTTGTTGCGGCTAATGCTGCGTCTATGATGACTGCTGCCAGTGGAAGTCAAATATCTGGTGTCACATCAGTGACTGGTTTTACAAATGTGAAAGAAATTTTGCCTGCGCCTGTAGCAGGAAAAGTTGCGGTTGGTTCTGCGGCTTCAACGTCAGCATCATCGCCTGTGTACAAAGGAGTACAGGTTGGTAAAAAGGACTATCTTTTAGAACAGATTTTTCTCAAGTCCTGCTCATTATTTTTGGGCCAAATCAAACCTTGAACACACCCCCCCCCCCCCCCCCCCCCCAATGCTAACGCTTTAAAAGTAGCTGGAGCATAGAAGTGTAGTAAACAGGGGAAACTCCCTGGCCTTTTCCCCTTAATGTCTGGCCTGTAACATCATAATTACTTCAGTTTGAAGTTACCGTAACCCTGGTAATATGGTCATGGTAAGGAATTCATAAAAGTTTGTTTTTTGGATTTGTCGATTATGTAAAGGCCGATTTAGACAGCACAACTTTTGCCTACAACTATCACATGCAACCTGCTCACGCCATACATACACTTACCACACAAAATTGCATGATCTAAATTAGCCTACAACGCGCTCACAACTGTTGCATGCAACACAAAAAAAGTTGTAGGATTTTGAAACATGTTTTAAACCCTACGACAATTGTAGCCACATGCAGTGTTATATGATGCGAGTTGTATACAATTTTCTCCTGATGCAAGCAGCATGTGCTACCATAAATTGCATGCGACAAAGTTGTGCCATCTAAATCTGCCTTTATTCATGTTTGAATTGTTGCAGATCACAGCCCAAGTGGATCCTTCCACTGGTATGTATCATTACTTAGTTTGTAACTATTTATTATTTTAGTCTGACCTTTTCAGGAAGCACGATGGTGTTGTGGTTAGTGAATTGGATTTCAGATCTGAAGGCCGGTAGTTCAAGGCCTTTTCTCGGGCATGTTGTTTCCTTAGACAAGAAACTTCACTCTACATTGTCTCTCTCCACCCTGGTGTATAAATGGGTACAGCCAACATAATGCTGGGGGTAACCCTGTTATGGACCCTGTGATGGACTAGCATCCCATCCAGGGGGGAGTAGCAATATTCCTAGTTGCTTCATGCTACAGAAACTGGGTTAAGCTCCGGCTGTGTGAGCCATCTGTGGCTCGTGACTTTACCTTTCCTTACCTTAACCCAAATTTCATTAATTTGTAAAATATTGAAAAACAAATGGTACCGTGCAAAAGTACTGCCAAAGAGGTTTCATTTGAATGGTCACACGATAGGATTTAGTCCACAGACTCAAAAGTTAGAACTATACTAAATGTCTCCATAATTGACTCTGGGAGTGAATGGGTTAAGTGCAATGCTTGTAATTATATCAGTTCTTCTTTCTGATTGCCAAACAGGAAAGGTGACATCAACCTCTGCTGGTCAGAGAGTCAGTCCAGTCTTCTTTAAACAGGTTGGTGTAGTTCAAACAGGTTGTTGTGGTACATAAAATAGAGTCACACTTGAGTAAAACATGTAAATCTTTAATCTTTAAGTGCAGTACACTGTAATTGTGTGTAGTAAATGCTTATTTGGTAATGGAATGACCAGTGGTCACAAAGTCCTTGTTAAGCCCTGGTCAAACGGTGCGTGATACTTGATGATAGTTAACGATGGTTGAAACACACTTTCTCACTTGACCACCAACTGTCATGCATTGTCATCAACTATCATGCGCTATCATGCACTTTGAACATGTTCATTTCATGATAGTTGATGATAGTTTTAATTGTTTGACCATGCTCATGATAGATGATAGATAGATAGATAACTTTATTAAGGTTACAGTGTACCTTCGGGGGTGTCTCCAGTACAACAGCTCTAGCGTCTTAAGATTACACTTAATATACCTAAACCCAGATATCAAATTAAAGCTTATAGAGCTGGCTATCTAAATATGGAAACCATTTGATAATAAAATGAATTGTCGAATTTTTTACGACGTCTAAATTCGAACGTCCGAATCAGCTTTCAAACGCTATAACTCAAAGCGATTATTATATTTTGCTAATTTGATTTGTTCTCGGGTTTCCGGACACGAAGCGCTAAAAAAACGTGTCGGCGATTTCCCATATTCAATTGCAGTGAAAAGTTACAGAATATTTTCGAAAAGGGGAGAAAAAAAATTGGAATGATAGCACGGAAATGGCTCTTGACGAAAAAGTTTTCGGAATTAAAAAATTCGCCGACACGTTTTTGTTGATTATATGTCAGCCTAGCTTCTGTCCAAATTTGAGGAAAATCGAACAAATTCCCTTTGAGTTGTAGCTCTTTAAAGTGTCCCCAACAAGCGAAAAATTAACTTTGAGAAAACGGCGCTTAAAAAAACATATCGCGTAATAAACAAACTCCGCCCACAAAAGTTATACCGTCATTTCTCCGTCAATTTTCACTATTTTTCGATAATTTTTTTTTGGATGAAAGTTCATTCTGTAAACATTATTTTAACGCCAAAAAAAAATTTTCAATAAATTTTCGATCTGAAGGTACACTGTAACCTTAAAGTGTTGTGGTTAATAGCAGTTGCCCACCAAATAAGGACACTGTTAATAACTATAAAATTAGCAGGGTTGTCATAAAGTTTCGAAGTAGCCGACTGTATTGTTGGAGTAGACGGTCGAGGTTGGGGAAAAGACCATCTCTTCTAACGAACAGCCCAGCTGAGTAGCCGGCCGAGATAACAAAGAAGGTGGTGATTTTCGCCGGCAGCCGGCTACTTTTGGCAACCCTGAATTAGATAACTATACATTGTACATAAAAATCATAAGGTTATACCTACATTTCTTTGATAATAGTTATGGGCGAAAATGAGTTCTTCACTATTATTGTTTATCATGCACTGTTTGACAAAACAATGAATAAAATGTTAATGAATGAAAAGGGAAAGCAGTTGGTGATAGGACAGAGCATGAGACGCTTTTAAGTAAAAGGTTGTGTACAAGCCAGCTTTAACTACATCAGATGGCAAGGTATTCAATTCTGAAATGGTTCTTACGTAAAAAAATACTTATAGCCATAAACTGCGACTGACTTACTGTATGTCTCATTTTAAAACTATGGTGTCCTCTTGTGCCACTATAAGTTCTCTCTGAAGTGAGCTTGACAGGGAAGGAGAAGTTAATTAACCCTCTAAGAAAATTGACATGTTGTTGATGCTTTTCTTTACTTTTAGGGTAATGGCACTGTGCAAGTTACATCAATACCTAA
Source organism: Cladopsammia gracilis (assembly GCA_022457155.1). Classification (NCBI taxonomy): domain Eukaryota; kingdom Metazoa; phylum Cnidaria; class Anthozoa; order Scleractinia; family Dendrophylliidae; genus Cladopsammia; species Cladopsammia gracilis. The sequence goes on along the minus strand of JAJGOT010000059.1, from coordinate 1,438,293 downwards.
TGGAACTGGTCCTTCCCCACCACCACCAGGAGGAACTGTCAAGGGCTACCCCCTGAATTTTGTCATTAAGGGTAACTCAGCAAACCAGGTTGCAAGCACATCAGTTGCTGGAGTTACATCATCTGTAGCAGCTCCTAACAATCTGACTAAAGGACAGAATGTTATATTTAATAACATGGGCATGTCACAGATTCAGCATCAGTCGCAGTTGATTGTACAGCAGCCTCCATCACCGTTGAGTCCAAACATGCATCAGCGAGGCAAGTTAACTCTGTTACAGTATTATTCTTTAAAACTCTTAACTCCCAAGAGTGCCATTGAAATATTGAAATTCAAGAAAAATCCCAAATTTTATGTAGTGAAATATTGAAAAACTTATGGTACCATGCAAAAGTACTGCTGAAGAGGTTTCATTTGAATGGTCACACCATAGGATTTCATCAACAGACTCAAAAGTTAGAACAAATGGTACCATGCAAAAGTACTGCTGAAGAGGTTTCATTTGAATGGTCACACCATAGGATTTCGTCAACAGACTCAAAAGTTAGAACAAATGGTACCATGCAAAAGTACTGCCAAAGAGGTTTAATTTGAATGGTCACACCATAGGATTTCATCAACAGACTCAAAAGTTAGAACTACATTACATGTGTCCATAATTGACTCTGGGAGTGTGAGGGTTAAAATTAGATTATGGCTGCTGTAATCAATATACAGCTATATAGTGTTTCACTCACGTGACTGGCGGCCATATTGGAGTGTGAAAACAATAAGAAATGTTTGAATAAGAATAGAGCTTAAGTCCCATAGAATTCATTTAGGAAGTCCACCAATAATGGCCACCATTTCATTGTTTTGGGACACCAATATGGCCGCCATGATGTCACATACAGATGCTTTATTATCACCTTCTTCTCACCTTCTTCTTAAGGGTTAAGGTGACCACAGTGTGTATAAATGAAGGACTTGGTCAAAAACTATGCTACATTAAGTAGCAGTGGTTGGTGCGATTTTGATCCGTGGATAGATCAAAATGCAGAAATCACTGACTTGAGTCCTAACAGCCAATAACATCATGGAAAACCGACCAATGACAGCTACAACGAGACCTTGATACCATCAACTGAACATGACTCCCAGTCTAAAGATGACTTTTGCTCAGGCTGTCGAAACTTCAGTCATGTTCGACAACAATTTACACAACTACACTAACCCGGACAATCACAGACAGACTAATAATAATTTTAATAATTAAAATTTTGAATCTTGCTGAATGAGCTTAACTATGTACATTCATATTTGGTAAAATAGTACTAATGATGATTAATGAATTTAAAGACTAAGGATCTAGAATTGTGCGTGCAAACAAAGGTAAAAGACCTTTTAGATATCTCAGTGTTACAAATAGGCCTCTAAAACAACCAAGACACGAATATATTAAAATGCAACAGTGCCAAAAACAGAAAAACCCTACTGTAGCTACAGTGACCATAATGTCATTCCACTAAGAACTTGGATGTGTTTTTTTTTATTCAGGAAAAGCAGGGTATGTTTGCCAGGGATCTGTATACACACACACACACAAAAAAAAAAAAATTAAAAAATGCTACTAACTGTACCATAGTGATAATGATCATTAAGATGTAGTATGTTTCTTGATTTAGGAAAAGCAGGGAATGTTCGCCAGGGATCTGCACACAAAGGAATGCAGAAGGCACCATCCCCGTCATCACAGGGACAGGTTGTTCAATCATTGACATCTCAACAGCCAGTCGTAGCGCAGCAACAGAATGCTATGGTAGTAACAAGTCCACAGGGAAACCAAACTAAGGTGTTTATCAATCACAGTAACATTTCAAGTTCACAGCAACCGATTGCACAACTGAAGCAACAGGTTGCCCAACAACAACAGCAACTACAACAGATCACTTATCAGAAACAAATTCAACAACAACAACAGCAACAATTACAACAACAACAACAACTTCAGCAGCAAAAACAACACATCAACTCGCAACTTATTAAACAGCTTCCTATTCAACCTCGCTTAGCACCAGCTCCACCTTCGCAACCGTTCATTCCTCAACAACCTCTGACAGGTCAGAACGTCATTGTTAAAGTCACGGAACAGCTTAAAAGTCCTCCAAACACAGTGTTTGTGAAGACGGAACCGCGGCAGAACATACAACATACTGTCTGTCAGAAACCACAATCTAATGTTGTTTGATAATTTGTATGGTATTTCTCTTGAAATGCCACTCCATTGGTAAGTGAGCTATAGCTTGCATGAAACTCAAGTGGTAGGTCTAGTGGTTCTTTTTTGTGTTTCCATAATTTATCGTAAACAAGGCAAAATCCAGAAATTTTACCAAGAATTCAGACACTTGTCATTGTGTCTGTGGCCAACTGTTTACTTTAAACAGGTCATTTGGGTTATGTTATTATCGTGTCAATTGAACAAATGGTTCTGTGACACAATCCCTTCACTTCTAGACTTTTCATGGTGACACTATTTCATCCCCAATTCTGAAAAGTTAGAACCACCTTGTACAACTTAATAAACACCACCGCAGTAAAGTATCATTTGAATGGTTACACTTTAGGATTTCATCCAAAGACAAAAGTTAGAACAACCTTGTGCTGCATAATAAACAGCACCACAGGAAAGTACTGCTCAATAGCTTTCATTTGAATGGTCACACTTTAGGATTTCATCCACAGACTCAAAAGTTAGAACAACCTTGTGCTGCATAATAAACAGTGCCACAGGAAAGTATTGCTCATTTGCTTTCATTTGAATGGTTACACTGTATGATTTCATCCACAGACTCAAAAGTTAGAACCACCTTGTACAGCATAATAAACAGTACCACAGGAAAGTACTGCTCAATAGCTTTCATTTGAATGGTCACACCGTAGGATTTCATCCACAGACTCAAAAGTTAGAACAAATGGTACCATGCAAAAGTACTACTGAAGAGGTTTCATTTGAATAATAACACTTTAGAATTTCATCCACAGACTCAAAAATTAGAACCACTAAAATTTTGTGTCTAGGAGTGAAGGGGTATTGTTTTCTGGCCGCATCCCATTCTGTGGTACTTGAGAGGATTTAAGAGAATAAAACAAAAACTTACTTGAAAAGAAAATTATTTATAAAATGTCAGATGTAAAATAGTATGTTTTCTTCAACTGTAATAGTTTTATTTAAAAAAGAATTCCTTCTTCACAACAAGTTAAAGGAAAACTTGAACATAAGAATCTGCATGATAGAGCAAAGTCTAGGATTTCCAACAATGGTCTGACTCATTCAGTCAAATTTGCATCAAAATATATATATCTTTAGAAAAGCCGAAGAAAAGTTTGAACTTTTTTCCAATGTAATTTTTGAAATGTGGACTTGTTTAAAGATATAGACATCTAGTAACTAAATTGAAAGCAAGAATAACTTAAGTCAAACATTTCATTACCAAAGAATTTGCTCAGTAACACAAAAACTGTATTTTCCAATCTGTTTTAACCCTTTTAACATCAGATAGTTGACTGTATCTATTCTAAGTTCTGCTTCACAATTCATTGATACAGTGTAAGTAGATGTTAGATTTTGACCATGCATGGAACTAGAAGGTGACATATTGTTGAAATTTGCACTTGTATTAAAATTCAGGCAGTAGTCTGGCCACTTGACGCATTAAAAAAATTAATGCGACTCTTTGATTGCAGAAGCTAATTAAAAACTATTATAATACCGGTAAGTTTGTTTTGTTGTTGAAATTGTGTCCCATGGCCATGTCATGATTTGCCACAAACTTATTGTAAGTTATTTATTTTGTATGATATTTTGGCAGCTGATATAAAACATTACAAGGCAAAACAACAAATATCTTGTTACTTACAATGTTCAGATTTCTTTAACAGGCATAAAAAAGTTCAGTTCCATAGCTTTCATTTGAGTTATCCAACTTTGGGAACTACATAGGTTTAATTACCCAAATAATCTCTTTTTTGTCTTCTGGCAAGTCATGGTATGGCATATGGCTGACATTATTACCAAAACCCTCATGATAAATTAATTAACAAGTTAAGTGCAGATTATATAATTATCATAGGACATGCACCGCGATCATTAACAAATTAATTTATTTTAGTTGTTCAAATTTTTCCAGAGTTGCATTTTATAAATTGTGTATTATTTGTAAAGGGACAAAGCGAAATGTGCTATTCTATATTTTGTGGAAACAGAAAGGGTAAGTTATAATGTAGAAAAAAATAAATATTCATACAGCAGTAATTATTCTTTTATTTGAATGCCTGTAAGTGTGAAGTAGGAATGGGCAGCCAAATCAGTTTTCTTTTATGTAAGTCTTTGATAAATCTAAATTTCATTACATTGGTTATCAATGTTGACTGCTGAGAAAATGTGCTTATTGGAATTCTCTATATAATTCTGAGCCTTTTTTCTCAGGAAATTGGTGTGCAAGAGAGAAGAAACGCACAAACTTTCTTTCCTCGTATTAGCACATACTATGATCTCCTTGGAAAACACAGCCGTGACTAATAATTCTCTCACCTCTTTCACTCGAAACATCGAAAAACATCCACCTAATTTAATTTTGCAAATGCAAGTTCTACACAACGGCTTTCATTTGAATGGTAACACTTCAGGCTTCTATTCACAAACTCAAAAGGTAGAACCAGAATGGAAGTGTGATTTGTGAGTGAATAGTTTAGACACATTACTAGTAAGGATAATAGTATCTTTTTCTTTTTATAACACCAATGAACCATCCAAAAATTGAATATTCTATTGCTTGCATTGCTAAGCTGTTGTGTTTTCGGGCTGGAGCTTGTTTGATCCTTTCAAATTGGTTTTAATTGCCTCGAAGGGTAGTTTTGTCAGGTACAAGCTACATTTGGGGCAAACACACAAACCTTTCAAAACAGTGCATATCTTTTGCACCCATATTTTTTTTGGAAAAATAGACACTGGCTTTTAAAATACATTTATAACATATCATGGGTCTCAATCATGCGAGGCAATGCTCTACTTTCACAGTAATCAATGTAGTATTTAAAGAAACATATTATTTTCTTAATTAAATCTTCAAGTCCCAAGATCTATGTATCAGTTCTCCAAGGAGAAATAAGATGTTGATATCGCTCTTGGGATTTGAAGAGTTAAACGCACTGTTTATCGTTCTTTGGAGACGGCGACACGCAAAGTAAGAATATGTGAAGATGTATTTCAATAATGGTCTGTACATTAAATTTTAATTAATATGAATTAATTATTACATCAACTGAATGCACTTTTGCCCAAAGACCTACACTAAATCAATTTTGTACCTAACTTTTGTAAATAAAGTATTTATATGTCCAGAGATCTAAATGTGACTAAAGACTGCTTGATTGTCATCAAATACATTACAGCTACAAAAACATTTAAAACATGGAATGGGGCCAAATTTAGATATCACTGCCCCGCCCACTTTAGTCTGCGTGGCAGAAGCTTCGAAAGGGAAGGGCTGAAAGGATTTTGGGTGTTTATGAGGCACGTGGAGAGAGCGCATAGTTCCCCACTTTTGCATTCCACACTTTCTTCACGCACGCCCAAAATCCTCCATCCCATCACCTCACCTTCCTTGCCTGTGAACAGGTAGGGTATTTTGCCAATTTCTTTCAACCCAATACGCCCCCAAAAAAAGCCTGTTCACATACTATCCCCTTTCCAACACCTGTCATACAGGCTGTGTCTGCCCCCCTCCCCCCCCAGGGGGGGGGGGGTACTCTCTATAATGGGCTATACGGGGATGCTCCGCCCGAAAGGGGTACCTTTTTGAGGCTGGAGGTATATGAAAGGGTCGGGATCTCACGAGTTGAAGTATATGAAAGGGTAGGGATTTCACGAAGAATAGGAAAGGGAAGCGAAAACAGGAGTTGAAGTATAAAAAACGTAGGGAAAACTGTGATTTAAGTATTATAAAAAGCGCCTTTCAAAATATATCGAACAGACGCACGTAAAGGCTATATGAAAGGGGTACCATTTTCAATGATAGGTATATGAAGGGGGTACCATTTTCAATGAAAGGTAAATGAAAGGGGTACCTTTTCTGTCAAAAACGGTATATGAAAGGGTAAGGGCTTGGACCTCGGGGCGGAGCATCCCCGTACAAAATTTTGTTGAGTACCTACCCCCCGGGGTGTCTGCTTAAATGACAAATACCGTTACATTCCTGGGAAATCGTGCTGAAATATAACACAAAACATTCGCACCATTTCATGTTATATCCTATTTTTGCCAGCAATGAAATGAAAGAAAAAACTTTATCTTCTTTGGGTGTCCTGTTGAGTGACTGTCCTTTGCAAGGAAGTACTGCATTTTTAACCAGTAATGCTGATTGCCGACAAGTGAACATTATTAATTTTTGATTTTATTGCCGATTTTGCTGGAAAATAAATTTGAAAACAATATTTTTGTTTGCACATTCGTTTCCAGAGCTCTCGCTCTAGCCGGTGAGTATGGTTGCCGTTTTGTTGCAATATTCAGTACAACCAAATTTATATTCAATAAACGAAATTTATATTCAATAAACCAATTTTATATTCAATAAACCAATTTTATATTCAATAAAACCAAATTTATATTCAATAACCCAAATTTATATTCAATAAACCCATTTTATATTCAATAAACCAAATTTATATTCAATAAACCAAATTTATATTCAATAAACCAAATTTATATTCAATAAACCCATTTTATATTCAATAAACCAAATTTATATTCAATAAACCAAATTTATATTCAATAAACCAATTTTATATTCAATAAACCAATTTTATATTCAATAAAACCAAATTTATATTCAATAACCCAAATTTATATTCAATAAACCCATTTTATATTCAATAAACCAAATTTATATTCAATAAACCAAATTTATATTCAATAAACCAATTTTATATTCAACAAGACGCTGTGGGAGCGTATACTTGGGCGTCGATGTATTAGGCATATTGGAGAATAATTGTCTTGGGAATCTGCATGCACGTTATTTCACGGTTTGATGATAGGGAGTATTCGGATAGTGTGAGCAGTCTAACAAAGAAGCGCGTTAACCGTCTAAAACAAGAAGACACAGTACACTTAGCGTGCGACATCGCACGCAAATTATTAAAGTAGCGTGTCCACTGTGTCAAAAGACGAGTACATACTGAAAAATACAAATCGATGCCTACTTTGTACTTACCGTTGAAAGAAAAAAAAGGCCGTATGTCAGAGTTTCCCGATGGTTGTTATTGGTTTTAGCTAAATCTTGTAACTAGCTGGTCTGTGTTTCCGACACTTTTGAAGTGAATGCAAATGTTTTTCGAAGCCATGATGTAATTGCCTGGTCCGGCCCGAGGTCAAAACAACTTTTCCAATTGAAAGTTTTGCTGGAAGTATTCCCGCCGTTATTGTAATAAAGTTTGAATGAAACATAAATTTAATCAAAGTTAACGACAGAAGTGATAATTTAGGAGGAGAGAAACAAATTTAGCCCTTTGAAATATATTTTTTCAGTTGAGGTAAAAATGTTTCAATTTGCATAATGTGAAAGTAATTTGAAACCTTTCCAGTAACGCATAACGCAGCTGTTTCATAAAACATCTCGCAATCAGACACACGAAAATATATCCAGTTTTTATTCCTCTGTATCCGAAACACAGAAAAGAAAATTAAATGAAAAAGTGATCGCTTTAAGGTTATTTTCGCCCGAGAAACTAACTAGCTAGCGGAAGCAAAACTCGCAAGAAACGTCTCGCAAGACACCGCGTGCATTGTTTACATCTTCTCTCGGCGGTGAATTTAATTTTGCACCCAAAGTTTCAGTTGGCTGTTCTGTTCCTTCAACTTCACGAAATCAAAATTAATGAAAAGCAAACAACCGAAAGAAGTGAAATTAATTGGGATTCCTACCACGCTTATATTTCTTCCTTCGCTGTCCACTGTTCACTTCTTATTAAATAAGCGCTATGTATGTATTCGTCTAAATTATCTTGTTCATGTTCGTTTAAACATGTTTTAGCGGGTTTCCGTCATGAAGGTATCGTAGAATTAAATCGCGAGTGCCAAATACTTTCGCAGTGTCTTCTTGAGTAATTTCCTTACGCATATTGAATATGAAACTGTTAGATGCAACAGAGAAAACACAACTCGCACTTTGTGACGTTCGCCTCGCATCAACAAACAGGTGTACTCCACTGCGGTCAAACGAGAGAAATTTGCAAACGTTAATCAAAGTACTTCAAAGTTAAGGTTGTCATTTTTACTGTTAATTAAAAGTTTCATATATTAACAATACACTGTCAACTCACTAAACGTTTTGAAAGTTTACTAAAAAAGTTCTAAGCGTTTGAAAACTATGAACCGCAGAACTGTCGGCGCCATTTGCCAACACAATTTTGCTCAGGCACGAAGCGTTTTGATCAGTTTTCAACGATCGAAAAAAGCTCTTTATTTTGAGCCGGAAAGATGAAAAGATAGTTACATGAACTAATTATTTTATACATCCTTGCCCACGTTTCCACTTAATACTAAATGAATCCCACCAAATAAAACGAAAAACGCCTCGGACGTGTGATCGCGGTGAAGGTTTGAACAATCCCGCCATCCCCAGAGTTGCGCAATACTGCACATTTGTGGACGACCAAACTGCATTTTAATACTTGGTCGCTACGCCCAAGTAATAAACCAATTTTATATTCAATAATTTCTGCGGTCCAATGCAGTCAGCGGAGTTTCCGCTTGTTTAACCACGTGGTATTAACCAACATGGCGGGCCAGCCTCCAACGCTGAATGAAATAGAAGAAGCGGTGGAAAGAGGAATGCTGTGCTGTCATCAGGAGTGATAGTAACAGTAGGCAAGAATTTTTCACTTCGCTTTATCTTTTGACACTAAATTGGTAACGTAAGCGTGCACCAGCCTGCACAAATCACAGTACTTAAATTGCAACTGGAATCGCCGGTGTTGTGTCGGATGTTGTGGGACGAGGTCGCGGTCGTGATCTACTTCGGGTAGCCTGCGAGCAAGCTCTCGGGTTCGGGTTTGGAGCTTTTTTTTTTTTTTTTTTTTGGGGGGGGGGGGAGGGGGTGGGGGAGGGAAAGGAACGAGAGCTCTCGCCCTCCGCTCTCTCAAACCCCGAGCCCGAGAGCTTGCTCGCAGGCTATACTTCAGGCTAGTGCCTTGACGGTTGGAGATGCCGTACGTGGTTCGTTGTCACAGTAGCCAAAGCGTAGAAGACTTGGCCATCAGTATGCTAAGCCAATTGCAAAGCTAAAACAACCGGAATTGAAAACTGTAGATCCCACTGACTTTGTGGATGAGGATGGGAAGATTCCAATCGCTTTTCCTAACTATGCTTTGGGAAAAGATGACATCTTGTTTACCTGAACAGTAGATCTGACGACCAATGACAAAGAAGAAGATATAAGGTCCAAATTAGTGGAAGTTTTCAGCTCTAGAATTACTGGCCCATGAGTTACGATCTACTCCAAAAAACTCTAGGTTGTCTGGTTCTTCGTCATCAACAGCTGGGTCTCTCAGTGCTGTTTGCCTGGCGTTATCTGGATTTATCATCCCATTGCTCCAGATTTTGTTTGGACTCCAATTACGCTCTGTGCACATGGGGCGCAGGTTGAAAGCCCTGGCAAACTCTTAGTTAATTAGTTCTAATTAGTTCTCGGTAAAAAGACATAGTGTAAAACAATCATGTGCACTTCATTTTCTATATCAAGATATCCACCGTCCTCGAGTGAATGGAAAACACAATAAAACAGAAAAAGGCTACATCTAAATACTTCTCTCCAGAGCCTTTTTATTTGTTGATTCCTAGTGGAGGAGCCTGCAATGAAACTGCCTCTGTTATCCTTCCCTTCCCCCCTTCAGCATTTTCACCGCCATGGTCCCCCCTAACACGGGATGGCCAACCGAATTCTTGGGCTGCACACTGAAACACTGTAGCAACTGTTTGAGCATAGTTGTTGTCTGCTGCGAAAAGATACATGATGCGTCTGGAAAAGCCATCTATGCAGCCATGCACAACAAATTTCCAACGAATGATGCAATGGTGGCCGTCAATGTGCTACAGTGAATTAGGTCCTGGAACACTGTATACCCTACGTGTAATGACACACGCCCACCTCAGTGCTGTGTTTCTAGGATCCACCCGTGTTAGAGATTCCCTTATTCTGTCCCTTTGCACTTTTAAATTAAGAGACCTGATGTAACCTATGACGTACTTCTCTCCAGTAGTATTACCGTGTCGTGAAATGTATCCTCTCATCAAGGAGTCAAGTTCCTCGTCAGAAAGATCTGAAAATCACCCAACATCCTGAAGGTCGTACTCTCTCGCCCCCCCCCCCCCCGGGGGGGGGGGTACTCCCTTATATACGCTATATAGGTATGTGCCGCCCGACGGATAGGGTAGGGTTTTCGAGGTGCTCAGTCCTCAAATAGGGTATCCTTTTTGGTATTTTTGGTATTGTGATCCTTAGATATTCCTTAGATAGGGTCACTAAATTGCAGTATCCACCCCAACGCGCAAAACGAAAAGATATGGTCTGTTAAAACTGTACTACACGCCTGAATTGGGCCTGAAATAGGGTATCAAATCTCGATTTTATACCCTTAAATAAGGTCAGGGTTTGAGAACCTTGGCGGCACACACCTATTCTAAGGTCTCCTAAATTGTCGGAAGTACCCCCCCTCCCCCCCCGGGCTCTCGCCCTCCTGTAAATTGTCCATCGCGACACGTGAAGCATGCGAGCAATCTCTGTCCAGCTATAAAAACCACTTGCGTGCAAGTTTTCTATAACTGCTGGCGGAAATATGAATAAAGGGCGTACTGGGTTTCCAGTAAGATTTCTTTCCCGTCTTGCGAAATCTGGTAAACTTACGGTATTGCGACACATCCCAATAACTTTGTGGTTCCAAAAAATATGAATTTGGTTGAACATGTCACATTACATAGTTCCCGCAAGATTGACAAACAGAGGTGGATCCAGGCATTTCTGAAGGGGGGGGGGGGGGGGGGGGGCTTTTTTGGGGGGTGTCCGGGTGCATGTCCCCCGGAAAATGTTTCCGATTTTACCCTCTAAAACGCCATTTCCGGCATTCCTGAGAGTCGAAAAGACAAAACCTTGACTTGAGCCAAAAACTTGACAATCAGTCAATTTTATTCTATTATTTTTATGAACCACATGGGAGACACAGGTCTGATAGGGGAGTCCGGACCCCCCCCCCCTCCCTCCCCCGACCCTCCCCCTGGATCCGCCACTGACAAATGATGATCATCAGTGTCATCTGTTATGCAAAGGTCGACCAGGGACCGTAAAACATTAACAGCAGTCTCCAATCTATTCAACAGAAGAGCCGCCTCATGCACGGTGGTCGGTTGCTAGGGCTTTTCCTCCCGCAACTCTCGAAACTGAGAGTTTTAGGCTATAGACAAAAGTAGAATACATCGAATCTAACGAAACTTGGAAGGAAAGTAGGTGGATAAATTACCTATCAATTGATGATTATTTCATCCCATTTGACTGCTTTTGTGACGTCATAAATGATGTCCAAATTTGGCATCAGAATTAAAATTCAGGAAAAAAGTGTGAAAAATGTTGTATTAGTTTTCAGTATAGAATTCTATGATTTCTGGTGAAAACCCCATCTCAATCGGATAAAAAGACGTAAAGTTACAGCTAATTAAAGAAATTCAAATTTCCCGCCAAATGACCATATATGGTCAAACTTTAGGGGTATTTAAACGCGAAAACAATGAATGTAGTCGCAACGGAGAAAGGACAAAGTTGCATAAAATCGAAATTGTAGTTTTTTCAACTTAGCATATGTTGTACTATGACGCGTATTTCATCACGAATTACGTCATGTGACGTCATAATGACGTAATTCGTGATGAAATACGCGTCATAGTACAACATATGCTAAGTTGAAACAACTACAATTTCGATTTTATGCAACTTTGTCCTTTCTCCGTTGCGACTACATTCATTGTTTTCGCGTTTAAATACCCCTAAAGTTTGACCATATATGGTCATTTGGCGGGAAATTTGAATTTCTTTAATTAGCTGTAACTTTACGTCTTTTTATCCGATTGAGATGGGGTTTTCACCAGAAATCATAGAATTCTATACTGAAAACTAATACAACATTTTCACACTTTTTTCCTGAATTTTAATTCTGATGCCAAATTTGGACATCATTTATGACGTCACAATAGCAGTCAAATGGGATGAAATAATCATCAATTGATAGGTAATTTATCCACCTACTTTCCTTCCAAGTTTTGTTAGATTCGATGTATTCTACTTTTGTCTATAGCCTAAAACTCTCAGTTTCGAGAGTTGCGGGAGGAAAAGCCCTAGCAACCGACCACCGTGATGGTATACCAAATCTTGATCACTTAACTGAATTTTGAGTTGCGATAAAAGGGATTCCATAGTGATAAAAACCACCGCCAAGTGGATGTTTCAGCCGCCATGTTGGTTAATACCACGTGGTTAAACAAGCGGAAAAAACTCCGCTGACTGCATTGGACCGCAGAAATTATTGAATATAAATTTGGTTTATTGAATACAAATTGGTTTATTGAATATAAATTTGGTTTATTGAATATAAATTTGGTTTATTGAATATAAATTTGGTTTATTGAATATAAATTTGGTTTATTGAATATAAAATTAGTTTATTGAATATAAAATTGGTTTATTGAATATAAAATTAGTTTATTGAATATAAAATTGGTTTATTGAATATAAAATTGGTTTATTGAATATATTGAATATAAAATTGGTTTATTGAATATAAATTTGGTTTTATTGAATATAAAATTGGTTTATTGAATATAAATTTGGTTTTATTGAATACAAAATTGGTTTATTGAATATAGAATTGGTTTATTGAATATAAAATTGGTTATTGAATATAAAATTGGTTTATTGAATATAAAATTGGTTTATTGAATATAAAATTGGTTGTACTGAATATTGCAACAAAACGGCAACCATAGGTGAGCGCTGGAAACGGTATTTACCACTTCCGGTTGCTTCATTTCCGGTAGATCAAGTGAAAGTCACGTGAAGTTCCGGATAAAAAGATGGCGGACGACAGCTCCGTTGTCGTTTAGATAGAAAGGAAAGGATTTTAAAATGTCCGAATTACTTTTTAAAGTGATCATTATAGGCGATGCTACTGTGGGAAAAACGAGCTTTGTTCAGCGTTACGTGCATAACCATCCCAGACGAGAATACAAGCCAACTGTAGGAGGTAACCGATTGTTTGCAATTGTGTTTACAATTTCACCGGTGGAGAGGAATAAGCTTAAGTTTTTATAGGATGTGAAAGCGTTGCAGTTGGTGAAAGTATAAAGTTAAAAACTTTCTACTTGAGAAAAATTAAAATCCTGACATTTCCAAGCAAGGGTACTGGTCAATAGCTTTCATTTTATTGATCGTGTACCTTAGCATCACTCACAAACTCGGAAGTTGTAGGTCACATAAGCTTAAAAGTTATATATAAGCTTAAGCTTAGTTTAATTAACTGCATCACAGCTGGGAAGTACTGCTCAGCAGCTTTATTGGAATGGTTGTACTTTGGGATTTCATGCACAGACTTCAAAGTTAGAACCACCTTGTACAGCATAATAAACAGTACCACAGGAAAGTACTGCTCAATAGCTTTCATTTCAATGGTCACACTTTAGGATTTCATGCACAGACTCAAAAGTTAGAACCACCTTGTACAGCATAATAAACAACAGTACCACAAAAGTACTGCTCAGTAGCTTTCATTTGAATGGTTACACTGCAGGATTTCTTGTCTTTGAAGTGTTTCTTTAGGCCTTGTTAGGGATAATTCCGACAAGTGACATGACATTAATACAGTAACATGACAACAAACAACAAGAGGATTTCACGAAATTGCAAACTTGCAGCATGGTATTGCATAATACTCTGACAGCGAGACTCAAACCTTGCAAAATTGCAATTATAACTATTCAGACAAGTTATGTATAGGGACATGCACCCTCCCCTCCCCTCCTCCTCCTTCTCCCCATCCTCCCTCCCCCTCCTTCTCCCTCCCTTCTCTTCCCACCCTCCAGCCACAGGATGGGAATATCAAAGATCACTGAATTCCTTTTCAGCTTTCAGCTTTCCCTTTTGTTATAACAGCCTCAAGAGATGAGGTGTGTATCATGTTGTTTTTCAGTTGATTTTGCCTTAAAAGTTATCAAACTCTCTGAGGATACAACAGTGAGGCTTCAGGTGGGTGAATCCATATTGAAGTGTAGTGCTGCCCTGCTCTGACTGTTTAATGTCCTTTCTTTGCATCACAAGTAATGATGTGCTTTAAGTTCTGCATGGTCTCGGCAAGCTACAACGTACAGTGTATATCAGTCAGTGTAACAAAATGGAAAGCACTTCACATTTGACCCAATTCTTACTTTCCAAATAATGAATCATTTTAAGCTAAGTTACTGCAAATTCTCTTCTCTCTATATAATGCAACCTGTCATCTGTTTTCTTGACAAACCTCCCATTCCATAAGCTACTGGCCATCATTCTTCAACTTGGACACTGGACTCAGTACTGCTAACATACAATAAACAAAGAAACAGTCATCCTGCTAGCTAGTTTGCTAGAAACCTGGAAATTGGTTCTTGAAGCTGAATGAGGATGGCTGCCATGTGCTGGCAGCAATTCAAATACATAATTTACAGTGGAGTCCTGTTATCTTGAACCCCGGGTATCTCAAACTTCCCGTTATCTTAACATCACTAAACAATTCACTGCATTTTACTTCTAAAAAGCTAAAATATTTGTTGTTGTTTTTTTTTGTATGTGACACTGGTGTCCATGGAGAAAGTTATGGGATATTGCAGGTAGGTTAATTAAATTTATTCTTTTCCTTTTGAAATCTTTAATTCAATAGAGTACCAATGTGATGACATCACAAAAACTAAAATTATGTATTTGGAAATAGCATGAGGAAAAAGACCTGCTTGCCAAAAATCAGCATCCTAGACCTAATGTACGGGTGTGCAAGTACTCTTATGCTCTGATAACTCCACACAAATCCTTCTAATTTTGCCTCAATTCCAAACGTTTTTTTCTATCCCAGGTCAAGAGAGATTTACATCAATGACAAGAGTTTATTACAAAGGAGCAGCCGCATGCATTATAATGTTTGATCTTACCAGCCAACAAACTTTTAATAGCACGATCAAGTGGAAAAAAGACCTTGATCACAAATGCACGCTACCCAATGGAAAAACAATCCCTTGTATTTTAGTAGGAAATAAGGTAAGTAAAAAAATGTATTTTCTAAGTGGAGATGCAGAGACAATATATAGCTGTGGTTAGCATGTCAGTCCTAATAGTTATGTACACTACACTCTTCTAGGCGCTGCCTCCCTCTAAATACTCTTATTGTGAACGCTGTGCAATGTGTAGTATCAGAAAAAATCCTTACCCACCCCATGGAAGGTCATTTGGAAATTCCTAGGGGGAGGGGGATCTTAAAAGCCAACGTTTTAGAAGCAAAGTATGAAGCTAAACTGGAATTTCCTGGGGGGATGGGGGTGCTAAACAAAAAACCTTCAGTTGGGGGAGTATAGATATTTTCTGGAACTGCACAATATAATGGACGTGAAGAATGATCTTTCAGAAATCATGGGTCTTGCAAAAAATTCAATTAGTAAAATTTCACAAGCCTCGCCGTTTTTTTTTTATGAAGCTATCTTCAGAGTCTCAGTCTTTGTCTCGCATTTTAAAAAGTCAGAAAGTCTCAGCTTACAGAATTAATGCTTAAGTCCCTGTCATCTCACAAAGTCTCAAAATTTATCAATTACCACCCCTAATGTGTATTTTTGTATGCTGCACTTGTAGTACAGAATGTTGTGTTGACCTCTCAAAAAAAATGCTGGCTCCCAATAAACTACTCTGAAAACATTGTTATCTAGTAGGAAAGCTTTGAACTAAAATTGTAAATTTTGTATTGTGTAGTTCCAGAAAAAATCCATACCCACCCCATGGAAGGTCATTGGAAATTCCTAGGGGGAGGGGGGTCTTAAAAGCCAACATTTTAGAAGCAATGTATGAAGCTAAACTGGAATTTCCTGGGGGGACAGGGGTGCTAAACAAAAAACCTTCCGTGGGGGGAGTATGGATATTTTCTGGAACTGCACATTCTTTTTTTTTTCTTACATATTAACATCCTTTTCTCATGGTAACTGAAAACCAAATCAAAATATTGTATTTACTGAAAATGATTCCCATGCACACAAAGCAATAATTTTTTTGGATAGGTTATCATTTATTATAATATTGACAAACGTGACAGTGATAGTGGTTTGAAAAACTGATCTAATTAGCGCTGATTTTGGCGATTTTATTCCTTCATTTTCTCTGTATTTAATGATCAGTTTGAGAAGCTACATCAAACACTCGAAAGAGTGTTTCATCAGATATCCAAGTTCACCTTGAAGTCGGTTTAAAAAAACTTGGCTGTGCCTCGATCGTTTTGTCAACCCATTTCTCAATGTTTGGAATTCGTGATAAAACTCTCTTTATCATGATTTTTACCATGATTATTTTGTGTGTTAGTTAATATGTTAATTCAAATCACTTTTGTATGATTCTTCAGAGTGACTTATCAACAAGACCTGTCGAGAAAGATTTAATTGACAAAATGTGCAGAGAGAATGCATTCTTAGGCTGGACAGAAATGTCTGTGAAAGAAGATGTTAATGTCACCGAAACAATGGAGTAAGGATAAATGATTTTAATTAACCGGTACTTTGAATAGCTAGTTTACAGACCTCTTTCATAATGGCGGCCAATTTATTTATTCTTTTATATGTACGCTAATTAGCCTCACTGGCCTCATTTTAGAGTAAAAATTCTTTTGAATTTTGCACACACTAACGAGGCCTCTAAGGCTGATTAACATACATATAAAAGAATAAATAAATTGGCGGCCACCATTATGAAAAAGGTCTATGGCTGAAGTCCATGCAGGTGCAGTCTATAGGTGAATGGTTGTTCAAAAGGTGGATAATGATATACTTCCACCAAATATTAAATTACTCTCCAGTGGATAAGCATTACCAAAGTCCACCTTTTGAACACCCATAGATCCTATTCATAAATGGGGGCTGATTTATTATTTTAATATATAATTTAATGCTAATCAGCCCAACTGGCCTCATTTTCGAGCAAAAATTCTTTTGAATTTTGCACATGGTAATGAGGCTAGTTGGGCTGATTAGCATGAATATAAAAGAATAATGAATCGGCCGCCATTTATGAATAGGATCTATATAATGAAATAATTTAGTGTGATAGTCCAGCTAGGAGATTCGAGTTGTTGGTAATGGATGTTTTACATGCATGTATTGAACTGTTTAGTCGATTGATTGCACCACTGTCAAATATAAAATTACTGCTCAATAACTTTCATTTGAAAGGTCGCACTTTAGGATTTCATCCACAGGCTCAAATTAGTTAAAATCACCTTGTACAGCATAAGAAACTGTACCACAGGAAAGTACTGCTTAGTAGCTTTCATTTGAATGGTCACACTTTAGGATTTCATCCACAGACTCAAAAGTTAGAACCACCTTGTACAGCATAATAAACAGCACCACAGGAAAGTACTGCTCAGTAGCTTTCATTTGAATGGTCACACTTTAGATTTCATCCACAGACTCAAAAGTTAGAACCACCTTGTACAGCATAATAAACAGCACCACAGGAAAGTACTGCTCAGTAGCTTTCATTTGCATGATGTCACATTGTTGGATTTCATCCACAGATTCAAACATTAGACTCAAAATTAATTCTCATGGTGAAGGAGTTACTGGGTTGTGTTGTTATTGGCTGTGCTGTTTGTTTCTCGTTATCAACTATCTCAGTCATGTTGTTCTGATAAGTTAAGGTACCGATGATAAAAAAGATATAAAATAAGCTGACATAATAATTATTTGTTCATTGATTTACAGTCATCTAGCAAACTTGTCTTTGTTTTCGTTTCAGTTACTTATTACAAGAACTGATGGATAACTATAAAAAAGATGAAGAAAATGATGTTCACTTACAAAGCAAAATGGGGACAGATCAAGGAGGTTTTATTGAACTTAGCAGTCATAAAAATGTAAAGGATAATGTCAAATCAGGGTGCTGTTCTTGATTATGGGTTAAAGCACCATTTTTGTACTTAACTACTAAATGAAGGGCTTGGTGCAAATAGGGCATACTGTAGAGTTCTGAAAGCAGCCCCCTTGTTACTTTTGGAATTAGCAGGCGTAAGGGGCAGCAACTTTTGGGTAGCCGCTACTTTTGGGTAGTCAGGTTACTTTTGCGCAGCGAAAAAAACATGAGTAATTGAATGAAAAGTGTTTGTCAAAATTTGCATCTGGGGAAGTGTGTTGGCGGGTAATGAAATTAACATGAGTTGGCTACACAATTATTTGACTGGGGAGTTGTGGTTCCATGATGAAAGCGATAATGATAAATGTAACCCGGCGACACTTTCTTAATGCTCGACTGTTACTTTGGGGTGGGCCATTTAACTTTCGTGAATAATTTACTAGAAAGGTTGGAAATTTACGTTACTTTTGGGGTGCCACTACTTGTGGATTTCTAGGGTATATCACAGTTTGGCTAAAATATGGAATACAAGGCTCCAAACGTACCCATTGCTTACATTTTGTGTATTTAACTTTGATCTGTGTTTATTTTGTTGCCAGAAGGCTAATTCCCTAGACATTTCACCATTAGTTTTGTACTGCCTATTTTCTGTGGCTATAATCAACCAGAGTACCTAACAAATGAGCCTTCAGGCAAAAATTAAATCAGTGCGATGTTAAACTTAAATGAACAAAATCAATATTTTGGCCAAAACTTTCACTAAATACCCTTTTTGCACAAAGTCCTTAAACTTCTTTTATATTTAGTTAATAAGGTGATACAAGAAAAATAAAGAGATTTAACATCGCATGCATTTACAACAAACAGGAAACATGAGCTTGCCATTTAAGGTTTGCCCCCAGGGGATACTCTCATATATATTATTATATTTCATGAGCTACGTACATGGATATGTGCCGCTGTGAAGGGTATGGTTTTGAAGCAGTTTAGTCTGGGATTAGGTTATAGAAATCACTAGGGAGTTTTGGTCTGGAATGGGGTATCATTTGTCAGGAAACTGATCAGTGGTATGAAGAATGAAGTCTAGAATAGGAATTGAAACTCGGAAGAGAAAGAGCCTTTCCTAAATTGAAGTAAAATCATAGTGGCAAAATTGTTGACGGAGATGGTTTTCCATTAAAAAAATTGATAGTAATACAGTTCTAAAAGTAGCAAATCTGTGATAGGGTAGATATTTTGGGTGTCTAGTCTAGTATAGGGTTGTAAAATCAGCTGAACATGGTCTGGTATAGGGCAAGGGTTTCAGAGTCACAAGGGGCACACCCCCACCCATAAATATACAGAGTACCCCCAGGGGGGGAGGGGGTTGCTTCTCTAATATACATGTGTAATATAGATAATACAGAGATAGAAAATACTTAATTATTTTAACTTAAGTTTTTCCTTGCATCCCCTGTAGTTTGCAAATTTCTGTCATGTCTCACAGAAAATTATTTGAAACATTTTTTTTAAACCAATGAATATAATTGTTGAAAAGAATGTGTACATTTTAATATAACCTTTTTTATTACAAAATAGATAAATTATATAAAGCTTAATAAGCAGCTTCTAAAATGCAGTGTAAAATATTTGGAGACTAAGCTAAGCCTGGGATACCTGTGTGTTGGCATCCCTGTGCTCAAAGATTTGTTTTAGTTTCTGTCTGTCTGTCTCTTTTTTCTTTAACAGTACCATTTTGATTGCCATCATCAGATCCTTTAGTCTGTTGTCTGCCAAATGCCAAGTACAGTACCAAATGGCAGGCATCACTTTAATATAAAGTAACAACGATCATTATTGATTTTTTAATAGATTGTTGGATTTTATCTGAATTTTTGGGATATAGATTACTAGTATAAAGCAAAACATTTTGTGTAATGAAAACAAAAACCATCATGTAGAGACATTTTATGCTTAAAAATTCAGAGGGGTGGGGTGAAAGTTAGGAGGGCCTTAGTTCTGTCACTAGCTATAGCTGTTTTTTTTTTCTGTGCGGTTTGTTTTCTATGTCGAAAAGATCATGAAGTAATTTTAAATTAAAGTGATTGTTTTTTTTTGATGGGGAAAGATTTAGTTGAGAAAATTGTTCCTATGTTGAAAAAAAATATGAATTTATTCAGTAGTTTATGCGGGTCATGAATTTTGCAACTATTTGTTGATTAATTTTTTAAAAAAATACACAGTTAATATGCAAAAGGTTTGTGCTACTAAAATTTAATTGTTTAAAAAAGAAGCAGCATTGATTTTGATATTTAATAAATAAAATTACAGATATTTGAGAAATGTATTTTCTCTTTCCATTTAACTTACTGAGGCTCAGTTCTGATGTGAAAAAGGATTCAATAATTGTTTATCATAGTCTGAAGTGGCAGCCGCTTCCTCACCCTACCCCCTGTGGGCACCTATGAGAGCTCTCGCTGGCACCAACAGGGGGTAGGGTGAGGAAAGTGGCTGACACTTCAGACTGTTTAATGTTTTACACCCATTTCTCAGATTTCCTGTTAAAGGTTGGGCAAATAGGATGATTAATATAACTGGACAGATTTCCTAGGACCAGGGGGGGGGGGGGGGGGGACTCCCATATAAAAATGATGGGGTTGCTTGTCGGAAATTTTTGAAATACACCCTAAAAGGTACCAGAATCTTGTTTGATGAATGTGGCTCAAATGAAGTTTTACCCCTATAAAGAAGTACCAATTCTAAAATTCTAAAAGGATCTGAATAACTCTAATAGTGTTCATTTTAGATTCAAACGCCCTTAGTGGTACCGAACCACGAATTTCAATCCCCAAAAAGGTACAATATTTATCACCCCCGACCCGTCACCGCTTTACTAACCTCAAAAAGCCATATGTATTAAACTAATGTAGATTTATTTAATTCGAAAATCGCTTCTTTCATTTGGTGAAAATAGCAAAATCTAGCACTTGTTAAGGGGGGAGAAACTTAACTACAAGAGCACTGGTGGTTGCTATGGAAGAGTTCCAAACGTCATATAATGAGTTTCTTTACTTCCTCGGCTAAGATTTTTGGTCACTTTCATTCTGTTAATGGTTCCATCAAATGTTATGAGTCACAACCATATTTGGTAAGTCACGTGACCAGAACATAAAAAAACCTCTAAAACTCAAATATCCAGGAGCCCATCATTATTGATGGCTCCTGAAACATCTTACATTTTTTCTAATGAAACCAATGTCAACAGCTTAAGAACATCCTAATAAAAAATCTGTAGCATGGATTTGTTAAAATTCGCATTATTGAAAAAGCTATGATGTCATATAGGTGTATCTTAATACATTTACTTTAATACCTTTCCTTTCTTTTCGCCTGACAGTAATTCCATCCTACAGATTTTAAAAAAAGTTGAATTGCTTATGATTCGCCAAAAAAATCAGATTTTTATCTCTTTTCCTTTGAATTTTTGCGTTTTTTCATTCTTACGCGCGGTTGGGGACTGGCACTAGTTGCGCATGTGCAATGTAGATTTAGTGATGTCTTGTGTTGAGTTTCATAGTTCCCACCATATTAGCACTTTATGACACACGAGAAATGCTAACCATGAAATAATGCCCCTAGCAACGACTCTAAAATTGTAGTTAAGTTTCACCCCCCTTAAAAATATCAGTTTGGTAATTTAGTTACATTTCAATGACATCGGGCTTGAAGGATATACTTGTGGTAGATGGTTTCCGCTGGCCAATCTCTACAAATAGCGCGCCTGCCGCACTTTCCACAGATTTCACAAACGCTCGTGAAGGCATAGTTTTGCTGCAATGTCCAAGTTTCATACCACTGTAACTGGTTGTGCTGGAAACGTAGTAATAGGAGATAATGCTGTATTAACCATTGGATCTTCATCCACAGATGGTAAGTTCAGATTTTCGTAAAAATCTCATGCTTTGGTCAAATATTTCACTTCCGGTATCTCGCCAAATGGTTTGGCTGTTCTCAGGAATAATTCGAAAACTTGACGGAGTAGCTGCAGAATACCCGGCATATTATCGATTAAAAGGGATCTTTTTAATGCTTTTAACTTTATCTAGTTCAGTTAGTTCGTAATGTTAGATATCGTAAGTTGTATTTACTTACATAATTTGGTCAAAATTACACCTCAGTCGATTCGCAGTTACGAGACAATTCAACTCCGCAACTTTTAATTTATAGTTTGTGTTCACAACTTTGTCCTTTACGGATAATTTGCAGGGCTTATGAGGTTATAGCGTAGGTAAGTTTTCGTAAGCAAGTAAAAAAAGAAAAAATAGACTGAAGATGTTGCAAGTTTGAAAAAAAAAAACGCTAAAAAACCCCTGTAGTAATTTCTAAAAATAGCACGAAAACAAGGGGATTTTTTAACATTGGTAGGGACTGTTCGTTAATTACAGCGTTGGGTGGGGAGGGGGGGGGGGGGGGGGGGGGGGCTGGTGTTTATTTTTTTAGAATGGTTAGCAAAAAATGTACCCCCTTTAAATTTGGAATCTCAAAAAACATAGCCCCCTGAAAATTTCCTGTGTACAAATATTGTACTCCCCCAATTTATGCCATCACAAATATATAGTGTACTCCCCACTTACAACTGATTTTGAAAATCTTACACCTTAGCTGTAATTAACGAACAGTCCCTTAATTAAACTAATAAGCTGTTGTTGCAGTGACACAAGAAGTTATATGAAAATTATTACATGTACATTTTAGTTAATTCTTCAATTATCAGGTTTCCAGTCTACTGAAAAGTAATGCGTAAGGTATTGGCCATACCGAGAGGGTTGTGTAGTGTGTCCAGTTATAGTTTGTCTATTTTACCAACTCTTTATATTGAGATGTGTGTTGTGGGCAGGGGGAGAGAGGTGGGGGAGGGGAGGGAGGGGTAGTAGGTAGCAGGGTATTAATGCCGCAGGTAAAATCTGTTCTTGGGTTAAATGAGTTATCAATCTAGGTTCAATGTGTACCCAGTATTCAATCTAAATGAGCTAACCCTAACCCTAACACAAGGTAACCATCACCCTTGCGCAAAGATACATGTAGCCAGAAGGTTGACGGTTAGCTTTGTGTTAGGGTTAGGGTAAGTTTACCTTGACTGAATACTGGGAAGAGCCTATATTGAATACTGAGTCAACCTGAGAACGGATTTTACCTGCAACATTAACTTTCATTCCCAGAGTCAATTATGGAGCCGTACATGTAGTTCTAACTTTTGACTCTGTTGGCGCAATCCCGTGTTGTGACCATTATGACAAATGAAACCTCTCCAGCAGTACTAATTTGTGTACCATTTGTTTTTCATGAATTCTATTTTTTTAATTTTATTTTGATATTTGGCATACCCTATGTTTTTTTGTTAATTTATACCTCATTTGAACCATGCCATCCCATGCTCCACTCATGATCAGTCAGAAGGTGCCTGATGTAGTTTGTTATTTCTTCATTACAGACTAGAAAATTATGTTGTTTTTATTAACCTTATTCCTCACTGTTTTTAGCAGCACCACAGCAACGTCCTGTACCACCAGAGGAGACACCAGCAACAGGACCTTGTAAGTTCAACATTCAATTCTACCGTATATTAACTCACCAAGCCAATTTTTTTTTCTGCAACTTGCAATGCAACACTGACGAGAGCTGTTGCAAGACAAGTTGCAGATCAAATTGTGCATGTCATGCCCTCTCTTTGCAACTTGTCTCATGCAATTTGCAAGTTGCAGAAAAAGTTGAACATTTCTCTACTTTTTGCAACGTGCGAGGCAATCTACAACCTGTCTCACAATGCTTTTGTCAGCGTTACATTGAGGAAAAGACAGTCATTTCCTGTATTGAAACCTTAGCCAAGATCTGCTTGGTTAAGTCTGAAGGCTCAAAGGCAGACTATCTTAATAATATCATGTTAAATGTTTTTATTCATAGCACATGTTCATTGTCAAGAATCTGCTGGTGATGGAATGAACTACAGGGCAAAGTCTGGTTACGTTTTAGTAATAAACAACTATATCTTCCCTCAGAGATTGGATGTGGAGCGTACTGGCTCAATTGATGACGTCAACAGTTTGACAAACCTGTTTGACGACTTCGGATTCAGAACCCATGTACAAAACAACCAGACTAGAAGTGAAATGTTGAAGTTACTGACAGACATTTCAGAGAAAGACTTCTCCAAATATGACTGTTTTGTGTGCGTTATTCTAAGCCATGGGTCAAAGGATGGAATCTATGGAACAGATGAAGAGGTGATTAATATTGAAGCAATCACATCCCTCTTCCGTCGTGATGAATGTCCCTCACTGGAAGGAAAACCCAAAATATTCCTGATCCAAGCTTGTCGTGGAAGTCAACGAGATCATGTACCCGTTGAAAGTGATAGCGACCAAATTGTATTTTCAAAACCAAGTTTGCCAGCTGATGCTGATTTCCTTATCTGTTTTGCTTCTGCACCTGGCCATCAGAGCTACAGGCAGGCTTCTCTTGGTTCCTGGTTTATTAGTGCAGTATTTGAAGTGTTCAAGGAGTATGCTGGAACAGAGCATATTATGGATATGATGCTGAGAGTCAACAATCAAGTCGCAGGATATTTCAGCAAAGATGGTCTGAAGCAAATGCCATGCCAGATCTGCATGCTCACAAAGAAAGTATTCTTTGATCCAAGATACAACAGGTCATAAAACTCTGACAGTAATAATTTACATGTAGCTATGTCAACTTGCTTTATTTAGCAGCTATGATTAAAGACCATGATTATATTAATAGCACAATGGAAACCCCATTGATTAAGGGGGCTGATAATTGGGTCAAGTTGCCAAAAAACAACTGGAAATCAAACCATACCGATCAAAAAACAAAATGTTAATTGCCTAATAATATGTACTTTTTGAATGACTGGGAGGGTAAGATGGAAAAACGTTTGGCTCAAGGTCATGGTGTACAGATCAAGCACAGCGAGGTCCATGTGTCATGACCAAGGGCCAAATAAATTCACATCTAGCCAGACCTAACTTAGTCAATAGAGGTTTTGCATGGCAGCCATGTTGCATGGCAGGGACAATGAAAATGTTTTGCATTAGAAAGAACATTCTTTCCCATAGGGAAAAGAATCTATTGTCCCTGCCATGCATCAAGGCTGCCGTGCAAAACCTCTATACGTATTTTATCATATAAGCAATTTGGGATTATTGCAGGGCCGTACAGCTTTTTCTGGCCCTGCTCGCACTAATGCGTAAAGCCTCATAATGGTATTTTGTAAATATTTTTGAAAAGAATGTGCACACAGGGCCTTAAAGGTCATATGTGATTTACTGGAAAAAATTTGCGATCAATGTTTTTTTTTTTGAGAGTTTTCATGAATTTGCTTTGGCACTTACTGGTGTACATGTATCTTATTATTAATAAATGTATTAAAGCTGTCACTTTAACAGGTTAAATTTGTAAAGAAAATAATGATTTGTCATTGGTCACATTAACAGAGTGGCCACATAACATAGTTTGTAGATATCAAAATGAGTTTTTATTATGACTAAAAATGTAGCCTGGTTGTACGTGTATTAAGAGTAGTGTAGGGCAGGATTCAACTGTATTTAAGTAATGTTCCTAGTAAGAAGTAGGCAATCTAACGGCAAGGAATCCAGAAAGGTGTCAATTGTGATATTGTTGAAACCGTCCACCTCATTGGCTAAAACGTGAAAATCTACTATCACTTAACCAGGTAGTGCATTTATTTCTCTCTAGTTTACTAATTGATTCCCTTTTAGCGAAAACTATTCGGAGTTTTAATGCAGCCAAAGTTCTATGTGGGAAACATGTGAAATTAGAAGCCTTTCTTGGCCATTTTGTTTTGGAGTTTCACGATTGGATGAAATCTTGTAGCACAAAAGAAACATCACTTTAAAATAAAGTTCCAGTACATTTTATTTAAAAAACATGTTGTCCATAGGTTGATGTATTCTCAGTAAAAAATACCTAAACAATCTTATGTGAGGAAAGTGAACTGCCATGGAACAATAGAGCATTGCCTGTTTCTTACATGCATTGTTACCGTACACGTCTTAATTCAGATCAATTCTTTCGGTTTAGAACTAGTGTAAAAATAATTTTATGAAACTGATATAATCCTTTTTGTTCTGTCTAACTGTGGAAATAAGCTGAGTTAATTGTTGAACTGTAACTTGAAATGGTGGACTTTAATCTATTACAAAAATAAAGATTTATACTGTGTGACATGATAGTTTTTGCAAATTTTAATTCTTGTAATTTCTGTAGTTTTTGAATACTTTGTTTTCAAAGAAGTGCATCATGCAAAAAAAAAATCATTCAAGCAAAAATTCATTCCATATTTTTGAAATATCAGTTAATTACCAAACCCAGACTCAGCTGCGAAATAAGCATCCCATCCAGTGGGAAGTACGCTGTAGTAATACTCCTAGTTGCTCTGTGTATACTTGGATAAGTAGTATTACTGACAGGTATGCAGTTTTATGGAATTACTTTCAGTACCTTAACTTAGCCTCACTTGACTAGATCATTGTTGACTGTGATGTTTTAGAAACTTTCTTTTGATTTTTTGGAGTGTTTGTGAAGAAAAAAAGAGATTTGCAAAGTTTAGAACAATATAATAAATGTTGAAGATTATGATGTTTTAAGGTTAGAATTTGTTGTTAATAATAACTAGTTAATGGACACCAAAATAGCTTGCTAGCAATCTCAATTAGGGTGCTCTTGCATGGGTAGTGCCTGTTTGTTGGTGTTCAAAAAGAAATTTCTGTTTTCCACCCCTTCTTTAAAACTCTTACTATTTAATTGAAATTTAACTATAATCTCACCGATGAGCCATTAGTCTTGTGAAGAAATTACTTGTATAAAATATGACATAGATTAACTTGATTAGCAGCATAGCTGACATAAATAGTTTTTTATTTTGAAAAATCAATTATAGTTATATCACACATCAATGAATTAATAAAAGTAAAAATGCAAATATTATTAAAGCTTTTCAGAGTGGCAAACGAGATCATCTGGTCATTTTTTTACCTGGAAACCAGGGGTATGGGCGGGTGGGCGGGGGGGGGGGAAGTACTCCCTGATATGATCTATAAGGGGACATGCCACTGGACGGGATATGGTTTTTGGCCTTTTTGTCCCGCACGGGGTATATAATTTAAAGGGGCCATAATGTCACCATTTTAGTGTTATTTTAAAAAGCTAAAAGACATATTTATATCAGTGGAAACTTAAAAATTATGGTCCAGTTTTGTTTAAGGCGGGACTTAACCTAAACGCCATTTTTCCGCCACTTGACATGGCTTTAATGGAAATATCTCGTTCACGTTTCAAGCAATCCAAAAACTTTATGCTCATCCCATGAATCTATGTTATAGGTTTTTTTGTAAATTTTTGGGTGATTTTTGGGTACGTTTGGGAGGAAATAGTTTTCTTAAAGGATAGGTTAAATTAAGAGAAATAAAAAATATTGAAGATTTAGTGGAGTTTTAAAATTAGAATTTGTAGTTAATAATTAATAGACGGATATCAAGTTAGTCCACTAGCAACCTGGGGTGCTCTTGCGTGGGTATTAACTGTCTACTGTTCCAAAAAAATCCCGCTTAAAATTGCTTTACGAGTATAATAAAATTACATATAAGCAAGTGTCTCTCCAGATGACCAGGATGGTAGTGGATTGCAACCTTGAAAAAATTGGCAAATTTTTTAAATTCTGTTCAATGTGTTTTGGAAAATTTGCTAAAACCTGATTATGGCCTGGTTTATTCATTCTGCAAGAATTTACTTGATATCTTGTTCTCGGTGTTTTAAGGGCATTTTGTGTTTGAAGTAAGATGCCCAGTTTTAATTCTAGCACAGTCTAATGCCCCATTCACACCAAAGGTTAAACATGTTTAAATGTTGTTTAGTTTAACTACGTTTTAGCTTCTGTCTTGAACGTTTTGAAATGTATATGACTCAAACTACCTGGAATGGGTAGATTCTGCATGTACCGGAGCACATATTACGTAAAACAAAAGGAACAAAGAACGACAATAATACAAATGCAAAACAAGACCAAAAATACAATACCTCACAAACAATAGAAGACAATGAGTGGTTCATGGATACCGGTACATGCAGAAAGACCCCTGGAATGGTAATAAAGTCAATATAATTTCTTTTAGTAAAGGTTTCACCCTATATATTACGGGAGGTTAGGAGGTATTTTTCTAAACTTGTTTTAAACTAAGCAACATTTAAACATGTTTAAGCGTTGGTGTGAATGGGGTATAAGACAAAAACTTCTCAAACTCATTAATAATTCATGACGAAAATACAAAGGAAATTAATGTTTAATGAGTGTTTGGAAATCAGTTGAAACACTCCTCATGTTTGCATCCTTAATTTCTCCTTCTAAAATAATTTTGTTTGAGAAGTAATATCAAACATTCGACACAGTGTTTCATCAGATTTCCAAACACCTTGAAGTGGGTTAAAAAAAAAAACTCGGCTGCGCCTCGTTTTTCAACCCACTTCGCGGTGTTTGGAAATCTGATGAAACACTGTGTCTCGTGTTTGATATATTACATAAAAACCACCATGACCATAGTTAATAGAACAAACTGGTTATGAAGCTCAACAAATTTCAAAAAGAGTGTACAAAGCTGATTTGTTTTATGTTGAACGACCGTGACCCTGCACATTGTTTTGTTTAACGTGTGAGCCCAAATGTTTCTACTGGTCAGTTGCTCATATGCATTTCAATACCTTTTGTGTTTTGTGCAGGGTCGAGGCAAACGAACAAAAGAAATGGAGAACAAAAACATATAACAAAAGACTGACTGAGTTTCATAACCAGTTTGGATCAGTTTGTTCTATTAACTATGCCATGACATAGCCCCTTTAAGGTCGCGGGGGACAGGTTCCGCTCATCAGTATGCATTTATGAAAAGAGTATGCACGAAGTGCGACGGCTGATACCGAAAATGCGCGAAATATTCACGAACAGGCTCTGTAATGTTTCTGCATCAATAATTGCACGTGCAAAGCGCCGTCTGGTAAAATACACTATTTTTTAACGCATTGTTCTTTCCGCATGATGTTGACAATAGCCCGTGGATTAAAATTAGCAAAATTACCATTAATTTATATTTTTTGCATTCGTGTGTGCTCGGAAAGCCTTCGGAAGCGTAAAAACAAGCAATTTTGTGTCCAAGAATTCAGCGCGGATAGAGAATTTTATGAGTTGACACTGCAAGGAGGTAAACTAGGTGTATTGTAGATTGTCATATCTGACTCAAAATTTTTAAATAGGCTTTCAAAGGGAAGATATGAGGCTTCAAATTCTAACATGGACAATTTTACTCCTTTAAAAGCTACTAACTTTCAATTAAAGTTGAAATCGAAAAATCGGAGTCAGATATGACACAATAGACGTTTTGACGGATCAGTGAGTGGAGAAATCAACTTGCTTTGTGTTCTTCTCGAGCAGCAAACTTGGACACAAAACCACGTTTTAAGAAAAGATAACTTTAGTGGCTTACAGCATTGACGCAAAGCGTGACCCCTTCAATAAAAAACAATCCTTATGCACTTCCATTATTCGCCAATATCTCTGTTAAATTTTAGCGAAATCGGCTTTCAAACCTTCACGATATAACGTTTTTCAAAGTGACACCCCTGACAAAATTTTGCCTTATGAATTTATTCATGGACAGGTATCCCCCGCGACCTTAACATGGGTCTGTCCTAAACACACACTAAAGTGGCGTCCAACCAGAGGGTGACCCCGTAGCTGTTCAAACGATGTCTGTGATTGGCAAACTATTCTTGTAAAATTCATTAATAATTCATGAGGGTGATGACCAATCCAACAACAGTATTCAAGTCACATGTATACCTTTGTAAATCCCAATACATATATCAACTGTCTGAAAGCACGGGGAGGGTTTGAATAGGTAGCAGGGAAATGTTGGGGTTGATGAATGAATACAGAATACTAATTAGCTTCATTAGTATTCTGTATCTAGATACAGAATACTAATGAAGCTAATTAGTATTCTGTAACTGATACAGAATACTAATTATGTATACAGCTATTTCAATTTAGGTTATCAGATGAGTGCTTCAAGCGTACGCAACGAGACCGCAAGTTACTATGGGTAGTTGTAAATTGGTCTTAGCTTAGTTCGCGGTTTTTGCGTTTGTTAGTGCGATGAGTGAGGTGGATGTTAGTACCATAAATGTTTTCCTTCGCTGTATGGACGAGGCATTTTAATTTGCTTTGGTCAATTTATCGTATTCAAAAAATCCCAAAGTACCTTGCGGTCTCGTTGCGTACGCTTGAAGTTCTCATCCGACAACCTAAATTGAAATAGCTGTATGTAACTCAGCCACTAGCTTCTTTGGAAAGCAACCAACAACAGCCCCCTCCATTTATTTACTTTTCACTAAATAGTACATCATGAAACAGTTCATTAAAACTCTTCGTCTTAATCTACTCAAATATTTAACATTCTTCGATGACTAATTCTACTTTGAATTAACAACAAAATTAATGGTACAGTTATTAAAAACTGAACTTGTTCAAATATTTTGCGGTACTGTCGTTGCTACTGGCATTACCATATTTGCCAATTCTTCATCTGATAAAGAAGGTAAATCAAATAATTAAATAGCCCTTGCCTGCTGCCACTGTTCAAATATTTTAACGGCCTACTTCGTGCTGTTTTTAGTGTTTTGGGGAGTCACATCCTTGAGAAGAGAACTTTCTTCCGATAAACGTTTCGGAGGACGAAAGCGCGTGGACGCCATTTCGCTCTTCTAAAATGAAATAAATGTTAGGCTAATCCCTTTGCGTTCATCGGATTAACTTCATTCATATAACAGCCAATCAAATTGAATGTAAACAACATTCTTCACACTTTGTATGACATTCATTTCACAAGTCAGATACAATATTCGCGTCCGATCTGTATGGGATTTACAATGGCTCGCCTTCGGCTCGCCATTGTAAATACCCATACAGATCTCCCGCTCATATTGCATCTATCACTTATCTAAGTTGTATATATAGTTCTAATTTTGTAAATTTAGTTTTCATTTAATGTAATTCTTAACGTTTAGTATAGTAGGTCCACATCAGCCCTTTGGCTGCCTTTTATCCAACCTACTTATCAAATAAAGTATGTATGAATGTATGTCCACTCATGTAATATTCATTATCCCACTCGATGACTTAATTGGCATTATATAAGGTAGAATAATATATGCAAAGGTGTCAGTTCGCCGGAAAGATTGTCCATGGTGGAACGTTAGAATGACTCTGCTTCAGCACAGCCTGCTCCTGTTGTGTCTGCGGATTTACAGCAGGTCGTGCTCCCTCTTTTACTACAAATGCAAGCTTCTTCAGGCAAAGTTCCTGGTCCAAGTAACGCTTCGTCGAGTGCGTCCGCTACGGAACGAGCACAGTCTGCCGAGCCGCATGGCGGAGCATCGGGTTCATCGTCAACCTCAACGGAGCAGTTACAGGTTCGTTTCTTGGTTCTGTGTATTTTGGCGTTATTTCTGGAATAGTTACGGTTTGTTTGTTGGGGCTAGCGAGAAATTTATTTTTCCGGTTCCGTTTCTGTTTTGTTTGTTGTAGTTCAGGCGGCGTTCGTATTTCGGTCGCGTTTGTAGGAATTTTGCACGTGCGAATTCCGAATTCTGCGAATTAGTTTCGGTTGCGGTGGTTTGCTCGATTTTTGTATTTAGTCTTTGTTCCGGTCAAGATTGAAAGGTGAGGTTTTTTAGTGTCATGTTTATGTGTCTGGGCTATGATTTTGTGCGCGCTAGTATGGGAGCTGAGCGCCTTTGCAAGCTCAAGGGGAAACAATGGGCTGTTTGTGAGCTTATTGACAAAGAGTATCTTGTGAACTCACTATTGATATAAGGGTTTCTTTGTGAGACCATTGACGAAGTACGTTGAGTATCTTTGGGAACTCACTGATGAGGACTGAGATAAAGGGTTTCTTTGTGAGCCCAATGAAGAAGTAAGGTGAGTATCAAGCGATTGTCAACGATGCATGGCATCCCTTGTTGCTTCGACTTCTCGGGCAGTGGCAATCATCTTCTCTAGGCCTGGGTCGGGGGAAGTTAAGCGTATGCTCTTCCATTCCATCCTTTGGTTACTCGTTTTTCTTTCTGTTTCTTTATTTAGTTCCAAATGAAGGAGATCGTTGATGTGGGGGAATGTTTTCCCTCTCAAAGCGCAGCAATCGGCTGCAACAAGGACAATTCAATGGGTTTGGTAGGATGGTACCCCGGCCTCAGGTCTAAAGGAGGTGACGGGTGTTGAAGTCGTTTTGTCGAGTGTCAAACGGATGTATAAACGTGTATTTTCGGTAAAGTGGTAGATGTACTTATCTGGGTGGGGGATTAGAAGGGAATTAGGTTTGGGAGGTGAGTTGAGGATTTGGAGTGTTGGGATTATGGGGAGATGTTCGCACAGGTTGGATACGGGGCACCACGGGAGCCTGTCCCATACCTTAATGCTAATTCGTCAGAGGAAGGGATAAGGTACTATACTTACTCATGTAATATTCATTATCCCGCGCGATGACATAATTGGCATTATATAAGGTAGAATAATATATGCAAAGGTGTCAACTAGCAAAAATTGTACATGGAGGGAGTCATCCCTCCCCCCACCCTTTCGCTGACGAAATTAGTACTCCGTGTTCCTTGTCGTACTCTCGACAGGGAGAACTTGGCCCATACCTTAATGCTAATTCGTCAGAGAAAGGGATAAGGTACGATACAATTGATATATGTCCCTATCCCAGCGGGACAAATCTATTGTTGCGTTCGCCACCCACAGACATCATTTGGACAAGTGCTGTTGGGCGAAACAGAGAAACAGGAAAGCTGAATTCAATCCGGCTAGTACACAGGACACCCAACACAAAATTAGGATTGCGCGAACGCAATTAGAGCAGTGATGGAGAGAAGTTATCAAAATATCAAGAGAATTCATCTTGAGTGATCATTCCTTTAAATTCTCATGACCTCTCTGATCGCTTAAGCATTGATATTAGAAGGAGAAATTTGATGCTGATCACTAACAGGGCTTAAAATTAAAAGGGTTTAATTGTTTGGAGAAGAAACGACCTTACCATATGTTACCAAGTAACCATGTTAATCGTATCAATAACAAAATTCTCAATTGTGATTGGTCATCCGCGCACCTATGTTTTACGTAATTGGGGCGCGGTCATTTGCGTGACAACCTTTTTGTAATTGGACATATCAGGTTCACTTAAGTATTGCATTGCGCATTACTACTGCGCATAATTTCTTGCGTCATTCACTATCCGAACCAAGAGGGTTTCCTTTGAGGCTAAGTTGGCCAAATGAATAAGAGATTGTTTTCTCCTAAACGAGTGTGGTGACCTATCTTTTTTTATTTATTCACTACTTTAATAAAAAAATTTTCTTCGTCAGGAAAAAAAAAGAAAAAAAAAGTTATTTCTAAAAACATGTACAAAGCCATCACTCGTGCCGTAAAATCATGACCTTGAGATCATGCAGGCTGCACGCTGGGTCGTAAATTGCTTCAACCGCAAAGATAGTGTAACCCAAATACTTTTGGCCCTAAAATGGAAGACACTAGAAAGTAGGCGAGCTATAGCACGGCTGTATATGCTATATAAAATGCGAAACAGGCTAGTCTCTCACGAGATCACCAAACTAAATCCATTTGGTCATTCGTACTCAACTCGCTCTAAAGAGTACGCCTACACTCAACCCCTAGCCACAAGGGACCTTTATAAGCGTTCCTTTTATCCAAGGACAATTGCACAATGGAATCAACTTCGAAAAGAGACAGCATTGTCTGCCTCACTGGCTGTATTTAAAAACGCAATTTCAAACATTTATTAACATTTATTCCTTTTGCTTATAAGCGCCATTTCTAGCTTGTATTTTTCACTTTGTTACCATTATATTAATATTCTTTTTCTTTTAGAGCGGTCTAAAATGTTCAACATTGAGCGACAGACCTATGCGGTAAATAAATTATCATGAAATAAAAACGTGAAACGATCAAATAATCACGCGCGTAATAGGAAGTTCTACATGGATAAATAGGATAACTTTATTCCTTCACATCTCTTTCGCGAGAATGGTGTCCTATGTTTTTTATTTTTTCAAAACAATGCTTGTTAAGAAAAAATCAAGGAAAGTTTGAAAAAAAAAATCGTTCGTCAACTTTTATTTCTGAGGAATCACTTTAAATGGAATTTCACTTTTTTGCGTTGTTCTGTTTCTTACCCTTTTGGCCATTTTTCTTCCTATTTCAAGATAGTAAAGCAAGCTCCTGGCCATAATCATGAGAACACGATATATCAGCCGGGAGGCGGCCTTTTGGCGTGAAGTGCAACGCAGCCGGCAGCCATCTGTCCGTACGCTATTCGGACCTATGTCTTTTTTGGTTCATGTTGGTTGTCCTGTTGTTTACATGCAGTAAAGTTTGAGATTTTTCCAAATGGCCGCCCCTATTGGTTTTTTCAGGGGCTCATTTCCGCCGGAAGTTCCTTCGAACGCGTCTCCATGATACTGCTAGTCTTAATTTACATGTAAATGGCGGAAGGAGAAATCAAAGATTCTTGCAAGTCACGCGATCTTTACTTCCCATTTTACGGCAGTCTGGTTTTACGGCCTTTTTTTACGCGATTTAACGTGGTTTTACGTGGCCTTGTTGCTTAGCTTTAATTCTCTTCAATAGGAGTTCATGCGATCGACATTGCTTCAAACTTGCATTGTAAACTGTCAACAGAATCCATCCATTGAAGTTTTCAACAATTTTGCTGACTCGAAAGCCATACCAGGTAAGAATAAGCAGGATTATTTAGGGATGATAGTAAATTAAAGCCCTTACCGTTTTTCTATAATGGAAAATATAGTTTTATAGTTGGTGTGATGTGATGCCTATTGGCCTTACCGACTTAATAAAGTTGAAGTTGAATTTGAAATCATATGCAACTTCAGCAGACAGGCTCCCAAAATGCACTCGATCTTTATAAAACTGACGGGAAGATGCGAATAATTTTCTTTGGTTGGGGGCGGGGGAGAGAGCTTGAAGACCTTTGAAATTCGTGATTTGGGATATTTTTGACACGATATTACTTGTCAGTGGGACTTTTTTATTTGGAGTTTTATGGCTTAACCGCTTTTGGTCTAGTTTTGGTTCAAACTTTGGCTTCATTCATACCCCTCGGTCACTTTTTAAACCAGGTACCCCTCAGGCCTCAGGGGTACTTAAATGGGCCTATAGGGGTCCGTGATGAACCCCAATGCAGAGGCGGATTTAGGGGAGGGGCCCACCCTCCCCCCATAATTTATCCCCCCCCCCCCCCCACTTATTCACTCCGGACCCAACCTTATGATGAAGTCTGGACCTGCCATTGCTATGTAAAGTTAGCTGGACACTGGCTAAACCAGACAAGAATTTCCAATTATAATGAATGTGAGATCTGAGTGGAGGTTGCTCATAACCTACCTGTGGCATGAATGCACCCGCACTGGTAGAACTAAGCCCCACCCACCCCGACTCGCCCAGATGTAAGCTAGCCCTCTTGTTTATGAGTCTACCCAAAACTGCTTACAAAAATCTATAACTGCAGGGCTATAACCAGGATTTTTTGGTAAATGATAAATTATGCTGATAATTATATTATGTAATTAAAATGAGCTTATTGGAACATGAAGACAGCTGAATTTTCAGCGAAACTCTCTTTAGACAGACACCCCTGCAAAGTGGATGCCTTAATTTTAAATTATTATTGGCTGGTTCTGGCCAACTTTTACTTGTTTGTCTGTAACTAAACTCTCTATAATAAGGCAGACACCCATAGCTGGACTAGCTGGTCCCAAAGCTGTGATCTGGCTTAAAGAGAATTCATTTCAAAATTATTATATTTCTTTTTTTGTGTTTATCCAGCCAACACAGAAATCATCGTATCGTTTTGTCACGTTTTCAGTGAACTAAGACAAACATCCAAGCATGCACACTGTATGTTTTTCAGAGGTTATTTGTTTCACATTCATCAACATTGTGCTGTGCTTTGCTCAACATACTGGTAGTCATCAAGCTGATGTCATCAAACACTGCGAAAATTCCACCAACTCAACTACGTGCAGTTATAATTATGAACAACTGTACAAAAACTTAACAAAGTCTGAAAACAGTTTTAACCTCTCTTATGCCCTGTATCCTGGAAGAGGAAAGCCATCATTCCTTGTGAAGATAAATGTGTTTGGGCCCAATAAAACAAGTGAATCTGCACCAGCCATGTTCACCTGGAGTATACACTGTCTCTATGCTGCTGTCCCTGGTCAGCTTCTTCAAGTTTTGTCTCTCTGGTCCATCTTTGTGACATCTCGAACTCAAGAACTCAACATACAAATTCCTTTATTTTGTTGCAATGTGTCAGATGACAAGAACAAAAGGGAAGAAAAAATTCAAGGATTTCTCACAAGAGCAATCACTGAAGTAAGTGATTTTTAATTATTTATTAATAAATAAATACGACAGACTATTCCTAGTCTATTATACGGGTGGAATGGCACAGCAGCTCTCATAGATCTACTACCATTAGAGGTTTAGCATGCAGAGTGTTTTCATTTTTGTTCCTTTTTTTTCTCAGGTTTAATTTGATGAGGATGTGTGAATGAAGCCAAATTTAAACACCCCAAAAAATCTTTTGGGCCAAAAACTACAGTGTGTATACCCAAAATAATCATAACAAGTCAAAACAAATCCCATAGCTTTTTAATATAAAAAACACTCAGAAATTTTTAAAATGTTAACAGAAGTAGGGATATTGAATGGTCTTTGCGAGAATTTGCGAGCATGTTAGCACTGTTTTTTCTTGTGAGCATGAGCAGTCATCAAATTTCTCTTGCTAGCAGTGAGTATTTTAGAAAAAAACAACAGGCCAGCAGCAAGCACTTCGTAAATTTGCAATACTGTATTAGCTTGTATCATTATATATAATGACAAAATTCATTTCTGAGAGCCACCTCTTCCCTGGGCCTCTCCCACATTATTCAAATCAGAATTTATATGCCCCGTCCTTTCAATCTGTGGATGCCCTGTGATCTATTGCTCTCTGTAAGTCTTCCTATTGAATAGTATATTTGATGGCATTTGACAGAACATTTATTTCTGCACCAAGAAACCTACAAATGATGACGATCGAGCAATCTGCAAATTTTAATGAGAATCCGAGCATGCGAGCAATTGCAAAAATTTTGCGAGGACAAGCAAGCGAGCACTGGTATAAATATTTTTGCAAGCAAATTGAGCAAAGGCCACATTTTGCGAGCACTTGAAAATTTAAGGGACCATTCTATACCCCAAGAGGTGCCAAAATACTGTATGTCATCTATCTTTGTTTGTTCATTGAACCATTTGTTAAAAGCTTAAACCTTCAAGCATGCAGGTTGACACGCAAATCATGGAATTATTTCACAGAAAATCTAAACCCCCAAATACCCCTGTCACTGAATCTAATTGGCTCCAATATTCACAGAACATCACACCCTAAAAGGTACCAGAATCTTGTTTTATGGGCGTGGCTCTAATGAATTTTTATCCTCAATTCTAAAACAATGCATATCATATTCTGTCATGTTTTTTTTTTCTTTTGGCTTAATACCCTAAGAGGTACCATGATTATTCTAACAGTGGTTGTTTTAGATTTTAGCACCCTAAGTGGTACCCGATATACAAATTGTCACCCCTAAAAGGTAGAACAATCATCCCCATCATCTTTATATGGGAGTTCCCCCACCCCTGCTCCCAGGGAACTGAAGAGTGAATAGGGAAGTTAAAGAGGCCAGCTGAGAAATGGAGATTGAGATCGCATCTACACTCTTTCCATGTTCCTCCTTAGCCTTTCAATCTTAGTCTTTTCTAGTAGCCAAATTCTGAGTCTTCTTGCATGCCTTTCGGCTCTGGCTCTTTCATTCGCCTTTAATTGTTAATAACCCTTTCAAGTTGTTAGAACTGGGACATGTTAGGACCTGCTAGCATTGTTGCCTCAGATCTACTGAAAAGCAAATTAAGAGAGTACAATAGTTCTTTGTTTTCTCGACAGCTGCAAGATCTGGCTGTGAGTCCAGGTATTCGTGATCCATCGTTGAACACAGCTGAGTGTATCAGACAGCTAAAAAAGGGCCATAAACCTACCATGGACCTCACAGGACGAACTGCTCACATCAGAGCAATGTTATGGTGCTCTCTTGTTTTTGTGTTTTTTAGTGGCCCTTTGTTAGCTAAGTATATAAAGGAAGTTTGGGACCTACAAAAAGACAGTGAAAGTAGCACGGAAAAGAAAAATATAGCA
The DNA here is from genome assembly GCA_022457155.1 of Cladopsammia gracilis. Taxonomy (NCBI): domain Eukaryota; kingdom Metazoa; phylum Cnidaria; class Anthozoa; order Scleractinia; family Dendrophylliidae; genus Cladopsammia; species Cladopsammia gracilis. Next base: position 1,399,694 of record JAJGOT010000059.1, on the reverse strand, counting down.
AATGCCATATGTTTTTCATTTTACATCTTGACAGTAGTAGGTTACTTAGTGTTATCTGTTGCTTTTGGACTTTCATGTTTTTATCTGCATAAAGGGCAAACAACTTTCGATATAACTGCAATTATCCCAGCGATCTTTGGATACTCTTTTGTACTGTCCATTTTTATAATTGTCAAGTATTGCCCACGGCCTTATCCTGATTATAATATAAATAGTCGTTGTCAAAAATGCTGCTTGTGGATTGGATGCTTTCTAAAAGTATATTTCCTGATATGTGGTGCAAACGTGATAAGTTATCTATTTTGCTGGCTTATAATTGGGATAAGGATCAATCTGACATGGGGTTTAACTATTGTTCTGCTGGTCATTTCTGTTTCTGCTGCTGTCACTTATGCAAGGTACCTTTATATTGAGGCCACAAATGCCACTGACAGCCATACTACTAGTAATACCACTGTCAGTAGCCATGCTGCTAGTAATGCTGCTGGCAATAGCCACCCTGCTAGTAATACTGCTGGCAGTAGCCACCCTGCTAGTGTTACTACTGGTAGTAGCCATGCTGCTAGTAATACAACTGGTATAGATGGCATGGTCACTTTCTTTTGTGTGAGTGGTTGTCTTGCTGTCTTGTTATTATTTGTCATAATTGTTCTTTTGGGACAGTCAAAAAGTGGCAGTGAAATGGCTGCAGACGAAGTACTAAAAACCACCACTTTGTATTTTATCACTGCATTTATCTCTTGGGTAACGTGGAAGAAGCAATTGCTTCTCATCAACATTCTCAGTGAACAAAACACCCAACCCACTTCCAACACAACGCCCCCAAACCCTGAGATAAATCGCCACGGCAGAACCCAGGAAACCCCGGTTTAAACTGTAAAACTGCACTGTTTGAGGACGACGGTACTGTTTGAGTTCGTTTTGATGGAACAAAACACCCTAGCTTGAACATCGATCTGCCGGACTTCCAATGCATCAGACAATTAATACATCAGTCCCTGTTAAAACTATGTGAGTTAAATCTCGGCCGCGCTAAATCCCTGTTATGTCCCGAGGCACGAAGTGCTCAGTAAAATAAGAGGACATTTAAGGACCGGACATACGCTGCAACACTGCGCGCGATGTTACACGCAACATCACACCCTTGAAATTGTTGCACGTACGGAACAAATGCATCAGAAATGATGAAGGCCCGGGCACACGGTGCAATTTTTCTTGCAACGTTGCGCACAAAAAGATCTTGGGGTGTCACACGATGCAATTTGTTGCGCACAACGTCGCAAAAGTAGAACTCGATTCTACTTCTGCAACTGTTGCGCGCAACGTGTGTCCGGGCCATTAGGGGTAAACGGCACGCTACGATTTTGTCGCGCGTGATGTTGCATCGTGTGTCCGGACCTTTACTCTACCTGTAAGTCGATTTTGACGATTTTGTAAACCCACAGAGTTCTGATTTGCGGTTTAGAGATCTTAGATTGTGTAAAGCAACCGTACAGTACGTTCCAAGGCCTAGGTAGTATAGTATTTTGAGTACAACCCCGGTTTTACATTACTTGGCTCCAATCCTGGGGGTAGTTATTTTAGAATTCCCTCATTCTCTCTCTTATTTCAAACAATGCGTATTTGTGTCACAATAAGACATGTTTTTACTGGAGACCTTGTTTCGAAACAAAATTTGGTTTATTTGAACCTTTAAAAATGGCAGCGAAACTTCATACATTTAACAAAACATATGATGCCGTGCTGCAGTGTTTTCCCAAGTCTTAAAAAATCCATTTAAGTAACAATGCGTGTAAGAACTAGGCAGACTACAGCAATCTATGGACAACATGTTTTTAAACAAAGTTTAAGGCCCTGTCACACTATTGCGTATAAGAGAAACGTACGAGTTGCGTATGAAAAACATAAAATAATTTTCATACGCACAAAATGCCCTTGAAAGATTGAAAATGCAGCGTGTGACCAGCGTACTTGACCTATGAGTAACGTACCTCTAGCGTAACTCTCGCGTATGCAGCGTATGCTTTGCGTATAAACGATACGTCCGAATACGCACAAAATTTTTAAGCATGCTTAAAAACAATTTTCTGCCTCGCCGTATGCCAGCGTAAGCCACCGTGCTTGAAACGTGTACAACCTATGCCTGACGTACCTCTAGCGTATGTCAGCGTATACAACCGTGTGAGTGATATTTTTCATACGCATACGCTAGTAAGATACGCAATAGTGTGACAGGGCCATTACTGGAATTGATCGGAACTTTATTTTAAAGTGATGTTTCTTTTGTGCTACACGATTTCATCCAATCGTGAAACTCCAAAACAAATGCCAAGAAAGGCTTCTTATTTTAAATGTTTCCCACATAGAATTTTGGTTGCATTAAAACTCAGAATAGTTTTCATTAAAAGGGAGCCAATTAGTAAACTAGAGAGAAATAAATGCACTACTTGGTTAAGTTATGGTAGATTTTCACGTTTTACCCAATGAAGTGGACGGTTTCAACAATATCACAATTAACACCTTTCTGCATTCCTTGCCGTTAGGTTGCCTAGTTCTTACTAGGACCATTAGTTAAAGTCCTCCAGAGCTCGAAGCCTTATACACTCGTCAGCGGAATTACCAAAAAAAGGTTTACAGCCGATCTGGCAAGCGATCCAGCGATCGATTGAAAATTTTACCAAAATGCTACAACCTGTTTTGCGCTTTGCGTGCTCGCAAGTTAAAAAGTGACGAGTAGAATAAAGGCAAACTTTTAATACAAAAAAATCATTTTGAGATAAAATTAGATCCCAAATGGGGAATTGTATACTATAATTTATCAAACTGATTGATAGATTTGTCATATAATGTTTTAAGAATACATTTTTTTTTAGGATGTAGAAATTTATAGAGCTGTATTTATTCCATAATGAGAATTTTGAAATATCTTGGATTGTCCATGATGTACTAGTTAGAAACTAGTTATTGTTATCATTTATAAGGATAAGGTCGATAAGGGACGGACCATTATTTTCGACGGGGGGTGTTGGAAACTTTTGAGATAAATTGTTTGCAGAGGCTATAAACACTGACAATAAATTGTATGCAAGCAAAAAATAAAGAAAAAAATTGTTTGCTGGAAGTATGGCAGTTGGACGGAGACACAAAATAAATGGTTTGCAGCAGGTTCCGCATATAAAAAAAGGTTTGCATGTGAACATTTTCCAACACCCCCAGTCAAAAAAATAATGGTCCTTCCCAAAATAATGATTTTATTATGTATTACCTTTATAGGCAATAAAAATGGTATGGAGTTTAGTATGCGTTTCAAATGAATTACCTTATTACATTAAATTTTCGTATAGTTTTGTAAATATTTTTGAATAGTCTGCTGAAAAGTTACTTGTCAAGTATAATTCATAAGGAAAATACAAAAGAAATGGAAATTGAATGAAGACTTGTAGTAGTATAGGACGTTACCTGCACGGCCCAACTCGCTCGTGGGTTTTTGGGAGGGAAATTCCCGGAAATGTGCGCAGAATTCCAGGGAAAGTGGGGCCGTGACGGGGTAACGCCCTATACTACTCACGGGTCTCATTGCATAAGACTACAAAGGTTTTTTTGACATGGTGTACCAAGAATCGGGTATGTTCTGGGGACAATTGCACCACCGTTACACACTGGGCTGTGGCTGTACAGCCTTAGGTTTTTTGGTTAAAAAGAATATCAGCAAGTTGTTTGGGAGACACTTTTTTTACGAGTTCTATATCATTTTGCGATATAGAAATAGGCCACGGATGTGATATTTCGTGATGAGGAGACATTAATTCGTTTGGTAGTCTTCCAGCATATTTTTTCCATATCTTATTTCACCTTGAGTAACAATGCTTTTTCTTCCACGTCTCATCGCTTTCATATACAAAGGTATACACCGAATGCAAATATGGCCGTCCAACAACTTTTTGTTTGGACAGGTTCTCAAGAAAAGAAAAGCAATTGAATAATGATAAAGATCAGGTCAAAATAAGTCATTGTGTGCATTTTCAAGGCCATATTCTTATTTTAGGAGAAGTTATAGGCAATCAAATCTCGGGAAAAACATGAAAGCGAGGCTAGTAAGGATAGAATGTCTTTTCTCATACATTGCTTTAAATTTCAGTGAGCCATAACTTTGCAACCGTTAAACCAAAAACAACAACAAACTTTACAAGATGATACACTTAGCAGCACTTGTTTAAGTGATATCATTAATTTCTCTGAAAACTTGGCCAAACAAAAAATTGCCTGGCGGCCATATTTGCATTCGGTGTATATATTTATTCAATAGGGTAAAAATGTTCACCATTTTGTATATGTTGTTACATATTGAAGAAATGACTGTCATTATATATAAGGGATGACCAACATTGACGAATTCAAAGAGTTTTTGAAATCAAGAGAGACCGGACTAAAACAAAAAAGCGTTGATTGGGTGAACGCTAGAATGAACACCATCGCTGCATCAAAGGTTTCAGCATTGACAGGCTCTTCGCCCTTTGGGACACCAGTAAGTTTGCTTCAGAAAAAGCTACAACCGACTGACACATTTTCAAAAACTGTTGCATGTTCATGGGGAACTTTATTCGAAACACTTGTTCAAGAATTCTTAGTGAAAGAAAGCACTCAGATCATATTTTTGGGCATGATATTTCTCTCAATCTCGTCAGAGATCACACACTATATGGAAAACTAACATGTACCCCAGACGGTTACTTTGTGCATCCCGATTCTAACACTTTGATCTTGTTGGAATTCAAATGTCCACACACCAGGCAAATAGTAAAAGGAGTCGTTCCAGCTCATCGTAAAGATCAAATACAAACGGGTCTTTATTTAAGTGGCGAAAAGGTGAATCAGGGGCTTTTCGTAGACGCTTGTTTCAGAATGTGCTCTTGGAAACAGTTGAAACCCGACATGAGTTACAACTCTAGTTTCAACAGAGATCGAATTCCTTCATTAAAAAACGAAATCCCACTTGCGTGGGGTATTTGTGTTTTATTTGCGAAACATTTAAGTGAAGTTAAATCAGAGCATCTTCTAGACGGTTCATCAAAAAGGAGTCAGACAAAATTCAAAGAAATAATGCAAAGAATTTCACAGAAGAATGTTTGGTGCTCATACGGGAAAGTGAGATTGTGTTTTTCGACAAAAGATTACAACGAAGAATACCAGCGATTGTTACTTAATGCAGCGTGCATTGAAACAACGAGGCCAGGTTTTCATCGAACGTGGACTTCCTTTTGCATTCTTTGCGTGAAAGTTGCTTGATTTGAGTTCATGCATCAGTACTAGTAACAAAAAACCCAAACTTTCCAGTTAGCAGAGATTCAAAAACAACTTGAAACCTTTCATCAGAACATGTACAGGTCTGCAATACAGAATAGAATGGGAGAATACATCCAATCGCCACATTTAGAATCACTACCACTGCCATCGGAACTACTACATTACGCGTTGTTGACAGCGAAGAGATTTTAATGAGCTTCGTTCATCAGCAATTCGCAGTCATGTCCCTTCACCAAGGGTTCAAATCTACGCTCCTTCGTAAATCGTTTACTAAATTCTTCAAACACCACGGTGCTATCATTGAGAAGTATGGCACTACACTACGGGAGATGAGACTAGCAATCCAGAATTGAGAGACACCGCCGTATCCTTAGCTATTTTAGATCCTTTATATCAACCTAGCGCCCCGATTTAATTTCTATATTGCTTCCATTCAGTTTGATGCAGATGCGCGCAAATTTCCTAAAGTTGTGCGCGTGCTTGGCTAATTAAGTTGACATGTGTACTTAGTTCGTTATTTAACGTACTACATTTATTTTTCGTTGTTTTCCTTACTAATATGTCTTGTCAGTAACTGTGCTCACACTGTGGGTGGCTCCTCCTAAAATGTTCTGCAATTGGTATAGGATTTGACGGAGCCGAAACCAATTGTGGAATTGCGTACATTTTAAGCATCCTACTGATGGACCCAGTAGGGTTGCAGCTCTTCGAAACCTCTATTTTCATTGGCCCGGTAAAACACAGCTGCTATTGTTTTTAGGGTTAGGGTCCATTGTTGTGTTGTTTGTCCTATTGTTAGCTCTAAGGGTTGCAAACCAATGGTGTGAGACCTTACGAGAGCCGCAACATCCTGTACTGATGAACAGTTACGAAATTCAAATATGTTTAGAAGCCACATTTATTTGAAGTCTGTCCTTTTTGAATAATATATATATATATATATATATATATAGATAGGCTGAACCTAACAGCGTCGCTCTCTGAACAGAAAGCCGATGATAATGATGAAAGGTCGGAAGCACAAGAATTAAGATTCAAGATGACCAGGCCATTTTTCAATTTTAGCAATTCTCAAAAACAAAATAATTACGCGACCGTCTGCACTGTACATTTAGACCGTACAAAAGTTCACAAAAACAACTTTTTCTCCGTCTAGAATATAGTACGACTACTTTCCGAATAAAATACACCTGTTGCTTGTCAAAAATTGCACGAGAAACTGATTTAGAAATCAAAATTGCAAAAATACACCAACATGTTTGCATAAGGCCACGCGAGTGAAGATAGAATAAGTCTTGCTTTGTTTAAGGAAAATCGCTTTTCAATCTATGTAATGAATGAACAAACACATAAAAATGGACAACACAATCTTTTTACGAAAAAAATTATTCAAATCTCCATTAGTTTATGTTTAAAAGCAAAACGCGTACCATTTATAGCGCATCCAGTTCGAGCTGCCTTCGATTAAATTCAATAAATCGATACAACTGAAGTTAAGCACCTTTTAAAAACAATTCTCCAAAACTACATAAGAAGACAAAGAAAAAGTCAATCACAGATTGATATCAACATAAATTCCCATAGAAAAAATGTAATGTTTTACCTTTAAGTCCCTCGCTTGTTTGGAAATTTTTTAAATCTCCTCCTTCTTTGGTTCTGAAATTCGTTATAAAAACGAACATCTCCCCGCATGGCCGCATTGCTCCTGTATTGATAAAAACGTATGAAGTTCCCCGAAGCAAGATTTTATCCCTGAAAGCTTTTTTTTTTTTTTTACTAAAACGGCTTCTGAGTATCCCTGTCTTGAGTAGCAAACCGTGAAAAAAATGCAGGGAAATAACGGCTTTACTTCTCCGCTAGCAAAACGCAAAAAAAATGCGAAGTGACATCGGCGGGCGGGCACACGACGCGCCCGCGAAACATTCCGCTAGCCATGACCATGAAAAATGACCGTGAACCATGGGGCTCCGCAGAGCTCCGCTATGACAGCATTGCATGATGGGAATTTGCTCCATCCTTAGACCTGCCGCTGAAGGGCTATTTCCGGTATATACTTCATGCCAGTATGCCATATAGTCGCCCGTCTTTCAGTCCCCACAGCACCCATCAACAGTCCCTGGTTCTCATCAACAGTCCCTAGCACTGATCAACTGTCCCTAGCAATGATCAACTGTCCCTCGCTGTAATCAACTGTCCCTAGCTGTGATCAACTGTCCCTAGCTGGGATCAACTGTCCCTAGCTGTGATCATCTGTCCCCAGCTGTGATCATCTGTCCCTAGCTGTGATCAACTGTCCCTAGCAATGATCATCTGTCCCTAGCTGTGATCAACTGTCCCTAGCTGTGATCAACTGTCCCTAGCTGTGATCATCTGTCCCCAGCTGTGATCATCTGTCCCTAGCTGTGATCAACTGTCCCTAGCAATGATCATCTGTCCTTAGCATTGATCAACTGTCCCTAGCTGTGATCAACTGTCCCTAGCAATGATCAACCGTCCCTAGCATTGATCAACTGTCCCTAGCTATGATCAACTGTCCCTAGCTGTGATCAACTGTCCCTAGCTGTGATCAACTGTCCCTAGCAATGATCATCTGTCCCTAGCTGTGATCAACTGTCCCTAGCTGTGATCAACTGTCCCTAGCAATGATCATCTGTCCTTAGCATTGATCAACTGTCCCTAGCTGTGATCATCTGTCCCCAGCTGTGATCATCTGTCCCTAGCTGTGATCAACTGTCCCTAGCAATGATCATCTGTCCTTAGCATTGATCAACTGTCCCTAGCTGTGATCAACTGTCCCTAGCAATGATCAACCGTCCCTAGCATTGATCAACTGTCCCTAGCTATGATCAACTGTCTCTAGCTGTGATCAACTGTCCCTAGCTGTGATCAACTGTCCCTAGCTGTGATCAACTGTCCCTAGCTATGATCATTTATCCCTGGCACTGATCAACTGTCCCCAGCTGTGATCATCTGTCCCCAGCTGTGATCATCTGTCCCAACCTGTGATCATCTGTCCCTAGCTGTGATCATCTGTCCCTAGCTGTGATCACCTGTCCCTAGCTGTGATCATCTGTCCCTAGCACTGATCAACTGTCCCCAGCTGTGATCATCTGTCCCCAACTGTGATCATCTGTCCCCAGCTGTGATCACCTGTCCCTAGCTGTGATCAACTGTCCCTAGCACTGATCAACTGTCGCTAGGTGTGATCATCTGTCCCAAGCTGTGATCATCTGTCCCTAGCACTTATCAACTGTCCCTAACTGTGATCATCTGTCCCTAGTTGTTATCATCTGTTAGTAGCACTCCTCAACTGTCCCTAGCTGTGATCAACTGTCTCTAGCTATGATCAACTGTCCCTAGCTGTTATCAACTGTCCCTAGCTATGATCATTTGTCCCTAGCACTGATCAACTGTCCTTAGCTGTGATCTTCTGTCCCTAGCAATGATCAACTGTCACTGCTGCGATCAACTGTCCCCAGCTGTGATCATGTCCCCAGGTGTGATCATCTGTCCCACCTGTCCCTAGCTGTGATCATCTGTCCCTGGCTGTGATCAACTGTCTCTAGCTGTGATCATCTGTCCCTAGCACTCATCGACTGCCCCTAACTGTGATCATCTGTCCCTAGCATTGTTCAACTGTCCCTAGCACTTATCAACTGTCCCTAGCTGTGATCATCTGTCCCTAGCCATGATCAACTATCCCTAGCTGCAGTGATCATGTCCCTAGCTGTGATCATCTGTCCCTAGCTGTGATCATCTGTTCGTAGCACTCGTCAACTGTCCCTTGCTGTGATCATTTGTCCCTAACTATGATCAACTGTCCCTAGCACTGATCAACTGTCCCTAGCTGCGATCATCTGTCTCTAGCAATGATCAACTGCCCCTAACTGTGATCATCTGTCCCTGGCATTGTTCAACTGTCCCTCAACTGTTCCATAGCTGTGATCATCTGTCCCTAGCACTGATCAACTATCCCTAGCTGTGATCATCTGTCCCTAGCTGTGATCATCTGTCCCTAGCTGTGATCATCTGTCCCTAGCTGTGATCAACTGTCCCTAGCTGTGATCATCTGTCCCTAGCACTTATCAACTATCCCTAGCTGTGATCATCTGTTCGTAGCACTCGTCAACTGTCCCTTGCTGTGATCATTTGTCCCTAACTATGATCAACTGTCCCTAGCTGTGATCATCTGTCCCTAGCAATGATCAACTGTCCTTAGCACTGATCAACTGTCCCTAAATTTAGCACACACCTTCGTGATAGATTTCAATATAAATACACACCGGAAATGTTGTGTTTTTGTTTCACTGGTGGCTATCAAAGATTTCTCGCCCCAGTGCCCCGTTGTTCGAGTAATGTAAGTATGGGGATCTCATTTTATATTGACTGTATAGAGCATGAGGTTACGGCTGGTAGCATCACACGTTGAAGAAAACAATAATAATAGTAATAGTTATAATAATAATAATAATAGTTAATAATAATAATTAATAATAGTTAATTTAAATAATTACAATTATTAACCTACTAAAATGCTAAAAATATTCATAATTACAATCCATAAAATATCATAAAAGTGTTACTAAAAAAAATTTCAATAATTACAATCCATAAAACATCGTAAAAGTGTTACTAAAAAAAATTTCAATAAAAATAAAATTTATATAAGACGTTTGTATTCACAAGGTGACGGCAATAAAAAATTCTTAATATTACATTATGGCTTCTTCTTGGGTTTCAATGTCAATATCTATGTTCTTAAAATCACAAAAGGCTTTCCTTCTAACTCTTGATCCTCTAAGGCAGATTAATGCGGATCTTAATAGAGCAAAGGATGTCCTTGCTCTTATCCAAGAGATTGTTTTGGCATAATCTTCTCCTTTCTTGATGGAGATCAGCTGCGCTAGTCTGCTATGGTATTGCAAGCACTCCTTTCCCATACCACCCGTTGATGTGAAAATAAGGGGTGTGAAAGTTCCTTGTTCAATGTCCAAAACTCTCCTCGAATATAGACGCTTCTTCTCATAATAATAATAATAATAATAATAATAATAATAATAATGGTAATAATAGTTATAATAATAATAATTAAAAACTTAATTACATCATCAACCATAATAATAATAATATTAACAATAATAATATTAATAATAATGGGTATGATCTGGGAAACAGGAAGGGCCTAATCAATCATCTCCTGTTTATGGATGATTTAATATTATATGGAATGAATGAGAAGCAAGTAGACACCCTGCTAAATACTGTCCGAATTTCAGCAAAGACATCGGAATGGAATTTGGAATTAGCAAATGTGCTGTGCTAATTATGAAACGGGGAAAAGCATGTGCATGCGAAGGTATTGTTTTACCGGATGCCCAAGTCATCCGAGGGCTTGAGGAAAGTGATGGATATAAATATCTAGGAATCCTGGAGGCAGATGATGTGAAGCACAGTGACATGAAACAGGCAATATCGAAATAATATTTGAGGAGGATCAGAAAGATTCTTAAATCAAAATTGAACAGCAGAAATATTGTGAGTGCGATAAATTCAAAAGCAGTTTCAGTGATACGATATGGCGCGGGTTTCATCAGATGGAGTAAGGATGAACTAAGGGCACTGGATAGAAAAACAAGGAAGCTGTTAACGATTTATAGATCGCTTCACCCTCAAGCAGATATAGACAGGCTATATGTCAAGAGATCACAGGGAGGCAGAGGCCTAATTAGTGTTGAAGATTGCGTCAACATCGAGGTTGGTAGTTTGTGTCAATATGTGAAAAATAGTCCTGAAAGGCTGCTTAAGGCAACAATAGATGAAGATGTTTTGGATGAAGGAGCAGATAAGTAAAGTGTACGCTGCATGGGCAGTATGCAAGGGGCACTAAAGGAATTAGAGACCTGCAGACATGGGATTGGCTGAAAAGAGGTACTTTGAAGAAAGAGACTGAAGGCCTCCTAACTGCTGCACAAGACCAGGCCCTTCGGACTAATTACATCAAGAATAAGATCGACAAACAAGTTTTTTTTCACCGATGTGTCGCCTATGTGGTGAGAGGGAGGAAACTGTCAGCCATTTATCACAAGAATACTGCTCAAAAGCAGTATAAGACCTGGAGGCACGATCAAGTTGCTAAAATTGTTCACTGGAAGCTCTGCCAGAATTATGACCTGCAATGCAACGAAACCTGGTACGACTATTCCCCAGAAGCAGTGATGGAAAATGACCAAGTGAAGCTACTGTGGGATTTCAGAATTCAAACAGACCACCAGTTAGATCATAACAGGCTTGATATAGTAGTATTTGAGAAGGCGGGCAGAGTGTACCACATTATCTATGTGGCGTACTTTCCTTTTGACACACGCATAGCAGAAAAAGAACAAGAAAAGATCGACCAGTTGTAGTTGCCGGACACTTGGGACAGTGACTAAAAACTTGAGGATGTGGATTGCTAAGAACGGAACACCTGGAATCTTCAACATACTCCAGAAAGCCTGCTTGTTGGGCACAGCAAGAATATTAAGAAGAACCTTAGACATCTAAGGCTATGGGAAATAGCTTGATGATCTAGGAACATGTGACCACCAATACAACTGATGGTGTGATAAATAATAATAATAATAATAATAATAATAATAATAATAATAATAATAATAATAATAAGTAATTATAATTATAGTAGTTTATAATTCAACACATTGACAACAAAGCACAGTTTGAACAGCTACGGGGTCCCTCGAAAACCGTTGTATGTGTGATACCAGGCAGATAACCATCTAAATGCTAAATAACGCACTTTTAACGACTTTCAATAAGAAACCGATGCTGTGATGTTATTTTGATTGCCTTCGACGCCTCCCACCCGGTCTCAACAAGCATTCCACTAGTCGTGTTAACGAGGTTAAACTGCGAAAAAAAAAGAGAGATAAAAAGAATGGGAAATCCCAAAACTTGGCCATTGATCGTAATAACGGGTTGGTCGTATTAACGAGGTTGTAAAATAAGGAAACGACTGGATATTTGTTAGGGGCAGTAAAAGTGGTCTTAATAACTGGCGGCAGTTGTAGTAACTAGGTGGTCGCATGGCAGAGTTTCACTGTCAATTTTTCATGCAGAACAATTTTGCGCTAAAAGGAAAAAACGACCATCACTCCTTCTTCATCGTTTCATACAGCGAAGAACTCGAGCAGACGACTTCATCATCCAGCGATACATTGCTTGGGACAGATGATCACAGCTAGGGACAGTTGAACATTGCTAGGGACAGATAATCACAGCTAGGGACAGTTGATCGATGCTAGGGACAGATGATCACAGCAAGGGACAGATGATCGCAGCTAGGGACAGTTGATTAGTGCTAGGGACAGATGGTCAGTGCTAGGGACATATGATCACAGCTAGGGACAAATGATCAGTGCTAGGGACAGATGATCACAGCTAGAGACAGATGATCACAGCTAGGGACAGATGATCACAGCTAGGAACAGATGATCACAGCTAGGGACAGATGATCAGTGCTAGGGACAGGTGATCAGTGCGAGGGACAGATGATCACAGCTAGGGACAGTTGATCAATGCTAGGGACAGATGATCACAGCAAGGGACAGATGATCACAGCAAGGGACAGATGATCGCAGCTAGGGACAGATGATCGCAGCTAGGGACAGTTGATTAGTGCTAGGGACAGATGGTCAGTGCTAGGGACATATGATCACAGCTAGGGACAGATGATCACAGCTAGGGACAGATGATCACAGCTAGGGACAGATGATCACAGTTAGGGACAATTGATCAATGCTAAGGACACATGATCACAGCTAGGGACAGATGATCACAGCTAGGGGCAATTGATCGATGCTAAAGACACATGATCACAGCAAGGGACAGATGATCACAACTAGGGACAGATGATCACAACTGGGGACAGATGATCACAGCTAGGGACAGTTGATCATTGCTAGGGACAGTTGATCACAGCTAGGGACAGTTGATCAATGCTAAGGACACATTATCACAGCTAGGGACAGATGATCACAACTAGAGACAGATGATCACAGCTAGGGACAGATGATCACAACTAGGGACATATGATCAGTGCTAGAGACAGATGATCACAACAAGGGACAGATGATCACAACTAGGGACAGATGATCATAACTAGGGACAGATGATCACAGCTAGGGACAGATGATCACAACTAGGGACATATGATCAGTGCTAGGGACAGATGATCACAACTAGGGACATATGATTAGTGCTAGGGACAATTGATCAATGCTAAGGACACATGATCACAGCTAGGGGCAATTGATCGATGCTAAAGACACATGATCACAGCAAGGGACAGATGATCACAACAAGGGACAGATGATCACAACTAGGGACAGATGATCACAACTAGGGACAGATGATCACAACTGGGGACAGATGATCACAGCTAGGGACAGATGATGACAGCTAGGAACAAATGATCAGTGCTAGGGACAGTTGATCAGTGCTAGGGACAGTTGATCAGTGCTAGGGACAGTTGATCAGTGCGAGGGACAGTTGATCAGTGCTAGGGACAGTTGATCAGTGCTAGGGACAGTTGATCAGTGCGAGGGACAGTTGATCAGTGCGAGGGACAGTTGACGAGTGCTAGGGACTGTTGATGGGTGCTGTGGGGACTGATAAATGAAAGACGGGCGACTATATGGCATACTGGCATGAAGTATATACCCTATTTTCAGATCTTTTGGGGAGCTATTTAGGTAGGTAGGTAGGTAAACATTGTTTAGACACGGTATCAATTCACATACATGCTCTTCCATCGAGCCGTGTTTTTATTTATAGTCAATTTTACCTGTTAACTCATCAATTAACTGAAGCTGGATATCACCCGGGATATCAGTAAGTTCTAAGAGCTCGACCGACCTCTGCAAAAACCCAGCCACTCTGAAGGCATAAGGTATCGTCCGCGGTCCACAGTCGACGAATGGTAAGTACTTAGTTATATGATGTATCTCTTCGATTAATAATGTAGTGGAATCCCAATTTTTCGAATCTCCAAGGGAAATGCAAATTGATCGAGACTCTCATTTTTATAGAGAAAGATACCCAAGGCACCGAATTACGCTTAACTGCTGGGTATTGCTTTATCACGGACTGTAACACTCTTATGTTGTGAACTAAACTTGAGCGTTTACCGAGGTTCCAATAGCGAAGCGCACAATTACTATTTATAGAACTAAAACTCAGACAAACAAACCAAAATTGACTCTCAGGGGATTCCTAATAAGGAATTTCTATTGTCAGAAATGCAAGAATAAACAAGAATAAATTATAAACTCAGACAAACATGAGTGCTGACGTCATTTGTGCGCTTTGCTATTTACTTTAATAATAATAATAATAATAATAATAAAAGAACATATTTATCCAGGATGACTGCATCCGTTTAGAAAAACTGCTGTCAACGCAGGTCCTGCAAATTAAAATCTAACTAAACTAAACGAAAGACTGACAATAATACTACACAAATCAGAAAAGTTAAAAATTGAAGCTAAAAACTATTTATATAATAAATTATATAAGCTTAATAAATTAATTTAGTCAAGTTACTGAACCTTAGTACATTTGTACAGTGTTTATACTGGGTCAAATAACCTAAATTAATCTGTCAACACTAGTACTCGACTCGCCAATGCAACAAATCGAATTCGCGGGAATTTCTAAAAAAAACATGCCTGCTATTCCTATTGGAAGTGAAGCGGTGGCTTTCGTGGTCATTGCTTTTTATTACTTAGTTCGTGAGAGACAAACAGAAGCCTCAAGATTTCAGCAGCTGTCACTGCTACAGCGCCTCAAGAAATCGAGGCAAAACGGATGACGTTAACTCAAATTGCATTATGAAATACAAGGCATGCTAGACATGCAAGGTCATGGTCAGTTGACCTGTTGGATTGCCCACCGTAAGGATTGAAGGCTTTATCAGGATTGTTTTGTGAAGGATTATTTTGTGCCATAGCTAAAAAGCAGTCAAAACGTGGTCAAATAAAGCGATCTGAACACTGGGGGAAGTGAAATAGTATGCCACAGCAAGCAGATATATCTGTCATTTTGACCTTGATTACCGACCTAAACCATGCCTGATCACAGCGTAATTACAACATTTACCTTGGTCAAATTTCTGTTGTCTTTGGTAGCATTTACGGAGGTATCAGTTGACGTTTACACTCACGAAAAGTTTACCTTTTTTTTGGTAAGTAAACTCCGATAGGGCAATAAAACCCTTGAGTGCATGTAAACATGGCATTACTGTTGCAGATACAGATTTTATTATTACACACCGTTTAGAAATAAAACATAATTTTGACGAAGTAAGTCAAATTCGACAAAAACCGAACCAAATGGAGTGTAGGTATGTATAATTAATGTATGGGGTGATCGGAAATCTCAAGTGTTCTTAACACAGTTCCCTCAACTGAGATAATGGTTGATAAGCTCGACTTGCCTCATTTCATCCAAGAAACTCTTCTCTGCAATGTCAGAAATGTCTCTGGTGTGAATGTAATGGAACTTAAATCAGCACTTGAGTGGTCAAAGGTTTGCGTAATTGAGAGTTAATTTTTCCCACAAGAGCCAACAATTGGTTTGAGTTTAGAGTTATTGATTGTCTGAGAATAAAAATTACAGTGTTCGAGTGATATGCCAATCCCTTGGAATCCAAGGGAATCAACTTTTGGTTTGATTTATCCTAACAACTTCAACTTGCAAAAAAATGAATTTAAACTCGCAGCCGCATATTATGCCTTCAAATGATATTATTTCTTGAACTTAACTTTCTATACATTAAACAGGAAGAACTGTTTTTCTAGGAAAGGTATAATTTGAGCACATTTGAGGTGACTTTGAAATTCATTCATTGCAAGTTCAATGTTACATGACATAACCGATGACGTTGATTTGTGGCCAGTATGCAACAAAATTTTGATGATGTGATGGAGTATAGTTTAAAAAACAAGCAGTAGTGTATTATCAGGTTTAAAAACTCGAGGCGAAGCCGAGAGTTTTTACACCTGATAATACATGTGCTGCGAGTTTTTTGAACGGCTTCAAAAACATTCTTTCAAAAGCGTGCCCTTTCGGAATTAAAACAATTGCGCTTTTGTGCAAAGAGGAAATTAGCATACGAGAAAAACAAGTACACTAGACTGATTAGCATACAACGCATGTGCCACGTCTTCGACGAAGTGACCATTGCTTCCCGGCTCCTGGCGAAAGTTTTGGGATTTTGTAGTTCTGAGGGAAAACACCTACTGAAAAATTATTTACTAAAGTTGTCAGGTACGGTAGATAAATTGGCTGACAATATTTTTTTTCAGAGGTAGAGAACGAGTAGAAATAAGCAGCTTGCATCTGCGAACCAGTCGCTTACCTGGCAATTTACACGAGGGCGCTGGTGCCCGAATAACGGCTCACTTGCTAAACTGTTGGTTGTTTATTTTGTTGAGCAGATTCCAAATAGAATGGCGAAAGACCGGATTTCGTAAAACAGTACTACACAAAAATATTAAAGTCACCATTTGTTGCACTAAGAATCCTGAACAATTACTACCCATATCAGTAATCTCTATATAAAGATTACGTGTGATCTTAATATAAATATCACGGTCATTTTAAAATCATTTTCATTAAAAATTCAGCGATAATTGCATTGTTTGCCTATTCAGCCCCGAACTCCCCTGTGACTGAAATCAAAGCCGCCACCAGGCTTTTCATAAAGACCGTAGATTACCAGGTATAAAGGGTCATACACGTGATCGATTTACGTCGTATGATTGGCTGATATGCTCATGAATTATTAATGAGTTTTTGAAATTTTTTTAAAGCGCAGAGTGAAACCAATGGTGCATGAAGCAGGCTGATTTTCAAGCCACTTTAAAGGACGTGCAGGATCAATAATAGTAACTGCGTCTATTTCTCAGAGGTGAGTAGTCCCCTAATTCTCTTACTTAGGTGCAGTCAAGTGACCATGATACTATGGGACCACAGTGGCAGGCAATTTTAATCTTTCCCTTATATCTTATTAATACATTGTATGGATTGTAGACTGTGTGACTGCAGTGGCAAGCAATTTTACATATGTAATCTTTTCCTTATACCTTATACAGTATTGTGCAAAAGTAATGCAAACGTAATTCGACGAATTTCGCGAATATTCGACAAAAATTAGTGAACTTTTGTTTGGAGCGAAATTTCGACAATATTTTGGGAGACTTATTGTTTAAGCGACAACGATATTTTGCCGCACTATGCGATGGTTCGAGCGTAATTTCGTGACACTTAGCAAAAAATTGAGCGAAATTTCGCGTCACTTTGCGATATGTCAAGCGAATTCTCGTTTGTATTCAGCGATTTGTCGTTTGTAGTAAGCGATTTTTTGCTTGCTGTAAATGATACATTCCACATTGTACAGCCTCTCGTTTCATTTTACATCTCGTTCGCTTGGAAGCAATCGACACTTGAGACTGAAGGAAGCGAATTACATTGTAATACGAAGTCAATGTTTACACCTCGAATTAAACAAGTTTAACATTATGAAAATGAAACTTACCTGTTTATGGGCTCCTGTAGAAAGTCTAACTGAAATTATCCATACGCTAACTATATGGTGACACTATTTATTCTTCAACGGACATAATTCCCTAAGTTGAATCATGAACGCGGTTTGTTGTCACGGCCTGGCATTGTTCAGCCATGTGAGTTCTCGACCGATCCAGTCGGTCATGTTAAAACGTAGACTGCAGACCATGCAGACTGTGTAGACTGAGTATTCTTTTAATCCTGATTATTTTGTTAAATTTAAAATCATTTTAGAACGGTTTTGCGTCAAACAGTCCTGTTAGAAATTGCTCCAATGCATTCACGGGAAAAACCTCACACGGGAAAACGTAGTAACCCTTATCTGTTAAAAACGAATGGCTAATGCACAGATAGCTAACGGCCTTCAAAGCGTTCTATCGGTCAACGAAAGCATTCAGATTCTAACGGATAGCTTGAAGCGTTAAAGGAGCTATGTCATGGTGATTTTGAGGTTTTCGGGTCAAAACTGCCCCAAACTAAAACTAAGTACCTTTGTCGTACACGAAATGCTTAAAGAACACTAACAGGAAGATATCAAGTGAATTTTAGTAGAGAAAATAAACCATAATCAGAGTTTTAGCAAATTTTCTAAAACACAAGCGATAAACTTTCAAGATGCAATCCATTTCCATGCTGGCCATCTGTGCAGCCCAAGTCACTTATTTTTACTCTTAGAGCACTAGTAGAATAATTTTAAACAAAACTGGATTCTTATTTTTGGAATTTCACTGAAATGAAGATGTATTTTGGCTTCTTAAAGTAACGCTAAAAATGGTGACATAGCCCCTTTAAACGCTTCTGTTGATTCATCTAACGGATAGCTTGAAGCGTTTAAGGTTACAGTGTACCTTCAGATCGAAAATTTATTGAAATTTTTTTTTTGGCGTTAAAATAAAGTTTACAGAATGAACTTTAATCCAAAAAAAAAAGTATCGAAAAATAGTGAAAATTGACGGAGAAATGACGGTATAACTTTTGTGGGCGGAGTTTGTTTATTAAGCGATATGTTTTTTTAAGCGCCGTTTTCTTGAAGTTAATTTTTCGCTTGTTGGGGACACTTTAAAGAGCTACAACTCAAATGGAATTTGTTCGATTTTCCTTAAATTTGGACAGAAGCTAGGCTAACATATAATCAACAAAAACTTGTCGGCGAATTTCTTAATTCCGAAAACTTTTTCGTCAAGAGGCATTTCCGTGCGATCATTCCAATTTTTTTTCTCCGCTTTTCGAAAATATTCTGTAATTTTCACTGCAATTGAATATGGAAAATCGCCGACACGTTTTTTTAGCCCTTCGTGTCTGGAAATCCGAGAACAAATCAAATTAGCAAAATATAATAATCGCTTTGAGTTATAGCGTTTTAAAGCTGATTTGGACGTTCGAATTTAGACGTCGTAAAAAATTCGGCAATTCATTTTATTACCAAATGGTTTCCATATTTAGATAGCCAGCTCTATAAGCTTTAATTTGATATCTGGGTTTAGGTATATTAAGTATAATCTTAAGACGCTACAGCTGTTATACTGGAGACACCCCCGAAGGTACACTGTAACTTAACGGTATGGCAAATTTGTCTAACGGATAGTTTGATAAGTTTCGAAAAAGAACAGCTTCCGAGAATAATTATTTACTACAGTATCAGACTGTACCGACAGTCAATATTCAGAGCGCTAGAGCTTTGGAAACATTTTGCCGATTCAGGAAATAAATACGCTGGATGATCTTCCATAATAAAACAGCTAGATTTTCTCTCCCAGAAATGTCAACGAGCATCTGTTTGGCCAGACTCGAGCGAGATTCAAGGCAGACAACAGTCCCGCTCTTAAAAGGAGCAAGAATATAGCGACGAATGTTTTTCTCACTCAATAGATGGAGATCACACGGTCACGCGTATGGATCGATGGAACGCTCGCGAAACCAAACACGGCTTTAATGTTTATTCCCAGCCTGAAGACACTCCAAACTTTATACTGTGACGTTTTAGCGCGGTGGAATACTTAGAAATGAAGAAAGAAAACAGAGAATTTGCTTGTTTACATTCGGGCGAGGAAGCAGCGAAAAAAGAATTTATGTTTTGCTGTCTCATAAAGGAAATCACGTTTATCATTCCCTGCTTGATTCAAATAAATGGTAAAACGAGCGTGACTAGTACCATTACTTTGTCTTCTCGCCGACTGCTGGTGTTCTACGAATTACTGCCAGTCTGCCGTTCAGCCATTCACCGCGAGCCATCTCAAAAGAATTATTTTGCCGTTCGATAATGAACGTATCAGTGAAAGCGACTCTTCGCAGACTGTTTAAATAATTATGGATTATTGGACGAATTTCGCTCCCCTTTCAATGAGTATTGCTGGGATGTTAGATTTATACCATGGAAATAGTAAGTGAAGGTTGTTGTCACTGAATGCCAAAAGCTAAGCAAACGAAAAGCACTACCACCTCTAGAACAGTCATTTCCGTGATTACCGTTGAACGGGTGCTGGGATAATTCTAACGTTCAGGCTAGTCCTAACGGATGTCAAACTTTAGCTAACGGATAATTCTTTGCTAACGGTTACATTAAGTTCACGTGAACATACTTGTATACCCGATAATAATCCCAAGTAGTTGAAAGCACGGGGAGGGTTTGAATAGTCAGCAGGGAAATGTTGGGGTTGATGAATTAATACAATAAATAATGACCTTAATTAGTATTCTGTATATATACAGAATACTAATAGATCTATTAGTATTCTGTATATACAGAATACTAATAGATCTATTAGTATTCTGTATATATACAGAATACTAATAGATTTTTCTGTATGAACGATGCAGAACCGACTCGTTTTTGGCTACTTTATTTTTACGAGTATTCTGCCACTCTTCAACTATTTTAACACTCCATTTAGTGCTGTTCCTGGTATTACGAGGAACAGTTTCTTTCAACCAAGATTCCTCCTCTTTAGGACTTTTTGGTTTCCTAAACGGACGAGCCATGCTTGTTACGACTCCTCTGGCTGAGCAGCTATACCGAAGTGGATATTCAAATTTGTCTCGATTTTTCGCCCACAAAACACTATTGTTTAAAAAAGAAAAGGTTATTCAGGAACAGAGTGTTACATAACCTTATCCACGTTGGTGTTGTTTAAAAAAACAAAAGCTTGATCATTAACAGTGTGTTACATAACCTTATCCACGTCGGTTTTCAGAAACAATAGAAAATGTTTGCATAACAATGGAGTGTAAAATATCATAAGTACTTTACAATATTCGTGGCAATGTTGTATCGGATTCACAATCTCTCGCCTTCGGCTCGAGATTGTAAATCTGATACAACATCGCCACTCATATTGTAAATAGTACATATTAAATTTTTTTTTATCAGTGGGCAAATGGGCCTGTAAATGTGATATGCATAGTATCAATTTTATGGTAACTTAGAGTGAATAACATGGGATTTTCTTTTTAAATAAAATTTTAAAACACCTCTTTGTTTATTTTAAAAGGTCCCCAACTCTGTTGCTTAAGGTATACAATTCTAAACTTTAATTGAATCATAAGTTATAGTGCATTTGAAAACATCCTGTTGTATTCTTTCAGGAAACTCTTTTGCGGATACTTGTTGCCATAGCCTTTACTTTACTTGCAACAGAAGACAGACAAGTGAAATACTTATATAAAGGGGCAAAAACATGTCTGCAGGGGCCAAGGCAGTTGTTGAAAACCCTATAATGAAGAAAGATAACAAAGTAATAGATGCTAAGTTGGGAGTGTGCCTTATTGGGAATCCTGCAAAGAGCGACACTACAGAGGTCTGTTCTGGAAGCATTGTTAGTGTTCTCCTAACAAACAAGAAGGAGTTATTTATACTAACAAGTAAAAAGATCATTTCCAGTGAAGATTTGAGTAAATCACAGATTGTTTGCAAGGACTTGACTAATTACACTTTGAAATTCAAGGAACTAGATGATAGAATGAAAGAATATAAATTGCAGGACATCACCAACCCAGATGATGAAGTACAGTTAAAATTTGACCTGGCAATAATCCCCCTTCTAAAAGTCGCAAAAAGGTCCAGACTCTGGAAGCGTGCATATCCTGCAAAAAAAACGGAGCCTAATTCTTTAAATTGCTACATTGTTAATGGGGACTTTAATAGATTTTCTGTGGAGCCAGTCATCGTTGAACTCAATAACGAAGAGTGGGTTCTAAGGCTTCAAGGAAAAGAGGAACATTTTAAAACTTTGTCACAACTCACTGCAAATGCTGATTGCAATTTTCATTTCCATGGAGCTGTTATTTTGGATGGTACATCAGCTGTTGGTATTCTTACATTTGTGAATGATAAAATTTTTCCTGTCTGGTTGTCACGATTGGAGCCCTTTGGTAAGTATTATGTTTAAGTAAAATCCAGCAGTGGTCATGCAGTCTCCCAGCCTCAAAACATTCACTCTCCAGTCCTTACTTTACAAAAAGAAATCTCTTTGATAGGAAATAACTAACCCAAAGATTGGTGCAGAAACTTTAGGGAGCAACTTGTAGGGCTAGACTACTTAGGTGATCATTAAGGTATAGACGTAAGTGAACATTGTATAATTATCTAAAGGAATTTAAACAACAGCTAGCTACCAACGTGTAGAAGTGTAATATGTGCATGCAGACATTTAAGGTTGCAGCTGATACCTGATCATGAATAAACATAAGGCAAAATTTTGCTAGGGGTTCTAACTTTAAAAAGCTTTATCTCTTGGCAGTTTGTGACTGCTAAAAATTAACAGAGATATTAGGGAATGATGGAAGTCCACCAGAATTGTTTTTTATTTGATGGATCATGCTTTGCGGCAATGCTTTAAGACACAAAAGTGTAAAATTGTGTCCAATGCGTTGTACATTGTAATTTATGGGTTTGATTTTACGCACAGCTGATCTTGAAGTATAATGTTTCTTAGGCACATGGAATTACCAATGCAGCGAACACAAAATTATAACAAACTTTCTCATGTATATTCAAGTATTGTTGTTATTAGTCTCTGCACTTTGTGCATAAATGCATACAGATGTCACCTGCAACCTTAATTTCCTGACCAATGAGATCATCTCATTTGGATTTTTTATTGATGTGCTGACATTCATAGCACAGCTATATGTGAGCGCTTCATGTCTTAGTAATAAAATATAATTAGCTATTACATGTAAGGGAAATCAGAGGTCAACCATGTTAGCTCATTTAATTCTGTAGGGGGAAGGGGGGATCTGCATAATAATTTTAGTGATATCCTGAAAGCCTCGACTCTTCTCGAAAAAATATCCCGCACCTGCAGTAGCCCAGTTTGACGCATTGTTTTTACAAAAAAAATAGTTCCTGCATAGACAAGATCATCTAAATCAAATCACCGGTCAAGGGTGTGAGACTCGCCATGGGAAGGGCTGTGCCTAAAACTGGGTCTGGGACATGGGAACGGGGACATTGGGACGCGTGTACTAGGACTTGGGACTCGGGGACGTGAAGTACGGGATGTGGGGACTTGAAGTACAGGACACGGGGACGTGAAGTATGGGATGCGGGGATGTGAGATACGGGACACAGGGACGCGAACAAGAATTGTTTCAGTTCCTGCAAAAGTCAGAGGTAAATGCGAATCGTCACTTTCTTTGTGAAAATGTGTATAAAGTATCTTCTATTTTTGACCACACCCCACCTTACAGAGGTCAAAATAACAAAGCCTAAATATAATCTGTCACACAATGAACATGAATGTCTGCAGAATGTCTGCAGACATTCTGCAGACATTCTGCACACATTCTGCAGATGATCTGCAGTTTATCAGCAGACTATCTGCAGATCTGTTACAGGCCTGTTTGCAGATCTGCTGCAGACTAAAAACAGATCTGCTTGTTTCGTACGGGGTGTCAAAAAATAATACTCTGTATAATTTATAAAGTCGGAAAACGATTGCGTGCAAGCTATGAGTTGGCTTATCGAGCACGTGCTTTCGTCTTGTGTTACTCCGCGTGGGTTAACTTGAGTTTCAACCTTCTGTCTCGGTTCTTTTATTGAAAAAAGTTTCTAAAATTAAACGAAATTTTAATGCCTGACAAAAGAAAGATGCAGGAACATTTTTTAGCGGATTCGACTCCCCGTAAACCAAGGAAGGTTGTCGCAAAAAGGCGATCGAGAGCCATGAATAGACCAGCGCCAGATCGTTAGTGATTTTGATGGAAAATGAAGCAGCGTTGCGTCGTTCGTATGGGCAAAGATTGTTCGACTTTCGGAACCTAAACTGGTTGCAGATTGCTTGCAGACTTAACAGATGATCTGCAGATCTGTTTTTCATCTGTTTTACATCTGTAGTAAAAAATAGTTGCAGACGATTTCGGTACATCGTCTGCACAGACTGAAAACAGATCATGCAGACGAAAAATAAGTCTACACTTGGTCTGTTTTTGTCAAAACAGATCTGTCACAGATCTGTTGCATGCAGATTTGCTTATTTTGTACGGGCAAATATACCACAGGAGGAGGGTATCACTACAGTATGCACAGCATACAACCATTTCTACAACAATAACCCTCCCATACCATCACACTATCTCAAAGAAATGCTTGGCCTCATTCTCAAAGAAAACTCATTCCAATTTAATGAGGCAAACTACCTCCAAATTCATGGAACATGCAGCCATGGGAACTAAAGTGGCAGTATCTTTTGCCAGCATATTCATGGCAGAAATTGAGACAGAATTACTTGGACATAGCAGAATCAAACCATCAATGAATATGGAAACGCTATATTGATGATGTGTTTTCTCTATGGGATAACAATAAACAGGAGATAGAACTATTCATAGAACAAGCTAACAAATTCCATCCTACAATCAAATTCATGGCTGAAATTTCAGACACGGAAATCACATTCCTAGACACAATGGTGCACAAGGGAGAAAGATTCTACAAAGAATCTATCCTAGATATAAAAACACATTATAAGCCAACTGAAACCTTTCTGAGTGTACCCACTTTACCTCATGTCACCCACCCTGTGTTAAAAGAGGTTTTATTAAAGGAGAGGCTATCAGACTTCCATGAACAAACTCCTCGGAAACAGTTTTCCAGGAGTCACGCTCTAAATTGAAAACATGTCTTGTAGCATGTGGCTATCCTAAACATTGTGTAGAGAGCACACTATCTGAAGTCACCTTTGCCGGAAGAAAGTCAACATTACAAAAAAAGAAAAAGACTCGCATGAAAATCCTACTGTTCATCACTACATACCACCCAGCATTGACCGAACTTAAAAATATACTGATGCAAAAATGGAGTTTTATTCAAAATCAGCCTTTGCTGAAAACGCCTCGCATCATATCCTACAAAAAAGGAAAATCGATTAAAGACACACTCGTCAAAGTGAAACTTTGAAGGCTTTCAGTAACACGTCGCAACCACAAAACCACAGAGGGGAGTCTGTGTAGGCCTGTCACGAACCTTTTAACCTCTAAGGAAATCCTCCATGATTGTTCACGAGGTGAAGACTCCCTGCATTGAAGAAAGTGAAACCGCTGTCCTAGTCCTCTCGCTGGTACCTTAGAGGCCACAGCAGGGAAAGGTGGGGTGCAGTCAAAAATAGAAGATACTTAATACACATTTTCACGAAGAAAGTGACAATTCACATTAACCTCTGACTTTTGCAGGAACTGAAACAATTCTTGTTTGCATCCCTGCGTCCTGTATTTCGCATCCCATACTTCATGTCCCCGCATCCCATACTTCACATCCCTGTGTCCCATACTTCACGTCCCCACGTCCCGTACTTCATGTCCCCGCATCCCTCGTCTTGTGTCCGCCAGTTCCAGTCCCTGTACACGCGTCCCAATGTCCCCGTCCCCATGTCCCATTCCCAATTTTAGGAACAGCCCATGAGAAGCCACGGTGGGGATTTCAAGATAACTGAGTTCAGAATAGCCAATAATAAATGACTGAAAAACGGTAAACAAAACCAAGAGAAACGGGTTCCGTTCAAGATAGTGGGGATTCAAGATAGCCGGGGTTAAAGATAGTGGGGGTGTGCTGTTAGCAGAAGAAGCCAATGAAAGTTCTACAGTAAAAATTCTTTAAAAATTAATTCAGTTCTTCAAGGAGCTTAGAACACTGGGTACGAGATTGCTGCTGACGAGAATCCCTTCAGTCAATACTAAAGCTGAGATATTCTCTGCCATATTATGTTTTTTATCGATTTCACTTCTCTGCTCACTCAATTCACTGTTTTCAAATGTAAAACGTGCAGGACGGCCACCCTCTCTCTCTTCGTCAACTGAATCACTGTCTTGTCTTTACTGATATAACTCAGATCAGGAAACCTTAGCAAATCTTCTTTATCGTTTCTCCATTGGAATTGAATCTAAGTACTCAGACACATCGGAAACATCGCCTTTGGAAGTCTTCAATGTCCGATTTGGCACCATTGCAAGGAATATCAAAGATTTCCTTGAAATGGTCAATCAAATTTTGAGCAGTATACATTGAGCTCCTGCTTGACATGCAGGAGAAAGCAACAAAGATTATCGAGGATCAAAATCCGGAAAATCTTGATAAAATGTCGAAAGAAACACAGAGATGCTTGCTAATGAAAGCTGCAGGCACTGTAAACACAGAAATGAGCATGGGGGCCTGGTAACTTTTATTTAGAATCGCTGCTGAGTGAAAAACTGCAGCCATCTAAGGTCCACTGCAGTCAATGTCTGAGGCATTTTTTGGTTTTATTTAGTGGGATTTTATTTAATATTAAATGAAAATGTGGGCAAGGATGTATAAAAAAAATTAGTTGGCATTACTATATTTTAATTTTTCTCCAAATGATGAGCTTTTTTCCGTTGAAAACCAAAACTCTCTGCGCCTGATCAAAATTATGTTGGCAAATGGCACCGACAATTCCACAGTTCACATGCACAGTTTTTAAACGCTTAGAACTTTTTTGGTAAACTTTCAAAACGTTTGGTAAATTAACAGTGTATTGGCAATATATCAAACTTTAAACAGTGAAAATGACAACCTTAACTTTTTTTAAGTACTTTGCTTAACTTTTGCAAATTTCTCTTGTTTGACCGTGGTCATCTAAGGTGTCCGATATATCGGACACTGGTTTGCAGTGGGTTTTAACAGCTGATTGACCGACCGTATTCATGAGTTAAACAGCAAAAACGAACCCATTCTAGTGCACTTGATTGACGTGCAGTATTTCTAATGTCAATGACCAGTTGTCAACCCGAGTGAAGCCCTACAAGGGGCAATGCTGTGTTGCTGTAAATGCATGCACGGCAATGTCAAATGGTATTTTGTGGTTCCAGGAAATATCCCTACTAACTCATGGCTGTCAATAAGGGCCAGTGGCCAGGAATTTCCCCCAGCTGTTAATGTGTTTGAGCCCTCACTACTTTTATAGAAAAACAAAATGTTGTCAGCCCCAGAATCAAATTTTCCCCAGCCACTTTCTTCTTTTTCCTGCCTATATAAAAAAGCTTATTGACAACATATGTATACCCCCCATGGAAGGCCATTGGAAATTTTGAAAAGGAGAGAGGTCTCTGAAGCCAAGCTGTTAAAATGAAAGTGTAAAGTTTTACCAGAATTTCTGGAGAGGGGGGAGGGGGGTTAAGGGTGGTTTAAACCAAAAAACCTTCTGTGGGGAACATATAGATAAATGAAGGTTGCAGCATTTAAAGATTTGAAACCTGTTAACTTGTGATCATTGTATGTTTGTGTAGGTACTGTTGCAAAGGGAACTGCAGCCACAAGTGCAGTGGTTTCAGAAGAAGACTGCAGAAAATTTGGCCTGATGGCTGTTGGTCAAGATGTTCCTAAATTAGGTAAAGCTACAACTGTAGAAGAGTTATATGAGAGTAGAGTAGAAGTTTAGGAAAGCAAAAACTAAAAATGTTAGCAAATCTTTCTAGTCGATCAGTAGAAATGTGGCTGCATACTGTAGAGAAAAAATTGCTTGCTTCTACATTTATTAGTAGTCAGCATTTATTGTGTTGTTCTTGGAAATGCTCATGGTGATGATCATGTTGTTTAGTTGAAAGATGCTATGTTCAATGTCAGTTTGCTCATGAATGGCACTGTGCAAAAACCATGTAAATGACAACATCAAAATTATTTAATAAACCTCAAAATAGGCCTGAATCTTACTGACAATAATTATTGCTTTGTTGTTATAACAAATCAAAGTGAAAAAAAAAATAAATCAAATCAAATCAAAGTTTATTAGCATTCTCACATGCATACATTGTATTGCCTATTACTCCAACAGATTAAACTAAAATACAATCATGATTGTAGTTTGTGTTAACAGATTGTTTTGTCTCTCTGAAGCTTCATATATAAAGTGACCCAGCTGTTTACATATGAAGGGGTCAACATTTTTAAAAAAGAAATTAAAGGGG
Organism: Cladopsammia gracilis; assembly: GCA_022457155.1. Taxonomy (NCBI): domain Eukaryota; kingdom Metazoa; phylum Cnidaria; class Anthozoa; order Scleractinia; family Dendrophylliidae; genus Cladopsammia; species Cladopsammia gracilis. Next base: position 1,371,350 of record JAJGOT010000059.1, on the reverse strand, counting down.
CAGTATCACGAGGTTCCACGCGTGGCACTGTTCCCTATTCAAAGTCATTTGAATATACTTTATTATGCATGCAAGCCAGTAGTCTCGTGGAAATGGATATGGAATCCCCTCGGGGCGCTCTCATTGGTGTAACGGGTATATATTAACCGCTCCCTGCTTAATTTGGCATCTTTTGGCGGAAAACCACGCAGTGGAAAGCTCGCGACCCACCCTCCCTTCCCGAGTGATCTGTGTTCGGAGCTTCCATACAATGGAGCGCAGTTTTTCCCCCTTGTGCGTTTGGCGGGTCGCCAAACAAAATGTCTGTCTTTAGCTGCAATACGGCCGCGTGTCCTCCCCGCGGCCGGGGAGAACACGCTGGAGTGTCACTCTCCATATCTTAATCCAACAACAATGGCGGCAGAAATAATATAGTACTATTCTTGCACCAGAATTTTGGACATATCACTGTTAAAAGTGATTTTTTTTCTTTCTTCCGGTTATCAAAACAGATTTTTTGATTCAACAAATACCTCCACTTCTCTACGACCTTTTTGAATTTGCGGAATCAAACTTGAAAACGTTTGCCGACGTTTTCAAGTTTCGACCTCGTGATACTGCCCCTTTAATTCTATGATCTGTATTTTGCAGATTCAAAAAAAACTTTTACAATGTTTGCTAATTTCATTGAATAGGGAATTTCTTAGGTCAGAATATGAAACACAGTCGAAAAAGAAATTAATTTCGTCTTCAACGTCATATGGACTATCCTTATGGCATTTTTCTTTTGTCTTTTATTGTATTTTAATTTGTAAGTTGCCATTAAATTGATAAATTTAAAATTAAATTATTTGATAAGCAGCATTCTTACTACCTCATATCTCTTGGAATTTTTGGTTTTGCATGTCTACCCGTTGTATGTAGGCAATGATTTCCTGTTCGAAACTTAAATCTTAAGTTAACTGATAATAAAGACGGTGCCCTATTAATGCCCTGCTGAATCATTTTTCTTCAGTGGCGCCCCGGCAACAAGCTTCTTCACTGGAGGCAACAAGACCCTCTGTGCCAGAACTTGATCGTAAGAACAGGGAACTACAGTACCAAGATATTAAATTAACATTAAATATTAATTAAATAATATTAAATATTATTGTTAATATTATCTTAATTAACTCAGGGGTTTCGTTTGAGGCTGGAGGCCGGACATAACATCCGGTCATTTGACATGACGTCACAATTAATGGTGTAGTTCTGTAGTAGTATTTATTTCTCCAAAGATTAACAAGTTTACAGGAATGAATAATTAAGAAATAAAGAGAAACGGGAAAAAATAGTTAAACTAATACCTTGCCCAGGTTTACCTTGCCTAGTTTAAATAGTTAAACTAATACTGTGGCCCTTGACAGGCATTTCGGAGCAATATAAAAGTCAGATGTATTATTACATGACTAAAAGGAAAGTATTCCATTCCGTAGTAAATTTGATAGTCAAAATGGAAAATTGGTCTTCCTTCCAATAATAATATTGTTCTTGTAAGAAATTTTCACTTTTTACAGACAGTGAGTATTATAAAACCTTTCCTGCAAAAATGAAGTCTAGAAAAAGACCAACAGCAAGAAAAAAAAAAAGCACAGGAAAGATAAAAAAAAGTCAAGCTGGTTTTTTTTTCTCAATTAAAAAACTGTAAAAATTTTGCTTTGTGCACATGCTTTGTGACCATTTAAATGAAGCCTCTTTGGCAGTACTCTTGCATGGCATCATTTGTTATTCAATATTCCATCAATTAAAATTTGGAATTTTTCTTGAATAATTTATTTTATTTTTGCCACTCTTAGGAGTTTACCCTTTCACTCCTGTTTACGTCGACCAACGTAAAAAGTTCATAAAAAATTGTTAATATTTGGTCTATTTCAATGAAATTTTGCCACAAAGATGGTCTTGGAAAGATCAGTTCATTTCCAGAATAATATGCACCCCCTTATTATCTATGATATGGTTTACTATGGTAGGCGGAATGGTGCAAAATTGAACCAATCAAAATCACTACCAATATCAACAAACAATCTGCGTTTCAACGTTTTCTATCAACATGTAAATCAACAATAAAATCCTATCAACTTCAAAGGCCAATACACTAATCAACACTCAAAACACGCCTAATCCAACAATGAAAGTAAGTCAACATCAACAAAAATTCCAGTCTCTGTTCTTCAACAACGAATCACCCCAAAACCAACATCGCACAGTCTCCACTTCAACAACAAAAGTTTTCAACAATTTTGAGACGAGCGACTGGCTGTGGCCGAGTGAAAATTGACATTTCACTGAAGAAGGGCTAAGCCCGAAACGTCTGAAAACTTTTAAATTTTCGGCACTTTCCAAAATTAACATTTTTCATTATTTATTGTGTTACAAATGCCACGCAGTTTTTTGAACTTTTTTGTTCAAACATTTTTGCCTATTTATGGTCGAGTGAGGCTGGGACCAAGAAATTCCGATCGCAGGGCATGCTGGGAAATAGAGACCATGAGATTAACAAACATGGCGAAAGAAGAGGAGAGAATCAGGCGATGTGTCCAAAAGGAGTTAGAGCTAAATCTTGTCTCCAGGACGAGAAATTTAATACGTTTGGCGGCTTCGAGCTCTGTAGACGACTTAAATTATTATAATACTTTTGCGGGTCAAACTGCACAAAGGAGCTCTTTTGGGCCATCTTCTCATCCCGCTGTATATTAAAAGAAACAACAAAACATTCCAGGCCATTTGGAACCTGCTATATTTTTTTACCCTTTCACTCCCAGAGTCACTTATGGAGACATGTAATTGTTGTCCTAACTTTTGAGTATGTGGATGAAATCCTATGGGGTGACCATTCAAATGAAACCTTTTTTTAGCAGTACTTTTTCAATGTATGTACCATTAGTTTTTCAATATTTTACAAAATGAAATTTGGGATTTTTTAGAATTTTTGTTCTTTGGGACTCTTGGGAGCTAAAAGGTTGGCATGAGGGTGGTAAGCAAATTTTTGCTGTTTATTCTATTGAGTAGTTTTATTTTTACCATGAAATTTCATTTTATTGAAAAAAATGGAGGATTGGCTGTAAAAGAGTGCTTTGATACGTCAAGATACACCTACCGGTATTAAATTGTTGTTTCAGAAAAGAGACATTTATTATAAATAGACCCTTTGCAGCTAACAGTCATGTTACCTTACTTATGCAAAAATTATGGGATACAACTTTGAAAATGCCAGAGACTGAAAGAGCATGTAAAAAATAATTAGCCAGAGAGTCCATTAGCGTGGTCAAGTGGTTGGAGGACACTTGAAGGGATAGATGAGAGGGCCCAACAGTAAAATGGGACACCTTATTGAGACTTATATAACGGAGTAACTGGTTAGCTTTCAGTTACAGTAAGGGGTAGCAGTAATTATATAGTTAAATTTAGGATTAAACAACACGAGAAGCTAGGTGGTACCGTAGGCTATGTAATCCTAAGCCTAGCTGAGGTCACAGGTTCAATCCTGAGTGGGGATTTTAGATTTTCTTTTTTACATTTAAAAATTTATTGAAAATAAAATTCTAAGTGTCGACATTACGTTATTTAAGTCTCAATAAGGAGTCTTGGGCCCTCTCATCTATCCCTTCAAGTGCTTTCCCAAGTGGTTAGCCGTTTTGCTATTTTTACATATAAATTATTTTAGTGCCTTTAAAGGAAACTATAGCTATGTGAAAGTTAATAAAGTTCAATTTATTCTTTCATTTAGCTGAATATTTCAGCAGCAGAAAATTTTAGTGTAAGAAATCGTAACCCAAATTTACTAGCTGCATTCTTCTTTCCAAAAATCCCATCTGACCTTATTTTGTCACCAAAACGACATTTAATCCCTCCAAAAACAAAAGGTGTTCAACTTACTGATGTTACGAAAGTTTGAGGTGACATTTTATAAATAAAAGAAAACTCTAGTTTATAGTCTGATTACTGACCAATTTATTTTTAAGACGACTAATACCTTCCAAAAACATTTTCCATGAAAAAATTGGTTGGGCTCTCCTGATATTAATTCTTCTTGCTGATTTAATGTTTGCTATGAGAATTTGTTAGTACATCAACTGAGGATCTTATATCTTTGCTAAATACAGCAGATTCTTGATAACTCGAACTTTTCTCTACTGAAATTATTTACAGTGTCTCCACCTTCCCTTCATTGCAGAACTGACATTTTGTAGCCATCAATAAGTTGAACTTTGATACTCAAACTGTTTTGTTTTTTCTACTGCTGAATCAAGATTGTACTATAATCAACTGATGGCTTTATTACTTAGCTTTAAAAAAAAAATGATTTTTAATGTTAATGAGGATTCTAAACAAGACATAGCTTTCTGCATGGGCCCAAAAAGTTTCCGGACTTTGGAAAAACGAACGCTAATAAGGGACCAATTACAGTCAAACTCCTATTAAGCGGCCACCTTCGGGGAACTGGCAAGTGGCCGCTTAATAGGGGTTTGTCAGAAATTAGCATAATGCGTGGTATAAACGTTACTTTATTTGAATACAACACAGTTGGAGGACTGTTGAACGTAATACAGCCTGTGTTCGGACTGTAAATTCAAGTTCGTAATTTCAGTCTAATGGACAGTTAGCAACGTTCAAATTTGACACGCTCTCACAACTAACTTTATTTATACTGTATGCTGATTACCATATGTTGTTTACACAAATCAAAATATAGTACATTACTTGACAACAAAATCACCGCACGCCAATATTCGTCACCTCCTATTTCGGACTCTCATCTGTCATCAGGTTATTCAAAACGATGCCAGCTACGTGTATTAAAATTTTAGTGGCCGCTTAATAGGGGTAAAAACAATAGGAAAACCCTCATCGGGACCGCCAAAAGGTGGCCGCGGTCGCTTAATAGGGGTGGTTGCTTAATAGGGGTTTTATTTACAGTATTATACTGACAATAAATTTGGGACTTTGATAACTGGCCGCTTAACAGGGGGCGGCCGCTTAATAGGGGGTGGCCGCTTAATAGGGGTTCGACTGTTATTGCTTGGTAACTACATTGTCAAGTACAGCTTGAGGATACCACAACATTTTATTCTCAGCTGTTATTTCTTCTTCAGTAAATTCAACGAAAAGGTCACTGTTTTGACTTGAAAATGAAGCCAGGATGACTTCGAAACGTCGTTTACTTTCGCTAATTTTTATTTTAAGTTGTCGTTGTACTTGTAAAAAAGAACTAATGACTCGTTTTGTCTTCAGCTGTAGCTCCTCAGCATCAAGCTCCCCCACAGCCACCAGGAGCCGCTGCATCAGGAAACAGTAGTGGTATGTACAGAGTTCAGTACCAAGATTGCAGGGACACTTAACTAGAAATGTTTAGGGTAAAGCTTGGAGTGGCGTTCTGCTGTTTTTACATATCATTTTAGTGCCTTTAAAGGAAACTATGTGAAAGATTATACTATTTTGATTTTTTCTGTTCGTTTAGCTGAATATTTCACCAGTAGAAAATTTTAGGGTAAGAAATCATATACCGAAATTTACTAGCTGCATTCTTCTTTCCAAAAGTCCTAGCTGACTTTATTTTGTAACCAAAATGACATTTAATCCCTCCAAAAACAAAAGGCGTTCAATTAACTGATGTTATGAAAGTGTATAAGCCAACATGTTTGAGGCCCAAAGTTTTTGTTGCTTTTCGCGTGATTTTCAATACTTATTGTTATTATAATTTCAACCCGTGAGGTATGTTTGAGTCTTTGACGTCACTTTCTCCCATTCACAACCAAGCCTTGGAACAAGGTTGATTAATGGCGGCCGTAAATTCTCGGAAATAAATGTTGAAATAAAATGATTTCTAATGTTCGTAATGAATTGAAATTTGGCAAGATGAGTAAGAAAGTCTAATTGTACACGAAAATGTAAAAAATGAAAATCAAAAATTTGATCACAGGGGCACTTTAACTCTTTGAGGACGGTCCCGGCCAAAATCGTTCTTAATGGAACGATAAGATTCCACTGCTTTAAAAAATTGCAACTTTCTCAATCGCGCAAACATTGCAGTTGTGTGCATTGACTAGAAAGTCCTTCAAATTGAGACACCCAATAAACACAAAAAAGTCAGCGATTTTCGCAGAATATCAGCGTTTAAATTTGGAGAAACACAAAAATGACCGTTTTTAACGTCATAGAAAAACAACAAAAATCACGTTTTTGCCTTCAGATTTTTTTTTTATTGAAACCAAAAGTCAACATTCACAGCAAAATTCAGTCCTAGTCCTACCTTAGAAGTGTTTTTTGTTTTGCTCTTATTCGTTGCCAGGCCGAGCTGCAGCCTCTCGTTCTAGTGCATCCTAGCCTTGCCTCGATTTTCAACATCACGACCGCACTGCATGCTGGGAAATATCGAGAATTTTTGACAGGGTTCGTTCCGTCCCCGACATATGTCATATTTATACTAAGTCCACAGCCACTCCGACCTACCACCGAAATTTCACGCTTGTTAGGTTCTTCAGTGGTCGCAACTTCCAAAATATGCTGTGGTAGGTCGAGAAATTCATCCAGAGTCGAGTCCCAAAGCTGCTTCGTTTTGTGACGGCCATTTTTTCCAGTTCAACGAGCAACGAGCCAAATTTTTAAACGAAGTACAACACCTAACTCGCTTCATTGAGAAAGTGGACTCTTAGCTACCTTCACGCTTAATGATGCTCATCAGGCAGCTACTAAAGATGAAAAATGGCTGTAAACGTACCAAAAATCGCATACAAACCTTATTTGATCTGTTCGTATCGCTTAACGAAGCAAAAACACTACGTCAGAATGACGTTTCTTGTAAACTCGAGCCTTCAGTGTTTTACAACAGCAGCACTTTGCATGGTAACCCCAAATATGGAGTCACGAAATCCTATGGCTCGTTTATATGCAGAAAATCACTCAAAAACCTAAAAAGTCACTGTCGTCAATGGGTTAAAGGCTTCGTTGAAAGAGTCCAACAGATTGTCGCCCATAAGCTTTATAATTAAGTTTTAAACATTTTATTTCTTCAAATTAAGATGAAACCAAACATGACTGCTTTTTTGTTAGCTGTTAATTGTTATGATTTGTTGTCGTTATACTTGTAAAAAAGACCTTGGCTAATGACTCATTTTGTTTTCAGCTGGAGCACCTCAGCGTCAAGCTCCTCCACAGCCACCAGGAGCCGCTGCATCAGGAAACAGTAGTGGTATGTACAGAGTTCGGTACCAAGATTGCAGGGACACCTAACTAGAAATGTTTAGGAAAAGGCTTAAAATGGCATTTAGCTGTTTTTACATATCATTTTAGTGCCTTTAAAGGAAACTATGTGAAAGATTATACTATTTTGATTTTTTCTGTTCGTTTAGCTGAATATTTCACCAGTAGAAAATTTTAGTGTAAGAAATACACCCAAATTTAATAGTTGCATTCTCCTTTCCAAAAATCGTAGCTGACCTAATTTTGTAACCAAAATGACATTTAATCCCTCCAAAAACAAAAGGCGTTCAATTTACTGATGTTACGAAAGTTTGAGGCGACATTTTATGGTAGTTTCTTGGTGTTGCGGATGGTGTGATCACCAAATGACGTAAAACAAAAGATTCAAAAGACACTGAACAATACCCACACCACAACACAAGCTAAACAACAATGGCTTCCGCAACACCAAGAAACACCCCATTTTATTGATAAAAGAAAACTCTAGTTTATAGTCTGATTACTGACCAATTTATTTTTAAGACGACTAATACCTTCCAAAAACATTTTCCATGAAAAAATTGGTTGGGCTCTCCTGATATTAATTCTTCTTGCTGATTTAATGTTTGCTATGAGAATTTGTTAGTACATCAACTGAGGATCTTATATCTTTGCTAAATACAGCAGATTCTTGATAACTCGAACTTTTCACTACTGAAATTATTTACAGTGTCTCCACCTTCCCTTCATTGCAGAACTGACATTTTGTAGCCATCAATAAGTTGAACTTTGATACTCAAACTGTTTTGTTTTTTCTACTGCTGAATCAAGATTGTACTATAATCAACTGATGGCTTTATTACTTAGCTTTAAAAAAAAAATGATTTTTAATGTTAATGAGGATTCTAAACAAGACATAGCTTTCTGCATGGGCCCAAAAAGTTTCCGGACTTTGGAAAAACGAACGCTAATAAGGGACCAATTACAGTCAAACTCCTATTAAGCGGCCACCTTCGGGGAACTGGCAAGTGGCCGCTTAATAGGGGTTCGTCAGAAATTAGCATAATGCGTGGTATAAACGTTATTTTATTTGAATACAACACAGTTGGAGGACTGTTGAACGTAATACAGCCTGTGTTCGGACTGTAAATTCAAGTTCGTAATTTCAGTCTAATGGACAGTTAGCAACGTTCAAATTTGACACGCTCTCACAACTAACTTTATTTATACTGTATGCTGATTACCATATGTTGTTTACACAAATCAAAATATAGTACATTACTTGACAACAAAATCACCGCACGCCAATATTCGTCACCTCCTATTTCGGACTCTCATCTGTCATCAGGTTATTCAAAACGATGCCAGCTACGTGTATTAAAATTTTAGTGGCCGCTTAATAGGGGTAAAAACAATAGGAAAACCCTCATCGGGACCGCCAAAAGGTGGCCGCGGTCGCTTAATAGGGGTGGTTGCTTAATAGGGGTTTTATTTACAGTATTATACTGACAATAAATTTGGGACTTTGATAACTGGCCGCTTGACAGGGGGCGGCCGCTTAATAGGGGGTGGCCGCTTAATAGGGGTTCGACTGTAATTGCTTGGTAACTACATTGTCAAGCACACAGCTTGAGGATACCACAACATTTTATTCTCAGCTGTTATTTCTTCTTCAGTAAATTCAACGAAAAGGTCACTGTTTTGACTTGAAAATGAAGCCAGGATGACTTCGAAACGTCGTTTACTTTCGCTAATTTTTATTATAAGTTGTCGTTGTACTTGTAAAAAAGACCTAATGACTCATTTTGTTTTCAGCTGGAGCACCTCAGTGTCAAGCTCCTCCACAGCCACCAGGAGCCGCTGCATCAGGAAACGGTAGTGGTATGTACAGAGTTCGGTACCAAGATTGCAGGGACACCTAACTAAAAATGTTTAGGAAAAGGCTTAAAATGGCATTTAGCTGTTTTTACATATCATTTTAGTGACTTTAAAGGAAACTATGTCAAAGATTATACTATTTTGATTTTTTCTGTTCGTTTAGCTGAATATTTCACCAGTAGAAAATTTTAGGGTAAGAAATCATATACCGAAATTTACTAGCTACATTCTTCTTTCCAAAAGTCCTAGCTGACTTTATTTTGTAACCAAAACGACATTTAATCCCTCCAAAAACAAAAGGCGTTCAATTAACTGATGTTATGAAAGTGTATAAGCCAACATGTTTGAGGCCGAAAGTTTTTGTTGCTTTTCGCGTGATTTTCAATACTTATTGTTATTATAATTTCAACCCGTGAGGTATGTTTGAGTCTTTGACGTCACTTTCTCCCATTCACAACCAAGCCTTAGAACAAGGTTGATTAATAGCGGCCGTAAATTCTCGGAAATAAATGTTAAAATAAAATGATTTCTAATGTTCGTAATGAATTGAAATTTGGCAAGATGAGTAAGAAAGTCTAATTGTACACGAAAATGTAAAAAATGAAAATCAAAAATTTGATCACAGGGGCACTTTAACTCTTTGAGGACGGTCCCGGCCAAAATCGTTCTTAATGGAACGATAAGATTCCACTGCTTTAAAAAATTGCAACTTTCTCAATCGCGCAAACATTGCAGTTGTGTGCATTGACTAGAAAGTCCTTCAAATTGAGACACACAATAAACGCAAAAAAGTCAGCGATTTTCGCAGAATATCAGCGTTTGAATTTGGAGAAACACAAAAATGACCGTTTTTAACGTCATAGAAAAACAACAAAAATCACGTTTTTGCCTTCAGATTTTTTTTTTATTGAAACCAAAAGTCAACATTCACAGCAAACTTCAGTCCTAGTCCTACCTTAGAAGTGATTTTTGTTTTGCTCTTATTCGTTGCCAGGCCGAGCTGCAGCCTCTCGTTCTAGTGCATCCTAGCCTTGCCTCGATTTTCAACATCACGACCGCACTGCATGCTGGGAAATATCGAGAATTTTTGACAGGGTTCGTTCCGTCCCCCACATATTTCATATTTATACTAAGTCCACAGCCACTCCGACCTACCACCGAAATTTCACGCTTGTTAGGTTCTTCAGTGGTCGCAACTTCCAAAATATGCTGTGGTAGGTCGAGAAATTCATCCAGAGTCGAGTCCCAAAGCTGCTTCGTTTTGTGACGGCCATTTTTTCCAGTTCAACGAGCAACGAGCCAAATTTTTAAACGAAGTACAACACCTAACTCGCTTCATTGAGAAAGTGGACTCTTAGCTACCTTCACGCTTAATGATGCTCATCAGGCAGCTACTAAAGATGAAAATGGCTGTAAACGTACCAAAAATCGCATACAAACCATATTTGATCTGTTCGTATCGCTTAACGAAGCAAAAACACTACGTCAGAATGACGTTTCTTGTAAACTCGAGCCTTCAGTGTTTTACAACAGCAGCACTTTGCATGGTAACCCCAAATATGGAGTCACGAAATCCTATGGCTCGTTTATATGCAGAAAATCACTCAAAAACCTAAAAAGTCACTGTCGTCAATGGGTTAAAGGCTTCGTTGAAAGAGTCCAACAGATTGTCGCCCATAAGCTTTATAATTAAGTTTTAAACATTTTATTTCTTCAAATTAAGATGAAACCAAACATGACTGCTTTTTTGTTAGCTGTTAATTGTTATGATTTGTTGTCGTTATACTTGTAAAAAAGACCTTGGCTAATGACTCATTTTGTTTTCAGCTGGAGCACCTCAGCGTCAAGCTCCTCCACAGCCACCAGGAGCCGCTGCATCAGGAAACAGTAGTGGTATGTACAGAGTTCGGTACCAACATTGCAGGGACACTTAACTAGAAATGTTGAGGGTAAAGCTTAAAATGGCATTTAGCTGTATTTACATATCATTTTAGTGACTAAAATGCAAATTATGTGAAAGTCAATAAAGTTTGATTTTATCTGTTCGTTTAGCTGAATATTTCACCAGCAGAAAATTTTAGGATAAGAAATCATATACCCAAATTTACTAGCTGCATTCTTCTTTCCAAAAGTCCTAGCTGACTTTATTTTGTAACCAAAACGACATTTAATCCCTCCAAATACAAAAGGCGTTCAATTTACTGATGTTACGAAAGTTTGAGGCGATATTTTATTGATAAAAGAAAACTCTAGTTTATAGTCTGATTACTGAGCAATTTATTTTTAAGACGACTAATTCCTTCCAAAAACGTTTTCCATGAAAAAATTGGTTGGGCTCTCGTAATATTAATTCTTCTTGCTGGTTAAAATTTGTCTTTTAATGTTAGTTATGAGAATTTGTTAGTACTTCAACTGAGGATCTTATATCTTTGCTGAGTACAGCAGATTCTTGATAACTGGCACTTTTCACTACTGAAATTGAAGCGTCCGGAGCATAACCAACCTATGTCGAATTTCAGACCTTTTTTTGTTTTTTCGCGCTTATTTTGCTTCATTTTTGGCATGTGACCTACAAATTAACTTCAAAACATCGTTCAGAAATTTGTATGCTGGTATTTCCGTCATTTTAGAGAAAAAACGCTTCTGATTCTGAAATCCGTAAAAAACAATCATCTCCCGCATTGATAAAAACGTAATACATGAAGTTCCTCGAAGCAAGATTTTAACCCTGAAAGCTCGTCTTTTTCCACTAAAGCGGCTTCTGGGTATACCTTAATTAGTATCCCTGTCTTGAGTAGCAAACCGCGAAAAAATGCAGGAAAATAACGACTTTAATTCTCCGTTAGACACAACAAAACAACTAAAGTGTTTACCGAGCTCACGGCTGTGTGGCCGCGCGAAAAACAAAGCCTTGCTTTCAAGATCCCGGATGTTGTTCCAACACGGCGGGCGGACGGACACGCGCCCGCGAAACATTCCGCTAGCCATGACCATGAAAAATGATGGCATAGGTTCTAGGTTCTATGAGTATGGAGCTGTGCAGCCAGGCCTTCGGCCTGGCAAGTGCTCCGCTATAAAATGTACTCCAAAACGACTCCATTAAAAGCAGATTGACCGTGAGACTATGCGACCGCAATGCTCTTGACCAGTGCCAACAACCTGAACACAAATTCCGCTATTTATGCGCGCCTGGCCCACTTATCGATCGCGAGTTCGCTACGGTTAACACATCGTCCGTAGCGTGTATATAAGCCAACATGTTTGAGGCCCGTCCGGTGATGGAAGGACATCATTAAGTCCGGAAATCCTTAAGTCTCTAGCACCTCCCAAAGAAGCGAGTCGTGTTTCTTGTCCCACCTTGTGTCCAAATCGCTATTTCGCGCTCGAGGTGAAAAAAAAAAAACGTTGGTGGGCAAGACGAGCCGGCGGGAAAGTCTGGAATCACTTCGCATCAGAAAAGTATGTGTGTATGTGGCGTTGTGAGTTCTGGGCCATTTCCCATCCCGTGCCGTAGTCGAAATGCCCGATATCCGAAGTGTTTCGAGACATAATATTTTCCGTATTTTGTTTGGGTGGACATTCCGTGCACGATGTCGCCATTGATATCCCGACATGCTTTGCGACACCTTTGCTGACTATTGGTGATAAAAATGAAGCGATTTTGAGGGAATGAACTTTGTGATAAATTTTTCTTGAGCGGGATTTAGCGGTACGGGTCCAAACTTGGCCATCTGAAGTGAAAAAAAAATCAGCATAAAATCGAGAAATTCGGGTAAACTTTGGGATTCATTTTCTCAAACGAGATTCAACGGAAAGACAGGAAGTTTAGTTAATTTTTGTTTTTTGCATACGTTATTTCTCTAAAACGACGGGAAAAAAAACAACAACAACAAATTCTGAACAATGTTTTGCAATTAATTTGTAGGTCACATGCCAAAAATGAGGCAAAATGAGCGTGAAAAAAAAAAAAAAAAAAAAGGTCTCAAATTCGACATAGGTTGGATATGCTCCAACGTCTTTAATTGTTTACAGTGTCTCCACCTTCCCTTCATTGCAGGACTTACATTTTGTAACCTTCAATAAGTTGAACTTTAATGCTCAAACTGTTTTGTTTTTTCTACTGCTGAATCGAGATTGTACTATAATCAACTGATGGCTTTATTACTAAGCTTTCAAAAAAAAAAGATTCTTAATGTTAATAAGGATTCTAAACACAACATAGCTTTTTGCATGGGCCCAAATAGTTTCCGGAATTTCTAAAAACGAACGCTAAGTGACCTATTAATTGTTCGGTAGCTTATTGCCCTGCACACAGCTTGAGGATACCACAACATTTTATTCTGTGATTTGACTGATTTCTTCAGTAAATTCAACGATTGTTACAAAAGAAACATACACCTTATTCCAAAATGGTGGTCAATTTATTATTCTTTTATATGTATGTTAATTAGCCCTTGTTGCCTCGTCAGCATGTGCAAAATACAACAGAATTTTCACGCGAAAATGAGGCAAAGAGGGCTAATAGAAATGCATACAAAAGAATAATAAACTGCCCGCCACTTTGGAATAAGGTGTATGCCAAAATTGAATCAGAGCTAATTTGAAGTTTAGTGTACACATGATGTGTCATAATCTGTCTCCTCCATCTTATTCCAAGTTAGTGCTAGATTTTTTTTTTGGATCTTGCGCAGTTGTTTTGAAGTAAATTCTTTTCCAGTGGAGTTCATTTACACATCACAACTTTTACACATTCTGACTTTTTATACATCCTGACTTTTTTGTGTATACATAACAAAATCGAAAATTTAATAGAAAGATATAATTGTTGTTATATACCTGCATCATTCATCTTTAATTTAGGCTTCTTATTCCTTCTGCAGTGCCACAAGCAGCGCCAAAGTTTATTAATGATATAAAGGATGTCGAGAACGTTATTACAGGAGATAATATTAAAGTAACCATTGGGGCTTCATCTACAGACGGTAATTATATATTATAACAAATAAACACCAAGAACTGCATGAATTCCGTCTACTCTTGCTAGAAATAGCTGAGTATCATAGGTAAGCCTCAACATTTAGATTAGATTGCTTTATTTATTTATTTATTTACTTTACTGGAACTTTATTTTAAAGTGATGTTTCTTTTGTGCTACAAGATTTAATCCAAAACAATGGCCAAGAAAGGCTTCTAATTTTCCATGTTTCCCACATAGAATTTTGGTTGCAATAAAACTCAGAAACGTTTTCACTAAAAGGGAACCAATAAGTAAACTAGAGAGAAATAAATGCATCACCTGGTTAAGTGATGGTAGATTTTCACGTTTTACCCAATGAAGTGGACGGTTTCAACAATATCACAATTAACACCTTTCTACATTCCTTGCCGTTAGGTTGCCTAGTTCTTACTAGGACCATTACTTAAAGGATTTGTTTTATCGTCCTTCAGTGAACCTATCCATATAGCCTTTGTCTTTTTAGTGTTTAGTTTCAGTCCTGATACTTTACCAAAGCTATTCAGTATTGTCATACTCTCTGTTAATGACGTTGTGTCGTTACATATTAGAGTTGTGTCGTCGGCAAATTGACTAGGATTCTAGGATTTTGACGTATTTTCTGTGTCAGTAGTTTCACAGATAGGATAAATAATAAAGGACTGAGAGGGCAACCTTGGCGTACCCCCCTTGATACCTTGAAATAGTTTGTCATATAACCTTCATTGATAATTCCACTTTCAGCATCTCTGTACATCACAGTGTGTTGGGACTTTTTTTTGGTCGGTGTATTCCATAAGGTCATTTAACAATCTCACATTTTGACCAATACACCTTCCTTTGACAAAGCCCGTTTGGTCCGAGTGGATCAATTTGGGTAACGTGCTCTCTATTCTTTTCGCAATAACTCTAGCCAATATTTTATAGTCAGCGTTAAGAAGTGTGATTGGGTGCCAGTTATTTAGAATGGTAAGATTGTTTTCATCTTTTGGAATTAGTATATGTAATCGCATGGGCCCGAGTAAAATTAAGGATTAATATCACGCGTGTTTTCAGAAGCTGTAGAAATTCGCGACGAGGGCAATTTCTACGGCTTCTGAAAACACAAGTGATATTAATCCTTAATTTTACGAGGGAACATGCGATTACTTGTTTATAATGTAGAGGGCAAAATTATAGGGAAACCTTTCAGACTTTTTAAGAGTCACTCAGACTTGAAACCACCCGAAGTGTACTCTCTCGCAAACTGACAAGAAAAACTTTTCAACTCACTGTGGTCGTGGTTAAATAAATTTCTATTCGGTCGAAGATACATTTGGCTGTTATGTACATGTAGAGAACATAGCCTGATTTTTATCGATAAAAGACACTTTACGACAAAAGCAAAGCAAGTTTTATTTAAGCGTACCTGTGTTTTGAAGTTTTTGCCGCTTTGATAACAACAACAAATGGCGAGAGTTCAAACTTGCTTGCACGTTTGGCGATTTAATTGCTTTCTTTCACTTCTTTTAGCCTTATTCTTTCTCCTGTTAAACGTATATTTTCCCTTTCAGCAAAATCTGTCAAAGTTCTCTTTAGGTCCGCAGAAATCCGCATTTTTTCATTGAAGTGATGGAACTTTAAAACCTTTTGTCGCCATGAATGAATTTCTTCGAGGTCTTCAACGTCGCAAACTGGCTGCAGGTGCCTAGTTAATCCAAGATTTGACACAAATAATCGCTTCCTGTTTGGCGTAAAATGCTGTAATTCTCCTGTAGAATTCCTTTCTTAGGTATCTTCCGATTTCATTCCTTTTTTATGACAAAATCTCCGGCGAAACATGCGAGCGCTCCGTTTGTAAATTTTCTTCAAAATCCCGCCAACCCAACGGAATGCAACGAGAACGACGCGCTCAACCAATCACGAGTGAGAAATTTTGATGCTCCACCAATCAGGAGCGAGTAATTTGCCCTCAATTAAGAAAAAATGCCCTCTTCGTCAGCCAATCAGCATTCAGTAATTTTGCCCTCTATAGCAGAGGGGCATTTTGTCAGCGCATGCTCCATAAAGAGTATTTTAATGAAAGTAACCGCTGGTATGCGCCTGCTCCGCGTGCACACGAAAAAAAAAATGGCGGTCTACGCAACAAAATGTTTGATCATCTTCTTTTTGTTTGGTTACGTGTTGGAGACTGCTGTTAAAAAATCGAAAAATGGTTGTGTGGTTTGTGGGAGAAAGTCCCTACAAAGCCCTTGGCAAAATGCTAGCCGCATACAGTGATGATTTTGAGGGTTATTTGGAACAATTTCGACTAGTGAAATAAAGGACGGAGATATTTTTGTGAACGCCGCAGACGTGCTGTTCAAGAGTATCGTCGCTCTGAAAAGTCTGCCCTCTATATTATAAAAGTGATAACACCTTTCCTCTGGGATATAGACATTTTCCTTTCTTTAAAGGCTTCGTTGAAAGAGTCCAACAGATTGTCGCCTATAAGCTTTATAATTAAGTTTTAAACATTTTATTTCTTCAAATTAAGATGAAACCAAACATGACTGCTTTTTTGTTTTAGCTGTTAATTGTTATGATTTGTTGTCGTTATACTTGTAAAAAAGACCTTGGCTAATGACTCATTTTGTTTTCAGCTGGAGCACCTCAGTGTCAAGCTCCTCCACAGCCACCAGGAGCCGCTGCATCAGGAAACAGTAGTGGTATGTACAGAGTTCAGTACCAAGATTGCAGGGACACTTAACTAGAAATGTTTAGGAAAAGGCTTAAAATGGCATTTAGCTGTTTTTACATATCATTTTAGTGACTAAAATGCAAATTATGTGAAAGTTAATAAAGTTTGATTTTATCTGTTCGTTTAGCTGAATATTTCACCAGTAGAAAATTTTAGGATAAGAAATCATATACCGAAATTTACTAGCTGCATTCTTCTTTCCAAAAGTCCTAGCTGACTTTATTTTGTAACCAAAACGACATTTAATCCCTCCAGAAACAAAAGGCGTTGAATTAACTGATGTTATGAAAGTGTATAAGCCAACATGTTTGAGGCCGAAAGTTTTTGTTGCTTTTCGCGTGATTTTCAATACTTATTGTTATTATAATTTCAACCCGTGAGGTATGTTTGAGTCTTTGACGTCACTTTCTCCCATTCACAACGAAGCCTTGGAACAAGGTTGATTAATGGCGGCCGTAAATTCTCGGAAATAAATGTTAAAATAAAATGAGTTCTGATGTTCGTATTGAATTGAAATTTGGCAAGATGAGTAAGAAAGTCTAATTGTACACGAAAATGTAAAAAAATGAAAATCAAAAATTTGATCACAGGGGCACTTTAACTCTTTGAGGACGGTCCCGGCCAAAATCGTTCTTAATGGAACGATAAGATTCCACTGCTTTAAAAAATTGCAACTTTCTCAATCGCGCAAACATTGCAGT
Organism: Cladopsammia gracilis; assembly: GCA_022457155.1. Taxonomy (NCBI): domain Eukaryota; kingdom Metazoa; phylum Cnidaria; class Anthozoa; order Scleractinia; family Dendrophylliidae; genus Cladopsammia; species Cladopsammia gracilis. The sequence continues at coordinate 1,353,862 of JAJGOT010000059.1, read as the reverse complement.
TGTGTGCATTGACTAGAAAGTCCTTCAAATTGAGACACCCAATAAACACAAAAAAGTCAGCGATTTTCGCAGAATATCAGCGTTTGAATTTGGAGAAGAACAAAAATGACCGTTTTTAACGTCATAGAAAAACAACAAAAATCACGTTTTTGCCTTCACATTTTTTTTATTGAAATCATCGTTGCAAACCCAAAAGTCAACATTCACAGCAAAATTTAGTCCTAGTCCTACCTTAGAAGTGTTTTTTGTTTTGCTCTTATTCGTTGCCAGGCCGAGCTGCAGCCTCTCATTCTAGTGCATCCTGGCCTTGCCTCGATTTTCAACATCACGACCGCACTGCATGCTGGGAAATATCGAGAATTTTTGACAGGGTTCGTTCCGTCCCCCACATAAATAACGAGATTTTTCGACAGCGTTCATTTCTTTCCGCACACATTTCATATTTATACTAAGTCCACAGCCACTCCGACCTACCACCGAAATTTCAGCTTGTTATGTTCTTCAGTGGTCGCAACTTCCAAAATGTAATGTAATGTAATGTAATGTAATGTAAATCTTTATTTAAACACGGAGAATCATCAGTTAAGTTAATAATTAAAAATTAAAACTTGTACAACTGCTTTACATGATTGCCGTGTGGGAATCCGATATCTCAGATACTTTCTTAATACCCCGTTTAAACTGCCCAATAGAACAAACGCTTTTTAAATCTTGGGGCAAGTTGTTCCACAAACAGGCCCCGCTGTAGCAAAAACTTCGTTTTAGGTAATTAGTATTTGGCTTGGGCAGCGAAAGCTTTCCTTCAAGATTTCTTAGGTAGGTCGAGAAATTCATCCAGAGTCGAGTCCCAAAGCTGCTTCGTTTTGTGGCGGCCATTTTTCCAGTTCAACGAGCAACGAGCCAAATTTTTAAACGAAGTACAACACCTAACTCGCTTCATTGAGAAAGTGGACTCTTAGCTACCTTCACGCTTAATGATGCTCATCAGGCAGCTACTAAAGATGAAAAATGGCTGTAAACTTACCAAAAATCGCATACAAACCATATTTGATCTGTTCGTATCGCTTAACGAAGCAAAAACACTACGTCAGAATGACGTTTCTTGTAAACTCGAGCCTTCAGTGTTTTAGAACAGCAGCAATTTCCATGGTAACCCCAAATATGGAGTCAGGAAATCCTATGGCTCGTTTATATGCAGAAAATCACTCAAAAACGTAAAAAGTCACTGTCGTCAATGGGTTAAAGGCTTCGTTGAAAGAGTCCAACAGATTGTCGCCTATAAGCTTTATAATTAAGTTATAAACATTTTATTTCTTCAAATTAAGATGAAACCAAACATGACTGCTTTTTTGTTTTAGCTGTTAATTGTTATGATTTGTTGTCGTTATACTTGTAAAAAAGACCTTGGCTAATGACTCATTTTGTTTTCAGCTGGAGCACCTCAGTGTCAAGCTCCTCCACAGCCACCAGGAGCCGCTGCATCAGGAAACAGTAGTGGTATGTACAGAGTTCAGTACCAAGATTGCAGGGACACTTAACTAGAAATGTTTAGGAAAAGGCTTAAAATGGCATTTAGCTGTTTTTACATATCATTTTAGTGACTAAAATGCAAATTATGTGAAAGTTAAGTTGGGTGGACATTCCGTGCACGATGTCGCCATTGATATCCCGACATGCTTTGCGACACCTTTGCTGACTATTGGTGATAAAAGTGAAGCGATTTTGAGGGAATGAACTTTGGGATAAATTTTTCTTGAGCGGGATTTAGCGGTACGGGTCCAAACTTGGCCATCTGAAGTGAAAAAAAAATCAGCAAAAAATCGAAAAATTCGGGTAAACTTTGGGATTCATTTTCTCAAGCGAGATTCAACGGAAAGACAGGGAGTTTAGTTAATTTTTGTTTTTTGCATACGTTATTTCTCTAAAACGACGGGGAAAAAACAACAACAAAAAATTCTATACAATGTTTTGCAATTAATTTGTAGGTCACATGCCAAAAATGAGGCAAAATGAGCGTGAAAAAAAACAAAAAAAGGTCTCAAATTCGACAAAGGTTGGATATGCTCCAACGTCTTTAATTGTTTACAGTGTCTCCACCTTCCCTTCATTGCAGGACTTACATTTTGTAACCTTCAATAAGTTGAACTTTAATGCTCAAACTGTTTTGTTTTTTCTACTGCTGAATCGAGATTGTACTATAATCAACTGATGGCTTTATTACTAAGCTTTCAAAAAAAAAAGATTCTTAATGTTAATAAGGATTCTAAACACAACATAGCTTTTTGCATGGGCCCAAATAGTTTCCGGAATTTCTAAAAACGAACGCTAAGTGACCTATTAATTGTTCGGTAGCTTATTGCCCTGCACACAGCTTGAGGATACCACAACATTTTATTCTGTGATTTGACTGATTTCTTCAGTAAATTCAACGATTGTTACAAAAGAAACATACACCTTTTTCCAAAATGGTGGTCAATTTATTATTCTTTTATATGTATGTTAATTAGCCCTTGTTGCCTCGTCAGCATGTGCAAAATACAACAGAATTTTCACGCGAAAATGAGGCAAAGAGGGCTAATAGAAATGCATACAAAAGAATAATAAACTGCCCGCCACTTTGGAATAAGGTGTATGCCAAAATTGAATCAGAGCTAATTTGAAGTTTAGTGTACACATGATGTGTCATAATCTGTCTCCTCCATCTTATTCCAAGTTAGTGCTAGATTTTTTTTTTGGATCTTGCGCAGTTGTTTTGAAGTAAATTCTTTTCCAGTGGAGTTCATTTACACATCACAACTTTTACACATTCTGACTTTTTATACATCCTGACTTTTTTGTGTATACATAACAAAATCAAAAGTTTAATAGAAAGATATAATTGTTGTTATATACCTGCATCATTCATCTTTAATTTAGGCTTCTTATTCCTTCTGCAGTGCCACAAGCAGCGCCAAAGTTTATTAATGATATAAAGGATGTCGAGAACGTTATTACAGGAGATAATATTAAAGTAACCATTGGGGCTTCATCTACAGACGGTAATTATATATTATAACAAATAAACACCAAGAACTGCATGAATTCCGTCTACTCTTGCTAGAAATAGCTGAGTATCATAGGTAAGCCTCAACATTTAGATTAGATTGCTTTATTTATTTATTTATTTATTTATTTATTTATTTATTTATTTATTTACTTTATTAAGACACATTTCACTGCGCTAAATACAAGCAATAAATAATGCCATTAAGAATTACAAATTACATACAATGTTTATAAAAAAAAGAAAGCAAAACAAGAAATATATATGCAACAAGTTAATATACACTGTAGAAGAAATACAGTTTTATTTAGTTTTAAGATTTGGGTTTTTTCTATCGGTTACTATGTAGTTTCACATTTTTCAATTTTCCATTGCGTTAAAATTTTATGTTTCAGTTCGCTAAATTCAGGAAACTTTTCGATCATTTTACATGAATAAAGGTACTTTTGAACTAGTACTATGAAGATTCCGAATTTGCGGCTTAGTATTGGATTGGTCTCCGGGGGCAGATTGTAATCTTTGAAAAGCAGTTGTTGACTGGACAGGTTAAAGTCAGTTTTATGTTCATTGTTAAACCATAGTGTACTTTCACGGTAGAAATTAGTGGCAATAGAGCATTCCAGAAACGCGTGTTCTAAGGAGTCAGGGCGTTTACAGAAGAAACACTGATCGTTTCGCGCGATTTTAAACCTTTTAAGTTCCTTTTTTGTCACTTATATGCTGTGTAATAATTTAAAAGCAAATTGTTTTAATTTATTATCTACAGACAAACGAGATATATTACGGAATAATTCCTTCCATTTGTTCGCTACGTTTGGATAGTTTTTGGACCAGGATTTAACAGATGTGGGAACAACATCTGTTTTTTCTTGAAACAGAGCGTAATAATCTTTACAGCGCATTTTATCTGGTAAAATAGACTTAGTATTGGAAAGGTTAAATACATTGGGATCATCGAGAAAGGATCCTAGTGACCTTGGGGTGGAAACTGATTTGGTTTTAAGGTTTGTCGGAATTGATGCAAGATTTGAAAGCAATTAAGTAAGGGTTATTTTTAGGCAACGAGGGGATATGTGATATACAGTAAAAACCCGCATACAAGAACATGTGGATTAAGAACACCCAGGCTGAAATTTGATAAAAAAAAGGAGCATATATATATATAAGAACACATTCAGCCTGAAAATTGAAAATTGTTCTTATATATAAAAACTCTTCCCTTTTCAGTTTAATAGAACAAACATTGTCTGTAGCTTTACAGTGGTATTGCACTAAGATCTCTGTATAAATGCTAGTAATTTCACTTGCTGTGTATAGCAAATGTACAACAACTGTATTTGGAAGTTCTAATCCCTGAGGAAGACTAGCGGATGCCAGTCGAAAGCTCGGTTGTGCAATTTATTTTCTAATGTTGTGTGTCTCAAGTTTAATTTTCTCTCAAAGTTATGTATTTCATCATAGTAAATCCCTTACATTTTTTTAGAAGTAAAAAATTAAGAACACTTAAGAACACTTTCAGGCTGATTTCACCTAAAATACCCGATATATAAGAACCCAATCAGCCTGAATAATGGAATAAAGATTCCGAAAGTATCCATTCGGGTTTCCACATTGTAATACAATATAATAGACATGATTTTCTTTGTTTTTTGACACACCGACCGAAAACAAACACTTTTGTTCACTGGATTTTGTTTTGGACGTACGTACGTGTGAAGAACATTCGTACGGCAACGGTCTCACAAGTTCACTCTGAATTTGTCAGAAATGAGTGACTCGGAGGAAGAATTTTTTGTTACGCAGAATACTTTTAACGGTTCGATCAAGCCAGTCCTAAAGTTAGAGGAATTTCTATCGACTGAGAAGCTGGATAATGGCTATGAAAACGCTCAGTTTAGCATTGTGGAGGCGACGGATGGTTTGTTTAGCTGTGAACAAGTGGGAGAATGTCGAGAATTGAAAAAGAAGACCGCGTCAAGTGGAAAACAAGCTTCCAAGAGGGAAATCGTTGCTGTAGACAACAAAGAGCTGTTGGTGAGAAATAGCGAAAGAATCCCACAGAACACTGTTGAAGTCAGGTTGTAGTTTTGTTTGCTAGTGTTGGTGTGTCGGGAGGAAAATATCATTTTTTCCTGTGGGGGAATATTTCCTGTAATATTCCCCTGGTACAATCAAAGCCGCCCCCATCTTTTCAGGCAGTTGACAATTGCCAGGGTTTATTTAATATAATCACCCGAAAGAATAAAGGAAAACGAGCCATGTGGATGAAGTATATTCCAGATTCAACCCTGCAGTTCTTCCAGTAGATCGATTTTCCTTCAATACAGTAAAAACCCGCGTATAAGAACACCTATTTTGGCGGTTCAGGCTGATTTGGTTCTTATATAATGGGTTATAATCTGCCAAATCAGCCTGTAAGTGTTCTTAAGTGTTCTTTAAAAAAGTTTCTTAAAATAAGGAACATACTAGGCTACCAATAGATGAAATCAATATATATGCACACAATTGTATTTTAATTTTAAAAAAATTGATAAATCAAGGCAATACTGTACTGTATTGATGCAACTGTACATATAATTGGGGTGGAACTATTATGTGTGTAATGAAAAGTAGTGTTGATCTTTGATATTTTTCCATATAAGAACAACTTTCATTTTTCAGGCTGAATGTGTTCTTATATAAATGGTACTTTATTTCCTAAAATCAGGCCTGGGTGTTCTTAATCCACTTGTTCTTATACGCGGGTTTTTACTGTAGTTATGCTTTGGTTGTTCCATAGAATAAGGTCACTATTGTACTCGTCGTGAACTGAGTAAGCCGAACACAGCTCTCTGAAGTAGTCAAGCATTTCTAGGTAGAAAAAAAAAGATGAAACATTTCTAAGTTTTTGGTGTCATAATTATATTTGAGGAAAAAGGTCAGACCCCCATATCTGTTAAAGAAAGCATTTGGGATAGCCTTCCAAGCATCATTTAAGTCATTTAGCAATGTACTTATCCAACTCAACCGAAGCGCTTTCACTGTAATTCTAAAGTTCGGGAAGTTTAGGCCACCTTTGCTTGGCTGCTGAAATAGGACATCTCTTTTTATTTTATCTTTTTTGTTTCTCCAGAGAAAGTTAAACAGCTTCTCTTGAACTCTTTTAATTACTTCTTCAGGAATTGTTAACATTAAGGCGGAGTAAATCAACTTTGAAATACCTAAAGCTTTAACTAACAAAGTTCTTCCCATAAGAATGAGATCACGAGATAGCCAAATGTTCAGTTTCGATTTTCTGAATTTTAATGCAATAGATTTCATGATTATTCTTATGATAATTATACGAGATATGTGTTCCTAAACTTTTGACTGGTTCCTTGCATTGGTTATATTTATATTTAAGTAACTATGCATGTAAGAACTTGGTAATGCTCTATAATTGTTCTGCGCCGGGCATTTCGCTTTCCCCACATAAGATTGTTTAGGTTTTTCTTACTGAGAATACATCAACCTATGGACAACATGTTTTTTAAATAAAATTTACTGGAACTTTATTTTAAAGTGATGTTTCTTTTGTGCTACAAGATTTAATCCAAAACAATGGCCAAGAAAGGCTTCTAATTTTCCATGTTTCCCACATAGAATTTTGGTTGCAATAAAACTCAGAAACGTTTTCACTAAAAGGGAACCAGTAAGTAAACTAGAGAGAAATAAATGCACAACCTGGTTAATTGATGGTAGATTTTCACGTTTTACCCAATGAAGTGGACGGTTTCAACAATATCACAATTAACACCTTTCTACATTCCTTGCCGTTAGGTTGCCTAGTTCTTACTAGGACCATTACTTAAAGGCTTTGTTTTATTGTCCTTCAGTGAACCTATTCATATAGCCTTTGTCTTTTTAGTGTTTAGTTTCAGTCCTGATACTTTACCAAAGCTATTCAGTATTTTCATACTCTCTGTTAATGACGTTGTGTCGTTACATATTAGAGTTGTGTCGTCGGCAAATTGACTAGGATTCTAGGATTTTGACGTATTTTTTGTGTCAGTAGTTCCACAGATAGGATAAATAATAAAGGGCTGAGAGGGCAACCTTGGCGTACCCCCCTTGATACCTTGAAATAGTTTGTCATATAACCTTCATTGATAATTCCACTTTCAGCATCTCTGTACATCACAGTGTGTTGGATAAAATCCCGCTCTAAAGTATCGAACGCTTTTTCGAAGTCTATGAAAAATAAAATTTCTGGGACTTTTTTTTGGTCGGTGTATTCCATAAGGTCATTTAACAATCTCACATTTTGACCAATACACCTTCCTTTGACAAAGCCCGTTTGGTCCGAGTGGATCAATTTGGGTAACGTGCTCTCTATTCTTTTCGCAATAACTCTAGCCAATATTTTATAGTCAGCGTTAAGAAGTGTGATTGGGCGCCAGTTATTTAGAATGGTAAGATTGTTTTCATCTTTTGGAATTAAAGTGATAACACCTTTCCTCTGGGATATAGACATTTTCCCTTCTTTAAAGGCTTCGTTGAAAGAGTCCAACAGATTGTCGCCTATAAGCTTTATAATTAAGTTTTAAACATTTTATTTCTTCAAATTAAGATGAAACCAAACATGACTGGTTTTTTGTTTTAGCTGTTAATTGTTATGATTTGTTGTCGTTATACTTGTAAAAAAGACCTTGGCTAATAACTCATTTTGTTTTCAGCTGGAGCACCTCAGCGTCAAGCTCCTCCACAGCCACCAGGAGCCGCTGCATCAGGAAACAGTAGTGGTATGTACAGAGTTCAGTACCAAGATTGCAGGGACACTTAACTACAGTCGAACCTGTATATAACGGCCCTGTATTAAGCGGCCACCCTCTATTAAGCGGCCAGTTAGTTCAAAGTCCTGATTTTTCGCTCATACAAACGCTGTATTTGTTACCTGTATTAGGTGGCCACCTCTATTAAACGGCCGCGGCCACCCTGTAGCAGTCCTATGTTTGTCTTTCTTTGTTATTTTTACCTGTATTAAGCGGCCACCCTTTCAACGGAAACTAAGCCACATGTCATTTTATGCGGTATTTTATTGTGTTTAAAATGCGATCCATCGTCACTATAAAGAAATAACGTGTACAAAGCTACTGTAAGCTGATAATCGGCCGTTTAGTATCGCTAACGCTTTGCAGATGTCCGCAATGTGCTGAAATACAGACAAAATCACGAACACAAGAAATGTTCGTTTTGAATATGCTTCACTCTTTAGCTAGAAATTCCTCTTTAATTAGTTTGTTCTTTAGCCATGTGATGGAGAATGAATTGCCTTCAAACGATACTCGCAAGGGATTTTAACTGCACATTGAACGTTATAACTGTACTTTGAACGTAACAACTATGAAATGACGGAATGAGATATTTTGTACGTGTGAACTGTAAGTCATAGAAATACAGTACTGTGTACCATAGAAGAGTAGAGGACAATTTATTGCACAGTACTTTTACACAATGTTACGTTAATTGGCGCTGAACTTTGTTTAAAGTATTGATCGCTTAAAAAAGTGTTGATTGTCTTATTGGTTCCTTGCATGAAGTGTTTTTGTATGATACGCCATTAAAATTGACATTAGACCACGCCCAGTGAGTATTTTTAGTGATCCTGTATTAAGCGGCCACCTGTATTAAGCGGCCAGTTTCTCAAGTCCCGAGGGTGGCCGTTATATACAGGTTCGACTGTAGAAATGTTTAGGATAAAGCTTGTAGTGGCGTTTAGCTGTTTTTACATATCATAATTTTTAGTGACTTTAAATTAAACTATGTGAAAGTTAATACAGTTTGATGTTTTCGACGTTTCAAGTCAATCAGGATTGTATTATAATTACTCATGCGCGTAGCGGCATGAGTTATAAAATGGGCTCTGTTTTTCTTTTTTTTATTATTATTATTATTTTTTTTTTTGGTGTCACGATTTTGCATGCAAATTTATGCACGCATAATTTAAATTGGCACTTCCTGTTTAGTGACTTCCGGCTACTCCCACTTCCGGTAAAACAGCGTTACTGAAGTGTCACGACAGCATCTCCTACAACCCTACTTACATTACTAATGTTCACGTTAGGTATATATAAGACGTAGAACAATCACTGGCTTCATTGTGGTACAGCCTTCATTTACAAAACATTCAATAGTAAAGAACGCAGTTTGCAGGAACGATGACTGAATGAAAGGAGTAACTCTTCTTCATATCGGACATCTTCTTATCATGTTTAAAATATATCATAAAATTTTCGTACGCATGCGCATGAGTATAGGCTGCTTGCAGCCTCTTGTTTGTTTAAAATTCTCTTCATAATCTGATATAATTATAGTGTTTAGAACATTCTTACCGAAATAAGTTCCTTAATATATAATAATTCTTCTAACATAACAAAAGTTACAATTAAAACTATAGAAAAGTTACGTAATAGAGTAAAGCTGACAAGTTACATAAAAAAAAACTAAAAATAAGCTAAAAAGTAAAAAACATGACAATGTAATGGTGTTGTGCAATTGTAAAAGCACAACAGGCTCCCTAATTAGGTCACTCGAATTATCGCAAGGTCAATGTAGTAACAGGTTCCCCAAGCAGGGTCCCTAAACAATAGTAGTTATAAATTCCCTGCTAGGGACATATACATGAATATATATATACTCAACATAAATGACAAGACAAGATTTTTTGTGGTAAATCACCTATATTTCGACCAGGGTACAACGGCCTTCTTCAGGGTGAGTCGAAATACCCGGTCGAAATATAGGTGATTTACAACAAGAAATCTTGTCTTCATTTATGTTAAGTATATTTTTATTATGAAGATCAAATCTTTACTCATTGGATGTTCGTGTATGAGAAAGATGTAATGTTCATCATGTCACGAGCGTGGGACAAAAAAACACGAATCTGAGTCCCCGACAGGAATCGAATATGTGTATAATAATAATAAGAACTTTATTATTGTGTCAAAACATTCTAGCTTAATATAGTACAGTTTGCTAATTGGGACACCTAAGTAATCTATCCTAATACAAATAATAAAAATCTTAGTTATATTACCTATATAATAATTTATAAGTATACAAAATCTAGATAAAAATACAATATCATTTGCTAAGACATCTAATTACTACATAAAAAACAGTTTGGACAATTATCGATAATTAATTCACTCAAGTTTATCGATCTTATGTGATTTTTAAAAACGTTCAAAGTTTCTGATCTTCTTATATCTCCGGTCAACTTTGCCCACAAAGTAGGTCCTAAATAACTTATGCTGTGTTTACCATGCGTTATCGTGTTAAACCTGGGTATTGTGAAATAGGAATTTCTTAACTGAAGTTTTAACTGAATCTCTTACCATTTTGATTGTATTTGTTTGAGGGCCACAGGGTTATTAGTGGCTACGGTATGCACTATTTAGTGTAACCCTCTGTGAATAAAGTTGTATTGGATTGGATTCACTTGTGGCTATGGCTATTAAAACCAACTTGTTTGAAGTGCTGAGACAGATTGAGGATACTATAAGTACAGACTGCCAATCTAGGCAATAATAGCTCTCTTGAACTTAAGTGGTCAAAAGGAAAAGCACAAAAAGGGGTTGGCACGTGGGGTAGAGAACATAACGGTGGAAGGCAAACCTTGCAATGGACTAGCTTTCCATCCAGGGGGAGGGGGGCAGTAATACTCAGTCATTTGATGCTAAAGAAAGTTGGTTAAGCTCTGGTAGTTGTAGTAGTTGGCTGTGAGGACTTCATCTATTAAAGCTAGGAGTTTAGTTGAGTAATCCTAGCTAATCCTTAAATAGGAATTCATTCTGCAGTGGACTTCATATTATATCGTTATAAATATATTGTTTTACCACAATTGCCGGTAATCTCGCAATCTGATTGGTCGATGCGGGTGGTAAATGAGAGTACAGACAACGGTGCTGACGCTAACATCACGCAATGCAAGTTATAGACAACGCTTGCTCACGCAATGCATCACGATTTTTCCTTGAATTTTTTTCTAAATATTGTGGTAAAAAACAGATTTCCATCGGTTTTCCGTGGTGTGGACTCTTATTTACCACGATTTCCGTCATCACATGGTCAAAATTAGTTGCTGACTCCTGGGCCTCGTGAGTCCACAACATTTTGACCATGTGATGACGTAAATCGTGGTAAATAAGAGTCCACACCACGGAAAACCGGTGTAAATTTGCTAATTATACTCTTTTAACACTGTTAGTATCCAAAAGCACATTTTGTTGTCAAATGTCAGAAGCATATAAACCTTTCTATTTAATGCAACATTCCACTGTTTTATCAGCAGCCCGGAATGGAAACTGTTCCTCAACACCAGCCAAGTTCAATAACAATATTCAAGGTGCTAGGAATGTAATAACAGGAGATCATGCAACTGTAAACATTGTATCTTCTTCTAGACGGTAAGAGACTCGATGTATAAGAATTTGTTTTTATCGACTGAGTCGATAAGGTAAATTAGCCACCGTAAAAAGGTTCGAGAAAGCTGACGTTTCGAGCGCTAGCCCTTCGTCGGAGCAAATCAAGGGATTGTGGGTAGTTTGTGGTTTTATATAGTAGGTGCAGCTACGCTATTGGTGGAAATTTGGTGACGTGAAAAACAAATGTAAATGAGTTGAATGAAAAGCGTTCGTTGATTCCGTGGGGTTTGAGAGTGCCGATTTGAAAGATGATTTTTTTTTGTTCTAAGTTTTTACGGCTTTCTGTGTTACCCTGGTGTAGGGAAAGGCCGCAGATTGTCATGTGTTGTTTAGAATGGTTAGTAAGATTGAAATGACGCGCGACTGGTTTGGTTGCGTCTTTGTCATTTTTTTCAACGTCTCGGAGATGTTCACGAAAACGGTCGCCCAGTCTCCTCCCTGTTTCGCCAATGTATATCTTTTTGCGAAAAGTACATGTTATGCAGTAGATAACATTTACGGAGGTGTATAATACACACGAATCTAATGTTTTAGGATATTTTCATAGTACAAACAATAAGACCCAAGTTCTACTTTCTGCAACGATTGTTAAATAAGTGAAATAATTTTGCATGAAAAATAGTTTAATTAAAAGCAGTCATTTTTTTTTATTTCCGCTGAATAATTAGTCCTACCTCTCCCCCCCCCCCTCCCAACACTCACAGTCTTGAGCCACATTCCCTTAACTTGACAGATGACGTATTAGGTGTTACAACTCTTATTTACGACTACTAGTTATTTTCTAATTATAAGCTACCAGAATGCATTATACCTGGTTATTATGTAAGTATTATAATTTATCATTGTTTACCTTTTAAATTCAGTGGGCCCCCGGCATCAAACGCCAGGACCTAGTGGTAAGTACATGTTTCACCACCATGATTGAAATATTCATTCTCCCTACAGATTTCAATACACTGCATTTAATGCTAGGTCCGATATTTTATTGGTGTACTGTAGGGCAAACACGATTTCCCAAACTTCCTTGCTTCCGAAACGCTTGCTCATTATATCTCCCTGGGGGGACCTCCCAGAGTGATTGTCGAAAATTTTACCTGGGCCAAGTATAGTCAGTATAGAACAACACGTTAATCTTTTCTAGTCTTCAGTTTTGTTTTCTTTCATTTCCATGTCCCTTACTGGTAACGTTAGCAAGCTTTCCTGTGGAATTTACTGCAAGCCGAGGAGCAATCCAGGCCATGTTTTCTGCACGTTCAGCACCTTATGCTGCAGTCGGATTTAAATAAATAAGTAGAAGTTAATAATTAATTATAAGTAGTATTTGTTAAGGGTCAGGAAAAAAATTTGGGGAGGGTATTTTGCATCAAGTCTGGGAAATCTAGAGTTTTGCCAAAGTTTAGTAAAACGTCAGAAAATTTTATTTTCAGGTTTCCACAAGGTTTGATGAAGATTTTGTGGACAAAACCATTTTATTTGAAATAGAGGTATCTAATATACTCTCTGCCATCAATCGATTTTTGTGACATGGCAGCCCAATGAGATGCAGTTTTTTTGGTCAGCAGTTAGTCAGTGAAAATTGTTTTGTGGTCAGTGAAAAGTCAGAAAAAAGGCAGAGATTTTTTTTAATGAGTAACAACCCTGAAAGTGGTTTGTCAGTGTAATAAATTGTTTTTTTAGAAAATTTTAAGTCATGCAATGGCATTTTTATAGATTCGTAATGTATATTAGAGTCATTAGAATTTTTAACAGCAGTCAGCTTAGCTGACCAAAAAAGCTTTCGAAACAAGAAACTTTTAAAGTTATGATTGGATAAGTAGACATTTTGTCTTTATGCAACCGACAATAACATTATTAGAAAAAATAGATTTTACATTGTTGAATAGTTGTGAGCTCATATGAGACCAAGGTATATTTAATTCTAGATCTTTTTATTCTTTATTTTTTAATTATTTTTTTTCTAATCGATCGTTTTTAACATGGGCCTCTGGCTCGGGAGACTTGGGCAACCATTCCCCACGTTTTCGACGTAAAATAAAGTTACTATTTTACTATATATACATGTGAGTTTGTATAGAATGTTGAAACTTAAGGTTACAGTGTACCTTCGGGGGTGTCTCCAGTATAACAGCTCTAGCGTCTTAAGATTACACTTAATATACCTAAACCCAGATATCAAATTAAAGCTTATAGAGCTGGCTATCTAAATATGGAAACCATTTGGTAATAAAATGAATTGTCGAATTTTTTACGTCTAAATTCGAACGTCCGAATCAGCTTTAAAACGCTATAACTCGAAGCGATTACTATATTTTGCTAATTTGATTTGTTCTCGGGTTTCCGGATACGAAGCGCTAAAAAAACGTGTCGGCGATTTCCCATATTCAATTGCAGTGAAAAGTTACAGAATATTTTCGAAAAGGGGAGAAAAAAAATTGGAATGATCGCACGGAAATGGCTCTTGACGAAAAAGTGTTCGGAATTAAGAAATTCGCCGACACGTTTTTGTTGATTATACGTTAGCCTAGCTTCTGTCCAAATTTAAGGAAAATCGAACAAATTCCCTTTGAGTTGTAGCTCTTTAAAGTGTCCCCAACAAGCGAAAAATTAACTTTGAGAAAACGGCGCTTAAAAAAACATATCGCGTAATAAACAAACTCCGCCCACAAAAGTTATACCGTCATTTCTCCGTCAATTTTTACTATTTTTCGATAATTTTTTTTTGGATGAAAGTTCATCCTGTAAACTTTATTTTAACGCCAAAAAAAAAAAATTCAATAAATTTTCGATCTGAAGGTACACTGTAACCTTAAAGTTCGTAAAAATAAACGAGAAATTGTTTACCAAGTTGATATATATCGTCAGATGGCACCAAATATACAACTTTATTGCATAAAACGATTCTGTAGAGCAAAACAGAAGCAGTAGTTTGGAAAAAAAAAGCAGGATTACAAGGATGGTAGTCGATTACAGTTCGTCGATTTTGATTTTGTTACAGGCGTCAAGAAATCAAAGTTTCCATTCTAGTGGAATTTTGAGTCTTTTAGTTGTTATTTTGTCTTTTTAGTTCATATTTCTTTGTGTTCATCACTTTTGGCGATTTTTTCTTCCTATTTTAAGAGAATAAATCAAGCTCCTGGCCATAATCTTGAAAACACGATATTTCAGCCAGGACAGTGTCCCTTTGAGGCAGCCCAATGAGATGCAGTGATTTTGGTCAATGAAAATTGTTTTGTGGTCAGTGTGGAAAAGTCAGAAAAAAGAAAGATAATTTTTTAACGAGTAACAACCCTGAAAGTGGATTGTCAGTTTAGACATTTGTTTTTCAGAAATTTGTAAGTCATGCAATGAAATTTTTATAGATTTGTAGTGTATTTTAGAGTCATTAGAATTTTTAACAGAAGTCAGCTAAGCTAACCGGATACTTAGCATGCACAGTAACATGAATATGGACATCTGACAACATTGCAAAAAGAAAAATACCCGTCTCGCGACGGCCACTCCGATGAATACTGCTAGAAAAGGCAATGAGCGAATCTTTATTTACAATTGTTTCCATAAGCATATGTACCACATTCTTTAACCGAGCTATAAAAACATCAACTCCAAATATTAAAAGTATATGGCACAATTAGCTTTCTCTGAAAATTTGAGCCCGATATACTAGATACACTCAGTGCAATGCTGTTTTAAAAACTCCAAATTTTACAAAACAATGTATGGTTCATTAGCGCTTTTGCCACCCAACAATTTTGCAGTTTTTGAGAGCAGATATTTCTTTAAATATTGCATGAAAGAAGCTAAAAATTGCATAGATTACTAAGTTTAACAAGCTCCTTCGATTTTTGAAGTCAATTCGTATTTAGCATGCTTATGCTATGCTTATGAAGCAAAATGTAAATAATGACGTCAGCAAAGATTCCCAATAGCTGTTTTTACCTGAGTGACTGGTTTGATCTAGTTTGGGAAAGCCTGTTGTAAAACAATAAAAATGCAAGCAATGAACCGCCACATATAGTGTTTTCACTCACGTGACCGGCGGCCATATTGGAGTGCTAAAACAATAGGAAATGTTTGAATAAGAATAGAGCTGAAGTCCAATAGGATTCGTTTAGGGCACCAATATGGCCGCAATTTCATTGTTTTAAGACACCAATATAGCCGCTGTGACGTCACGTGCAAACGCCCTATATTTATCGATTCTATGTTTAAAATTTAACGGAAACTTGCTCTTAGTGTTAAAGATAGATGCAATAAGACATATAATCATGGACACTTAAAAAGATTGTTGTCTCGCTTTTTACTTCTTCTCTTGTGAGTATTTTACGTAGTGATCAAATGTTATTTTCTCCTGGTATGATGTTGGTACAGAACAGATGTTTTGCGATAATATATATCACTCGGTACTTTCAAAGAGAAATTAATCCAGTTGGCAAATAATCTTAAATTGTTTTTTCCTTTTTGCAATAATGACGTTTACCTCAAGGTCAAGTGAGGTATTTTGGATTTTTACTTCAGGTTGACATTCGTGACAATCTTTCCTGGAAAATACCTATTGTTCTTTTATCCACTTCTAGTGTAAAACCTTCATGTTTCTTTCCGAGATCATACCAGTTTATATTTCGTAGAAATCCTGTCCTACCGTATCCCTATTTCACTGAGCAACACTTTGCGATCATTGAGATAATGACACACCTTGATTAATGCCGATAGGTGTCGAGTCGAGATAATAAAATAAAACTCAGGTCAAGTTTTTCTAAGCGCTCTTCCTGGAAATAGTAATTTTAGTTAGAGTAACTTATTCTTATTCAACTGTCTTATTTTTCGGACATTACGTTGAGACTGTTTTATTAATTTTGGATCTTGTTCACACTTCACACGAGTGAGATAAAATATGATTTTAATCAGATAAGGGATCTATTGTCAACAAGATCGCTCAGTGAAATATGGTTGTTCTTGTTCTAGCACGAACTAGTAATAAGACCAGTTAATGTTATGGAAAAGGCTGGACTTAACGTAGCCAATCAGGTGTGATGAGGACGCCTGTCACCTTCAGTTTTTCTACGTTATGTAACGAAATTCAAATAGTATTTTAACTTTCATCTTCTCTGTTAATGTCAAAACTTTACGATCTCAGCCTTGTAATTTTTATATTTCTCTTGTAGTTTTGTTTTGGCTGAGCATTTCCAAAACGGTGAAAATTGAAAGAGAAGTCCGCTTTCGCACTAACAAAAATATCGAAGGAATATGTGTTAGTGATTTGACCGAGCCAATCATGTTAAAGCTTACGTTGGCCTGCCTTACAGTTTGACATGATTGTGACATTGATTGATAGCTAAATCTCAGCCGAGATAAAAGCTACGCGAGAAACCTGAGCAGAGTTTTAAGTAGACATTGAATTGTAAAGAGCTATTGAAACCAACTGAAGAGTAAAAGTTAGAGTCAACCACAAAAAGACTGCTTGACTGAGTTCTGATCAATCGAGTATTGGATAAGCCTGGTTTCCATATAATCGCAACGATCGCAGCGATCGTTACGATCGACGACCGCTGCGATTCTTGCGACCCTTGCGATCATATGGAAACCAACCGTTGCGATCGTTGCGATTGCGATCGCAGAGATAGAGAAATTTCTATCTCTGCGATCGCAATCGTTTCCATATGATCGCAAGGGTCGCAAGAATCGCAGCGATCGTCGATCTCGCTGCGATCGTTGCGATCATTGCGATTATATGGAAACCAGGCTATAAGCTGCTAGTTCTCGTCAACGCTTTCCCAGCCCTGTTGCACGCTTTTCCAATGACTTTTGCACGCTTTTTCAATACTGTTGCGCGCTTTTCCAATACTGGTACGCGCTTTTCCAATACTATTGCACGCTTTTCCAATACTGTTGCACGCTTTTCCAACACTGTTGCAAGCGTTCGAATAGTTGGGAACGACGCGAAGGAAAACTTGTGAGCGGGGAAGAAAAAAAGCGAGGAATTAAACTGGCGATCTTTGGCGTTTATCTGCCGCTGTCAGCACTTGCATTATTTTTTGGTCATGAAGCAGCTCGCAGAAGATTGGATCGATACAATAGAACGAGAAACAATAGAAACAAAACAATAGAACGAGTCGACAATAAAAACTATTGTTTGTTTTATCCAATCGCACAGCTCTTCTGAGCGGCTGCTACACTGCCGATATTTTTCCTTCGCAGCATGTGTTTCATCAGTTTTAAAACTCTACTGTTCGTTTTTTAAGTAACAATCCGTGTAAGAAGTAGGCAATTCTCTATTGTTCCGATGCATTTCGCTTTCCCCACATAAGAATGTTTAGATTTTCGTACTGAGAATACGTCAACCTATGGACAACATGGTTTTGAAATAAAATTTACTGAAACTTTATTTTAAAGCGATGTTTCTTTTGTGTTACAAGATTTCATCCAATCGTGAGACTCCAAAACAATGGCCAAGAAAGACTTCTAATTTTCCATGTTCCCCACATAGAATTTTTGTTGCATTAAAAATCACAATAGTTTTCACTAAAAGGGAATCAATTAGTAAACTAGAGATAAATAAATGCGCTGCCTGATGAAGTTATGGTAGATTTTCATGTTTTAGCCAATGAGGTGGACGGTTTCAACAATAGCACAATTCACACCTTTCTGCATTCCGTGGATTTGGGTTGCCTACTTCTTACACGGATTGTTACTTGAACAGTACGTCTTTAAAGAATGAGCAGCAGTGTTTTACCAGGTTTAAAAGCAAGATGCGATGCCGAGAGTTTTTACACCTGATAAAACACGTGCTGCGAATTTTTTGAACGACTTTAGAAACATTCCTCCCAAAGCGTGTCCCTACGGAGATCAAAGAGCTGTGCTTTTATGCGAAAAGGAAATTAGCATACAAGAAAAACAAGTAGACTGATTAGCAACAACAAATGTACCAATGTTAAGTACCGACTGGCTTCGACGAAGGGGCCATGGTGTCCCGTCTGCTGTCGAAGTTTTGGGATTTTAAAGTATTCTCCTGAAAAATGCTATACCGACGTTGACAGGTAAGGTGTATGAAATGACTTTGACAATCTTTCCAGTGGCGGAGAAAAGTAGATAGCGGGCAGATTGTGATTCCACTTGCTGAGCTAACTATTTATACGTGGGCAATGGTGTCGTTTAAAATAACGAGTTACTTGCTAAAATGTTGGTTGCTTATTTTGTTAAAGAAGTTTCCAAATAGAATGGCAAAAGATATCGTATAGAGTGGTTTCACATAACCCGTGAAATAGATATCAGACAAATAGACACTATTGGACACTAATTCCATTGTTTCTTTTGTTTACTTTGACTACGAGAAAATGATTAATTTTCACGTGTTTTGTGAAATCACTCGAAAGTCACCATTTGTTTTACTAACGATCCTGAATAATTTTAAGCAATGATCCGCATAAGGGATGGACCATTAGAAAAGTGATGTGGGGGGGGGGGGGGGGGGGGGAACTTTGGGAGAGGCAAGAAATTTTTTTTTGTCCACCTAAGGTGCATGGAAATTTTTTTTTTTTCACTCGATGGCTGGAATATATATATATATATATATATATATTTAATAGTTTATTGTTTAATTGTCGTTGGGCAGATTTTTTTTTTACGATAATGCGTGGGAATTTTTTTTCCTTAATAATTTACTGGGAATTTTTTTTTTTGCTTTTGCCCCACCCCCCCCCCCCCCCCCCCATCACTTTTCTAATGGTCCATCCCTAAGAAGGAAAGTGCTGAACGGCAATGCACGATGGAATGTCAACTTTTTCCATTGTTACAACTAGTGATCTCATTGGTAAAGACTCGAAAAGTGCTAAAAAGTTAAGGTTCAAGGTGCATTTTGTCTAATTTTTTTAAGGTTTCAAGTAATTTGAGACCCAATCGCACGACATGAAATTTTTAAAGGATATTGTATTTGGGGAAGTTCATCAAAGAAGTAAAATTCTGATTGGTTAAGCACGAACATTTCCTAAAATTTATTTGACGCAAATGGATTTTCTTTATTTTTGTAATGAAATATAATTATGAACCATCAGCTCTTCCCCTATTCTTGAAATCAAAGCCAATGACGCAGAACAATGAAGTTTACGGTAGTTCTTATGTGGAGCATTACTTAACAATTGTCACTGTGATTTGTAGTCATGCGCATTGCGCGCATGACTTAAAAAATGGGCTTCGTCTTTCTTCTTTTTATTTTTTTATTACTCATGCGCGTAGCGGCATGAGGTAAGGTTTCGGCTCCGTTTTTCTTGTTATTTTTATTATTACTCATGCGCGTAGCGGCATGAGTTATAAAATGGGCTCCGTTTTTCTTTTTTTTATTATTTTTACTTTTTGTGTCACGATTTTGCATGCAAATTTATACACGCATATTTTAAATTGGCACTTCCGGTTCATAGCTTTGCCATTTACACTTCCTGTTCAGTGACTTCCGGATACTTTCACTTCCGGTAAAACAGCGTTACTGAAGTGTCACGAAAGCACCTTCTACAACCCGGTTAAGCCTAAAGAATACCGTTCAGAAGGACGTCGGACACCTTATTGAAACTTATATAACGGAGTAACTGGTTAGCTTTCAGTTGATGTTATGGGTAGCAGTTTATATACAGTCGAACCTGTATATAACGGCCACCCTCGGGACTTGAGAAACTGGCCGCTTAATACAGGATCACTAAAAATACTCACTGGGCGTGGTCTAATGTCAATTTTAATGGCGTATCATACAAAAACACTTCATGCAAGGAACCCATAAGACAATCAACACTCTTTTAAGCGATCAATACTTTAAACAAAGTTCAGCGCCAATTAACGTAACATTGTGTAAAAGTACTGTGCAATAAATTGTCCTCTACTCTTCTACGGTATACAGTACTGTATTTCTATGACTTACAGTTCACACGTACAAAATATCTCATTCCGTCATTTCATAGTTGTTACGTTCAAAGTGCAGTTATAACGTTCAATGTGCAGTTAAAATCCCTTGCGAGTATACGTTTGAAGGCGATTCATTCTCCATCACATGGCTGAAGAACAAACTAATTAAAGAGGAATTTCTAGCTAAAGAGTGAAGCATATTCAAAACGAACATTTTTTTGTGTTCGTGATTTTGTCTGTATTTCAGCACATTGCGGACATCTGCAAAGCGTTAACGATATTAAACGGCCGATTATCAGCTTACAGTAGCTTTGTACATGTTATTTCTTTATAGTGACGATGGATCGCAATTTAAACACAATAAAATACCGCATAAAATGACATGTGGCTTAGTTTCCGTTCAAAGGGTGGCCGCTTAATACAGGTAAAAATAACAAAGAAAGACAAACATAGGACTGCTACAGGGTGGCCGCGGCCGCTTAATAGAGGTGGCCGCCTAATACAGGTAACAAATACAGCGTTTGTATGAGCGAAAAATCGGGACTTTGAAAACTGGCCGCTTAATAGAGGGTGGCCGCTTAATATAGGGCCGTTATATACAGGTTCGACTGTAGTTAAATTTAGGCCTGAACAACCCGAGAAGCTAGGTGGTACAGTGGTACAGTAGGCTATCTAAGCCTAAGCCTAGCTGAGATCACAGGTTCAATCCTGAGTGGGGGATTTTAGATTGTCGACATTACGTTATATAAGTCTTAATAAGGTGTCCGACGTCCCTCTAAACGGTATTCTTTAGGCACAACCCTACAACCCTACTTGCATTACCAATGATCACCTTAGGTATATATAACATTCAGAAGAATCACTGGCTTCATTGTGGTACAGCCTTCATTTACAAAACATTCAATAGTAAACAACGTGGTTTGTAGGAACGATGACTGAATGAAAGGAGTAACTCTTCTCCATGTCTGACATCTTCTTATTATGTTTAAAATATATCATAAAACTTTCTTACGCATGCGCATGAGTATAGGCTGCTTGCAGCCTCTTGCTATTGTTATTGCTGGATTCACGTTGTTCTTGTTACGAAACGTATTTGTAATGAATGTTTTTGCCACAGCATAAACTAGAGTTAATATTTAGCTCATTTCAACCTTGTACCTTGCGATCATAGCACGTATTTTCCGGCTAATCGAATTCTTGTACTTTGCTTTACTTACACGCGTGTTCGAACTGCCACATATTTTTAGCAGCCAATTTCACTATTAGCATGCATGTACCTCATTCTGTTGGCCTATCAGATTAAAGGCCCCCTCACCGTAGTCGCTTTCGGTAATGTACATCGCTCGCGGCCTATTTTGCATTCAGTTCAATTTCACTGTACAAGGCAACTGTTAATTTCCCTCCCACCCACTGCATTTCCCTTATTTTTTTCACCCAACCGAGGTTACTACTCTGGCACGTGTTTATTGTGTAAAATGTAATAAAATTCTTTGTTTTTTTTCAATAAAAGGTTTGGGGGATAAGTGTTGCTGGCGACAACCCTTCAGTCCCACACTGAAGCGATGCCTGGGTTGCCTTAGCTTGGGTCGAGTAAGGTGGCCACGCCCACTACCCCTCGCTAGTCACCCCTCTAGGAGCTTGGCATAGGTACACGCCACTCAGCTGTACTCCATGACGGCCAATCCATGGTTTCTATGCCACTCGCTGACACTAGCCCCAGTGACTGGCCTCGCATGTGGCAGGCAGCATTCGGTTCCTGGACAATACTTACCCCCCGAGCCTTTCTCCCACATAAACAGTGTCTTTCAATTGCGCGTGACATTAACAAAGCATTACGTCGCTAAGTTTACAGCTGATGGAAGGAGTGAGTGAGTGAGTGAGTGAGTGAATTTAAGCCACCGTTACTGATACCCCGTTTATTACGCATGCGCGTATTCCCGGGTTAAAAATGGTACAACAATAACTGCTTAACTGTTTTGTTGCAGGCTTTACAGGAAGGTCAGGAAAAACAACAGCTGTTAATCGAACAAAAGCTGGAGCTAAAAAACAAGCTGCAAAACAATGAAAAAGATCTTAAGAAGGTAAGATGTGGATCAGTATTGGTCAGATTTAATCAATATTGACAAGTGGCTATTGACACAAAGTGAAACCCAGTGTGCTTGTTCTTAACAAATTAAGTTTTGTCACATTCAAATTAAAGTTATTGAGCACCTTTTTTTTGACGGTGTGATGAAATTTATTGAAATTTGTATTTTGGCATTCTTAAGTGTTGAAAGATAACCACACTGATTTTTTTCACATTCTCAAGCCTTAGAAGAACGCAAGGAAACAAAGGAGGTGTCCAAACGAGTTCAGTTACTACTCAAAGAGGAAACAGCAGCAGTTCAAATAAAACTGGTGAGAAAAGAGCTTTGTACAATCCAAACCTAACAACTTAAATGCTATAAGAGGTGGCTGTATAAGAAAAGGGACTGGCTAGGGGATCTGAAATATTATGTACTTATTGACTAAGTGGGGGGGCCGGATGGGAAAATATTTGGCTCGAGGTCATGGCGTACGGAGTGATAAATGTTTAAATTACCTGCGCAGCGTTATACTGAATGATGAAATGAAAAAAGTGTTAAGTCATTTTATACAGTTATACCCAATAATGAGGGTCTCCGCGCACTGCAACACTATCTTGACAACAGAGAGGTACTTGAACCACCCACAGATTCTCTCTTACGTATGGCAGAACTAGAATTAACACTTAACACCTTTGAATTTAATGGTGAATTTTACAAGCAAACAGGTGGAGTGGCCATGGGTAGCCGACTAGGACCAAATTATGCATGTCTCTTTGTTGGCTACGTTGAGGAACGCATGCTATCGAGTTATACCGGTATAAAGCCAGACCTATACAAGCGATACATGGATGATGTGACCGGCCCCGCTCGCGCAAATGCGTACGGCCCTCATACGGGACTTTCATCAATGGTTTTGCAAAGAAACGGTTTGCAGGGCCGTACAGGTCATATGATAATTCTAATTATTGTATGGTTGAACTGGTCCGTGATGAAAAGGAGCATTCTGATTGGTTCCCTGAGGGGTCCGAATTTTTGCGGTCGCGAATTAATTTCGCAAAATCTCTTTTCATTAAACCTTTAACAAATAACACTTTTTTTATTAAAACACTTTTTCTTCATGTTTGGCGGATAATTTTGGTTAAATTGTTACGAAAGTGGCCTGAAAAACGCAAAATATATGCTTTACTTTGGCGCGCGCGCGTTTGCTGTGAACGGGATGCATTAAAGGGGCGGTATCACGAGGTTCCACGCGCGGCACTGTTCACTACTCTTGCACCGGAATTTTGGACATATCACTGTTAAAAGTGATTTTTTTTCTTTCTTCCGGCTATCAAAACGGATTTTTTTGATTCAACAAATGCCTCCACTTCTCGACGGCCTTCTTGAATTTGCCGAATCAAACTTGAAAACGTCGGCCCAGTTTTCAAGTTTCGCCCTCATGATACTGCCCCTTTAATTTATTAGCAAAATTTTAAAAGAGTCATAATAATAAAACCTTTTTTGAACCAGCTTGTTCACTCCGTATTGGGAAATATTGGTCTCGGTTCTTTTTTGAACCATCTGGTTCACTCCGTATTGGGAAATATTGGTCTCGGTTCTTTTTTTGCAAATTTCGGGTCGGTCCATAAACTTGCAAAAAAGAACTCGGCCAATGTTTTCCCAATACGGACCTGACGCTAGTTCAATATCATCTATACTAGAGGTTACAAATTGTAATGATAATGCTGCGAGCAGATTCTGGGCAGTAAAACATAACGGAAACAGTAAATTTACATACAGATTTTGATAATTTCATAAATTTATTTATTGGGTCAATTACCATCATTTTCGATTACATAAACGAAAAAAAGCAAGACTGATTGCTATTATTTATAGCTGATTAGATCCTCAAATTTGGATCCGGTGCTTCTGTTTTGTTACGTTGGTCCTTGCCTTCAAAATTGCAATCGAATTACATACCATTGTAAGTAATTCTTTGTGATCCATTGTTCAATCGGCAAACTCTGAGCACGTAACAACGCTGAAAAACTTATAAAAGAACATTGCCTTTCCCGTGAAATGTCACTAAATCGTTTGTGACCTTGATGAATGCTTCCAGCAACAAATAAGTTTGAATTTGGCATGATACATTTGCAAATAGAAAGACGCATTCAGAGCAGGCGCATCTAAGTTATGATGACACCGCTGGACGTACGCTTGCTCAAAATCATCGTGACAAACAAAAATCGCGACTGCCGCATAACAAAAGCGCAGGGAACCAAGGAACCACAGGCAAACCAAAGATTAGTGTGCTACTCGCCTGGGGGCTCGCAGCAAAAACGCAGGGAACCCAAGCAACCACAGGCAAACAAAGATTAGTGTGAACGCGGCTTCAGTCAAAACATCTAAATTCTTGACTGACATCAAATAAACCCTGTGTTGAAAAATGGCATGTATTATATTTCATACGAAATGTACCTTTCCATTTCAGATTTCGAACACTCAAAAGAATGCACGGAGATGGGAAAACGATGACGATGTATCAAGTTGCAATGGATGCGAGAGACAATTCTCCATGACCATAAGAGAGGTTTGTTCTCTATCATGTCTCGTACAAAGGTTTCCGAAAACTGTCAAAGATCCAAGGTGTTTTCATTAATGCATCTGCAAAGCTTGTAAATCTAGAAATAACGAAATTTTCGAGGAAGATCCAAAGATGTTTTCATTATTATTTTTATTTTTATTTTATTAGCTTCGCCAAATCAAGTACATACAAAAAAAATGAGAGAGGCAGGGTATCCGCACCTGCATTGTTTGTAAATCTTTTGAAATCCTTTCATTATTGCTTTATAACAACAATTCTTTGTGTGCCTAGCATCCAAAGAGTGCCACAGAAACAAAAATGACAAATCTACTTAAATTGTTACTGTGTCTTTCTAATCTTTTGCTTTCTTTTTCTTTTTCAGCACCACTGTCGGAATTGCGGGTAATTATATTGAATTTCTTACATTTGCCGCTAGTATAGGACCACTCAGAAGTTCTGTCGAGGATTCCAAAAATGATGACCCACTTGTATTTTCCCCTTACCTCAAAATACTCATCTAGGGGATATTGTCCTCATGTACACCCAAATGCTTGTGACAAACATCTAATTTCTCCTTACAATTTCAATGTATCGATTAGTAGTGAGGATTAAAAATGATCAAATGTTAGTGATCAGCATCTAATTTCTCTGTACAGTGTGAATACATTGTCAAGCTGATACGTGATGAGAATACAGAAACTGATCAGTATCCAGTGAATGTTCACGTGTCTCTTGTCTCTTACAGTTTGATTTACTGTGGTGATTGTACAGCAAAAAATGCGCCACTCACATGAGCAAGAAACCTGTACGAGTGTGTGACAAGTGTTTTGATGATGTCACGTCAGGAACAGCTAGGGTGAGTTTAAGGTATTGCGCTACATTACACCTAATAGAAAAGTTCAACTCATTTAACCGCAATTTGCGTTATAAAACCTTACTTAGCACGATTGTGTTACGTTATACCCATATAGTAATGACCGTGTTACATTACATTGTGTTACATGAGATTGTGTTACATGAGACCTTACTTAGCGGCAATTGTAACCCCATGTAGCGATGATTGTGTTCTACTACACACCACATAGCGGCGGTTGCGTTACATTACACCCCACATAGTTAAGATTGCGTTATATTGCACTTCAAAATCCGTAAAGTTACCACTTTCGACTGCTGACGGCTCTGCCCAACATTTCAGTTCTGTTTGGTTTTCTAACACATAAGAGAAATGTTTCTACTCATTTAAAAAGAAAGAAGAGAACATCGGGTTACTCCGCACTTCGTTGCGTTTCTTGCCTTTCTCATTGCCTTAATACAGTTTATTTTTTATTTTATTTTTCAGTCATATTCTTTAAGTCACAAACAAGGCTTCAGCTGAAAACACGCCACAAGATTATATATTGGTGGTAAATAATTTGTATCAACATCAAATTTCTCCTTACAATGTCAATACATTGTCAACCAGACAGGTGACAAGAATAAAGACAATCATCCAAAGAAGTCGGTGTACCACCAAATTCTATTGATCAACATGTAATTTCTTCAATATTAATACATTAATAGGCGATAAGAATTAAGGAAATAATCAACTGATGAATACTAGAGAGATTTAGCAATTTAGGCCCGGTTCAAACTCGAATTCACATGTGCCGAATCTAATGCAAATGAGCAAAAATCTATTGTTCTTGCTCATTTGCATTACATTCGGCACATGCGAAGTTCGACGTTTGAACTCATAAGAGCATTTTTGTTAGAAGGGTTAAAAAATTTATATAACATTTAAAGCGACAAATCTAAGTATATTTTACTGCAGCGTGTTAAAGTATATTAAAATACAAATAATAAAATTCTTTCAAATAAAAAGCTACTGAACGGTGCCTCGTATGGTGCTGTTAATGATGCAATTTTTCCAGAGCGGAATCACATTCATGTAGACAGTGAAACAGGACCTTAGAAAAGTTGTTAATGTTGTACTTAAAGTTTTTCAATAGCTTATTTTATTGTATATCTGATCATATCTCTCATTCTTCAAAAATTATTATTTTTTTTTTTTGTGTGTGTGTGTGTGTGCCTTTTTTTCTTTTTTTTCTTTTTTCTTTCTTTCTTTTTTTTTTTTTTGGGGGGGGGGGGGTCTTCTGAGGTTAAAAGCGATTTTTAATCGACGTTTCGGCCTGTTTAACCGGCCTTCTTCAGGAAATTAAGAAAATCAAGGTCAATATGGCAAAACTGTTGTTCCAGTCCGCCATATTGACTGTTATTTTCTTAATTTTCTGAAGAAGGCCAGTTATTTAAATCGCTTTTAACCTCAGAAGAATCCCGAAAAACAACTTTTAATTTTTTTAACTAGACAATTTTTTTTATCAAATATCTGAAAAGGGATTTTTTTATGGGGTCGGGGAAAAAAAAAAACGCCGAAAAAAAAAAAAATTCGACTCTTTTTTTTGCCTTTCTGTCTCTCTTTCTTTTCTTCTTTCATCTTGCTCCGTCGATCTCATCTTATCTCCCCTCCCTTGCTCCCTTCTTCATGTCCCCCCCTCACTTTCTCCCTTCTTCATGTCCCCCCCTTACTTTCTCCCTTCTTCATGTCCCCCCCCCCTCACTTTCTCCCTTCTTCATGCCCCCCCTCACTTTCTCCCTTCTTCATGCCCCCTCACTTTCTCCTATTATCCTCCCCTCCCTAGTTCTCATCTCACCCCCCCTTTATGCCCTACTTACTAATATCACTGAGAAATTATGAAATAGAATTTTTTGTGTGCACTTACCTGGAGTCGAACTCCCGACCGTCTGATGTGCAGTCCACTGTCCTTTCCACTGCGCCACCAGGACTGCGATGAAAAGTGACGCATATTTTTTTGTATTATTGGTTATTATTGTTCCCAGACTCGCCTCGGCCAAAATGTAATCCTAACTAGAACTAAGAAAATTAAATTTACCTGCAACATATACTTTGTGAAATGATATATATGAAATAAATCTTTGTTGCCTACTAGAAAATACGTCTTTTTTTCATCTCTTTGCGAATGAAACACGGACCCGAAACGTCTGCTACTCCCACAAAATTAGCGGGCAAATCCCAAGGGACTAATTAGCGGGCAATTTCTATTGTTTAACTGTTCATGCGTTTATTCCCAAGGTTCCCATGGGATTTGCATGTTAATTTTATGCGCGATAGAAAGAATGTGAGCACGTGATCATTCTATGCAACTTTCAAGGCCACAGCTCTTGAAGAAACGGAGCAAATCCCCTCTTGAATATTGAAACAATAGAAATTTGTTAATGAGTAAAAATGAGCCATTTTTTTGAAAAATCGGAGGTTTACATTTTAGCTCATTAACCATTTCTATTGTGTAAATATTCATGCGTTATTCCAAGGTTCCCTTGGGATTTGCGTCCTAATTTTATGCGCGATAGAAAGAGTGTGAGCACGTGATCATTCTGTGCAACTTTCAAGGCCACAGCTCTTGTAGAAACGGAGCAAATCCCCTCTGAATATTGAAACAATAGAAATTTGTTAATGAGCAAAATTGAGCCATTTTTTGAAAAATCGGAGTGTTTACATTTTAGCTCATTAACCATTTCCTATTGTGTAAATATTCATGCGTTAATTGCCAAGGTTCCCTTGGGATTTGCGTCCTAATTTTATGTGCGATAAAAGAGTGTGAGTACGTGATCATTCTGTGCAACTTTCAAGGCCACAGCTCTTGTAGAAACGGAGCAAATCCCCTCTGAATATTGAAACAATAGAAATTTGTTAATGAGCAAAAATTGATCCTTTTTTTTGAAAAATCGAAGGACTCATTTTAGCTCATTAACCATTTTCTATTGTGTAAATATTCATGCGTTAATTGCCAAGGTTCCCTTGGGACTTGCGTCCTAATTTTATGCGCGTTAGAAAGAGTGTGAGCACGTGATCATTTTGTGCAACTTTCAAGGCCACAGCTCTTGTAGAAACGGAGCAAATCCCCTCTGAATATTGAAACAATAGAAATTTGTTAATGAGCAAAAATGATCCATTTTTTGAAAAATCGAAGGACTCATTTTAGCTCATTAACCATTTTCTATTGTGTAAATATTCATGCGTTAATTGCCAAGGTTCCCTTGGGACTTGCGTCCTAATTTTATGCGCGTTAGAAAGTGTGAGCACGCGATCATTTTGTGCAACTTTCAAGACCACAGTTCTTTTAGACGTTTGCCAAGTTTCACGTTTTGAATTAATTTGTCCTGCTTCGTCCAGTTCTGAAACTTTGCGAGGAGTGACGCATACCGGAGAAGTAAGAAGATTTGCACATTTGGTATCTGCGGCAGCCTTTGTAGTGTCGTTTGCCCAAGGGGGGGGGGGGGGGGGGGAGGGGTGTACTTTGCATATTTTTGGTGGGGGTGTGCCGCTGGAACTCTGAAACCCTTACCTTATTCCATTCATGCTTCATACGACTGATCAGTTTCCTGGCAAATGATACCCTATTCCAGACCAAAACACTCTGTTTTCTACACCTTATCCCAAAATAACTCTGCTTGAAATCATACCCCTCACAACGGCACATACCCATATATATATGTATATATTATACGAGAGTACTTTCCCCAGTTTGCGACGAGCTGGCATGGGTGGGTCATGAAAGCATGGCCTCGGCGTGAAAATAAGCAAAGAAAAAAATTGGAAGGGGAGGGGAGAGGAAGTAAAACACTCTTCCTATGCCCTCCACTCAATATTTAATAGTAATACAATTAACATGAGAAGGTTGGCTTGAAAGAGGAAGCATTTCCCTGGCTTCTTTTTATTGTCTATTATAATACATTATTGTATTTCAGTACAGTTTTCCAGTTTTTTGTTTCTATACTAAATACAAGTTAGAGTAGAAAAGCATACGATACAGCATTAAACTAGAAAATACAGTATCAAGTTTTCTTTGCTGATCTTTGTTGACGCCAAACACAGCCATGTAACTATGGAGCATCCATTTTTGATATTGACTGACATGCGCCCTGGGTTCTTGAATGGACTTTGCCCCTTAGTGTCACGTGTCCAGTTTGCAGATGTCTTCATATGGAATTCTATCAATTCTCTTCCCTCTGCGAGGACCCTGGAGAAACAGAAAAATAATGTAGGCATGTAATGCGTACAGAACTGCAGGTATTGCGCATCGCGTTCTTAACTTCACCCGATGTACATGGACTGTTCACAGTTCCATTTTTTCTTATGTGTTTGTCCAGTTGATCGATGATTAGCTGCTATCTTTAGTTTCACGGTGCACTAAAAACTGGGAAGAGTACAAAAACTGTTCAAGGGGTGGATGAAAGTGAAGATAGTTTAGTCTCCCAAAAAGTATAGCTGACTTACATCTTTAGGATCCAATGTGAATGAAAAACTCTTTTCATCCAAAGATACAAGCGAAGCTGTTGACCCTCTGTGGACACCATTTACAACCAACACAGTCTTACCTAAGGATGAAAATCCAAATACTCCTTAGTGTGTGTCGTACATTGTCACAATATTTGTTGAGGACTAGGTTAAGAGAAATTAAACAAAGGTTCCTACGATCAAGCCAAACACGTAAATGCGAACATTCAGATCTTCCCCTCTCCTAGATGCTTGCAATCCCCCACCCTCCCTTCCTTCCAATGCCATCACCATGGACAAGGCAGGTGACCACTACATATTGTGGGCTCAATGTTCGCCGACCTCCCTTCTGTTAGGTGATATTGCTCCACTGACCCCTCCCCACTTCTTGCATTTAATTTCCACCCTCCTCCTCCTTTATAGTTGGTAACATGATAGAGCAAGCAACTTTTATAGTGGTAACAGCTGATAGAGCAAGCAATGGAGTATAATTTGATCCCACTGTTACAACTAAATCAATATGGTTTGCGTATTCATGAGTTAAAAAGGGATCATGTTTGGCTGGGGTACTGGAGGATTAATGCAC
Source organism: Cladopsammia gracilis (assembly GCA_022457155.1). Taxonomy (NCBI): domain Eukaryota; kingdom Metazoa; phylum Cnidaria; class Anthozoa; order Scleractinia; family Dendrophylliidae; genus Cladopsammia; species Cladopsammia gracilis. Next base: position 1,322,936 of record JAJGOT010000059.1, on the reverse strand, counting down.
CAATGTACTTACTATCCTAACAATCTTAAAGTGTGCTATTGCAACCAAATCATGGTAGTACAAATTGAACAGTTACCCAATACTGGGATTACCGTGAAACCTAATGCTGGGATGACTGTGAACAGTTCCCTAATGCTGGGATAACTGTGAAGAGTTACCTTATGCTGGGATGACTGTGAACAGTTACCTAATGCTGGGACTATTGCGAACAGTTACCTAATACTAGGATGACTGCGAACAGTAACCTAATGCTGGGACAACTGTGAACAGTTACCTAATGCTGGGATGACTGTGAACAGTTACCTAATGCTGGGACGACTGTGAACAGTTACCCAATGCTGGGATGACTGTTTCCAACTGTTCCTGGTCCACTCTGATCACATCTCCACTGTCTGACATCTTTATTACTGCAACAAATAGATTTTGAATATCCTACAGATAAAACGAATACATGTAATAAGCATAACATCACAAACACGAGCCACTACTTCAATAAATGTTCTTCCATGTTTCCAGTGACAGATATAGGGGAGGAGCCTTGTGGACCCTACCCCCACCCCCTTATCAGTTTTACTTCCCCACCCCCCTTTATTCACTCCCACCTTACAAGAAGGTCTGGATCTGCCAGTGCTGTCACTTTGCTGGAGAGGGGGTGGGTTCTCAATGTACCTATTAGGAGGACGGGGGGGGGGGGGGGGGAGGTTAGAAATATCCCCAATCGTCACTCCTTACATTAATGTACACAAGAACCAAAAAAGTAGGTACATACATACACTTGCTATAGTCAGAGACTCCTTGTCTTAAAGCATTGTACGTCAGTAAGCGCTGTGTTAATTAGATCACTTAACTTCTGTGTTTTCTTCATTTTTAGTGCAATCTGCAAGGCTTTGTAATAGTATAATAAAATATAATAAGTATAATAATAGTATAATGAAATGAAGTATAAGGTCTTTGATTTTATTGGATAATTTGTGTTATTCGTGTACTTGTTTTGCCCTGCCACGATTAGCTTTCCAGCCATTTGCAAAGCAAACCAAACCATCCAACTCTTGTATTGTTGTACAAAGAATAAATTGTTGTTGTTGTTGTTGTTGTTGTTGTAAGCACTGGTTTGTACCTTAACTGTTCCTTTCTTTTTGTAGTATCTATCTGATCTCCAAGCTTTTTGGTGACAACTTTAACGACGATTCCCTGTAAAAGAAAGAAAACAATGCATTAAATGGACTATCTGTGAAAAAGGAAACAGGGAATTCTTGTAGACTACTTTCATGAAACAGTTTTTTTTTTTCATGGAAAATTTCCTTTGGATACCTTTGCTATCCAGTTATTTTTGCGACTGATTTTCATCTTTTTCTGCTCCTCCATCTGCAAGAGAGTAATCCATGTATTTTTCAGTATCGACAAAAATGTCACTGGTTAGGAGAGTATTGAAGACATCTGTCTGATTATGGTGGTATTCATACCGGTGCATTAATAAATGGATGGATAAATAAATAAATAAATAAATAAATAAATAAATAAATAAATAAATAAATAGAGCAATAGGATGTGAAATCAGAACCACATCTCTTGTAAAATAAACAACAAAAATCCACTCACTTCCATTATTTCCTCCAAAGCTGATTTTTGTTTTAAACTGCACACAAAAAAAATAGAAGAATCATAAATTAAACTGTTTAACATCATAACGGTAAATCATAAAAATCAATTACAAAGGATAGGATTTCAACAGCAGACTCAAAAGTTAGAACAAATGGTACCATGCAAGTACTGCTGAAGAGGTTTCATTTGAATGGTCACACCATAGGATTTCATCCACAGACTCAAAAGTTATAACCACACTACATGTCTCCATAATTGACTCTGGGAAGGACAGGGTTTAAGGTTCCCACTTCTTACATCTCTCTTGCACAATACTCTTCAGATCTCACAATAGAACTACAGTGTAACTGTACCAGTCTTTCGTTTTCTCCTTCTCCTTTTTCTTCTCCTTTTACATAAAACATGCAGAACTTACATGTATTGGATTTTGTAAGGATGTAGTTTTTGACTGTCCTATTCTGAAATTCCATGAAGGAAAGTTTTTGTTTTTGCTTTTCTGAGATGCTATTGGCAGTTTTTTTTTTTTTTTTTTTTTGGGGGGGGGTCTTCACAAGTCTAATGGCTCTTAACTGTTAAAGCTTAACCCAGTTTCTGTAGCATGAGGCGACTGAGAGTATTACTACTCCCCCCTGGATGGGATGCTTGTCCACTGCAAGATTACCCCCCAGCATTATGTTGCCAGTACCCATTTATACACCTGGGTGGAGAGACACAACATGGAGCAAAGTTTCTTGTCTAAGGAAACAACACGACGACAGAGACCAGGCTCGAACTACTGAACTTCAGGGACTGGTTGCTTGAAAGCTGATTAACGCTAACCAAGGATTAAAAGTTAACCAAGGATTTCACTTCTCTACTAATAAAAATAATTAATGTTCTTAAAAGCTGTAATTTTTAGCTAAACAAAAGTCAAAGTCAAAACTGAAGGGCAAAAAAACTTTGGAACAACTTTCACTGTTTAGTTATTTAACTGGATTCAAAATTGATGCTAATCCTGGTTTAGCTTAATCGTGCTTTGAACAACCCAGCCCAGGTTGAAAGTCTGATGTACTAACCACAAAACCACAGTGCCTCACTAGGGGAAAGGAATTAAAAATACAGCAGATATTAAATATAATACTTACATTGTTCTGTACTCACTCACTTGGTCCTGGTACAGGTTCTTTCTTTTTACTGGCCGGCATCGCAAAGGTTACTGATAACAACAAAATAACATCAATTTTAATTTTAATGATTATTTCCACAATGAAAAGTTTCTTAATATACCTGTTTCACTAGTATCTGAGCAACATAACTACAACACAGTGTTCTCCTTATCAGGCGGTACCAGGTAAAATTTACCGCTTGAAGAAACATTTTTACCCCCTGAAAGCATTTGGAGGTTTTTGAAATTCAATGAAGTGTTTATTCTATAATAAAAAAATTATTGTTTTGTAAGGAATGAATTATAAAATTGTTGTATGTTGTTTTACCTTTGACGGTCGAAGGTGTTCGTACATGAATTTGCCTGAAATAGGTCTCTAAATGAAGGAAATTGGGTTTTGAAGAATTTAGCTCTACCCCCTCGAAAGTGAGCCTCAGGCACACCCTTTCAGTTTAACTGGTTAGGAATATGCTCCCTTACCTCCTGAGCTAAAATTAAGGGAAAACACTGCAATACCCGCAGTGCATCATCTAATCAAGTAGTCATACCCTCATTTCGAACTAACCTCAGGAGATTCTGCCCAAGCGTTACTGGAAGATTTTTTTGGAATAGTATTCCACAATTAATTACAACAACAACACTTCATTAAATAACAAATATTAATGATTTAAATAGTACCTACCCACAAATAGTTGAAAAACTAGTCGAGGCGGGTAGGTATATTTAAGTTAGGCTTATTACGAGGGTTCAGGTTACAGCAGTTTAGATTACAATAAATAGCAGATTTAATTAGAGACAAACCATGTAGAAAGATGTTTAGAAAAGCGCTTTTACACTGTTACCTTTCTGAATACTAATGAAACATCATCTATTTTGAATTTTACTGAGCTATTTTTATAAGTTTTCCTTTACTTTTTTTACTAAAAAATTACAAGTTTTTTGTTATACTGACGTAGCTTAAGGGGCACAATATTAGTTTATCTAGACGTGCCCCTCTCCTCTCCTTCCTATATACATGTGATTTAATTTAAGTGGTGTAATTTTGTACTGTATGTTTTCTTTCCTTGAAAATGTTATACTTTTTTACTTACTTTTCTTTTTTCACCTTATATTCAATTCTGTATCTGTTAAGGTTTGGAGAAATAAATAAATGAAAAAAAAAAAATGAAAAATCAATTTTAACTTTTTTATACAACAACTGTAAAATTTATATCAATAATTTTATTACATATTTATACCAAAACAATGCTTTCAAGAGATATTTGGCATAAATACAGTAAATACAAATTACTAGTAAATTAAATTTAACATGTACAGACATCAAACTTCAAAAAAAAAAAAAATTTATTTTGTTAAATACTGAAAAACAAATGGTACCATGCAAAAGTACTACTGGAGAGGCTTCATTTCAATGGTCACATCATAGGATTTCGTCAACATACTCAAAAGTTAGAACAAATGGTACCATTCAAAAGTACTGCTGAAGAGGTTTCATTTGAATGGTCACACCATAGGATTTCATCCACAGACTCAAAAGTGAGAACAAATGGACCATGCAAAAGCACTGCAGAAGGGGTTACATTTGAATGATCACACCATAGAATTTCATCAACAGACTCAAAAGTTGGAACACAAGGAACATTTTTTGGCAAATTAATTAATTATTAACTTCCAAAAATTCTGGGGAGCTTGAGTCCCCTACCCCTCTCCCATTACGGGCCTGCTTAAATCACAATTTCGTTGTGTTCATCACTGCAAGAATCATCTCATTCCAATTTCTGCAGTTCATAAAAGAATATCTTTCTTATTTATTGGCATAGATATACGCCAGAACTACTGTAACCAAATAGAAGGTTTCATGGCTGTGGCCACCATTTTAAAAGTATGGCAAACATGGTACAAAATACAGTGTTTGTATGAGAATTGGATGTCAGATATCTTCGGAAAAAATACTAATTTAATTTCTAAAATACATTTCTGAAATACATGTCTGCAAGATTAAGATGTCCTGTGAAATACAGCAAATAAATTTGTGCTAGGAAGTGCGTGTTTGCTTTTGAGTTTTCCATACATTTCTTTGCAAACTGTTTCCACAGAGTCTCAACAGTTATGCAGACAAATGTATAGAAAACTGAAAATGCCACTATATGCTTCCCAGCACAATTACAAATTTACATCTCTCAGATTTGACAAAAATAATCTTTTTCTAGGTTTCCAAAGTTTACTGACTCAAAATATGTCAGAAATTAAACTGTGTGGTTCCAGAAAATATCCATACCCCCACCCCTCCCCCCAACATATGGTCAATGGAAATTCCAAGGGGGAGGGGCTAATAGGCAGGAATTTCAGAGGGGTTGGTGGGTGTCCACAGGAAAAATTTGTCTGGAGGGTAAGGAAATTCACTGAAAAATCGTAAGCAAGGCACAAAGTAAACTTATCATACATAGGTGAATTATTTTGACAATCATGAAACAAAACAAACGATAATAGTGACCTTTTACGCAAAAATGAAACGAACGGCAAAATGCACGGCTACTGAATGGATGAAAAACGGATGGCCAAGCCGTTTAAAACGGTTACCATGAACGGATGCACTACTGAGGAAAAATTTTGAATGGATGAAGTTGAACACCTGAACAGCAGAAGAAAAGTTTCGAACGGATGAAGTTGAACGGCTGAACAGCAGAAGAAAAATTTTGAACGGCTCACAGTGAACAGCTGAACAGCAAAATCATTATTCCGAATGGCTGGCTGTGAAGGGCTGAATGGCTAAAGAATTATTTCGAATGGCTCGCGCTGAACGGCTGAATGACAGAAGAAAAATTTCGAACGGCTGGCTGTAAACGGCTAAAACGGCTATTGAAAAACTGTGAGCAAACAATCAAAGACACAAAGGGATAAACAGTTCCAAAGAAATTTGACTGACAGCTGCAAAGGCGATCTTAGGGACCGTTCATTATTTATGGGAGGGGGGGGGGATGGGTGAGAAAATGGGGGGACCTGAAATTTTAGCCACTGCAAAAGGGGGGTCCTGGGGAAATTTTTTTGTTATGGAGGGGGGTCTTGAAATTTTAAACAGATGATGTCTTAAATAAAAAAGCAAAAACATAACTACAGTGCACCAATAAGAGCAGGGCACCCCAGAATTCATGGCTGGGAGCCTTTGGCTATGATTCTTCTAAGAGCACAGCCTTGCAAAGTATTTTGGTGCAGTCATGGAGCATGATTTATAACTTTTATTTCTTTATTGGGTACTGCCATAATTGTACTTAAAGTTTTAACCCACCATTAAACGTATTACTGGATTGTAACAGTATTAAACTTAGTGATTGATGTTAAAACACTAAAAGTATTAATTAGTATTTGTAACCCTAGCCAAAGGAATTTTCCTTATCTGCTACGTGGACATTAAGTTGAAGAACTGTTAGTAGTATCTTGTAGTTATCAGTTCGCCTTGTAAGTGAGTCAACTCACCCACATGCACCACTCCTGGTGTCTGGGTTGCTCAGTAGCAGTGGTTTTGTATATTGCAATAAATCTTTATATAGCCCAGCTGAGTCTTGGTTGTGATAGCACTTGGTTGTGATGTTACAACTATTAAAGTCTAAACTCTAGTTCTTCAAATGCACAGTGGACCAAGTGGTTGAATTGCTTCAATAAAGAAAACCACACAAGAATCAAAATGCCATAAGTTGTAATAACTATTTATTAATAAATTTACTGAAAATTATTCTAAACTTTTTTTCATTTCCTGTTACAACATGTTATGATTTTATTCCATTCCCATCATATCCTCATTCCCATCGTACCCCAGGCACATCATACCCCAAATTTACGCCTGTATATTAGAAGCACAGTTTTCAATATTAAGACAGCAATACAGTCACCCCCAAATTTTCACGTGCTTTAGATCTGAAAACCAACACGCTAGCCACTACATCATCGCGCCCCCACAAAAATATGGTATGGATACATACAATACAACTTTTATATTATAGAAATCAGATTAATAGTGGGAGGGGGGGGGGGGGTATTGAAATTCTTCCCCAACAGAACAGAACAGACCTGAAAAAATCCAGATTCACTAATGGGGGGACATGAAAAAAATGGAAAATTTGTTAATTTCTCACCCATCCCATAAATAATGAACGGTCCCTTAAAATGATAAGATGTCAATATCGGCAAGTTGTACATGTGTAATATGCCCACGAAAAAAAAAATTATCCTCATTTTTAAAGAAGACAAATGGTTATACAAAACAATAGCTAGTGTGTGTGACCTACCGTATTTTCCGGTGTATAAGTCGACCTCTGAAACCACAAAAATTTGCCCCAAAAATCGACCTCGTCTTATACACCGGCCAAAACTCAAGAGCTGTTGGTTCATAAGTAAATTAGCATAACAATGACGGTAGTGTGCCAAACGCCCAAATGAAAGCGGTCAAAAACAGGTTGAAGACCAGAGTTTTCTGACAACAAGCGTGCAAAACCAAAATGATTTTTGTTTGGGTCATTTACGCTCAGTTGTCAACAGCAATTAAAATCAAAACTCAAGTCTTTTCGGTCTTAAAATCAAAACACTTCAAGTAAATTGCACGCTTAATGTTTACATTTACAGAACACTTTATTAAGGATGATGAAACCATCAGATTAATACTGTTCGAGCACTGTATGTACTATTAAACCAAAGCGTAACTCAGCTGCGTTTTGCTAAAATTTGCATACAAGACAGTGTTGGTAACGCAACACACCATTTGTCTGTCTGCTTCTAAGAATTCTCTGTTTTCTTTGTAGTTTTGCCAGACAAAATTAAAACTCAACTTTTCCAAACTCCCTGCTTTCATTTCCAAGTATTGTTTGGGCAATAGAATGACTATGTACTCTGGAGGTGCTTCTCTTTTTGAATAGGGAGATGTTTACAGTATATCCAAAAGGTTTCAAATTACTTTTGACATATGCAAATTGCGCGGTGAGCAAACAAAAACAACAATAAATCAACTGTTAATTTAAGTCACTGGCCAAAAGTATAGAGCTCTTCTGATAGCCGTAAAAATAGCTAGAAATGTTTTTAATCGTTTGTCAATGGATAAGCGTAGCTCTGTTATTGTTTTTGTCTAAACGGATACTAACGGATTAGCTGTTTGAATGGCTGAATATCTTTTCCGGACGGATAGCCCTAGCCATTCGAACGGCTGAAGATTTCTTTTGAATGGCTAGCAGCAGCAGCCGTTCGAACGGCTGAAGATTTTTTTTGAACGGCTAGCAGCAGCCGTTCAAACGGCTGAATAAATTTTTTGAACGGCTAATCACAAAATCACAGCCGTTCGAACGGCCTCTTGTCGTTCGAGAACGGCAATGTTGTTTGTAAACCAAGTGAACATTTTTTTAAACATGACACAGTTGTGAATATTGAAAAGGATAAAATATTCACCATTGGCTTTCGATACAAACACTGTATTTTGCACCATGTTTACCCTACTTACCTTCAATAAGACAACAGCATAACTACAGAATACAGGGCCAATTTCGTAAGTATATTTGTTGAGGTGGCTCAGTGGCTCACCTGTCCACTGGTGAGCCACCGAGCCACTCTGTAATATACATGTACCTTAGACAGACAATTATTCACTAAGTCACACAATGGATTGACACATGTTGGATACGAAACGTCTTATGAACTGTGTATCATCATTTAGGGTCTACAGTATTTTCATCTAACTCTTAACTTCTTTAATTTAAGCTACGTAAGCTAAGCTTATGTTTGGTACCTCGTCACGGCACTGTTTCTGGCACATTTGACAATACCAACTTAACTTCTGCAATCCTTTAGCCTTTATCCTGTTTGCTATGGCTTTTTGAGTTAATGGTCCTGCCTTTTCTTTCCCATACTGCAAAGATTTAGCTAGAAGAGTTTCAGTTTTCACGATAACGACGTCGATGTTGTGCGCCATTGGAAGACCAACATTCAATGCGAGCTGTGCCCGTTCCAGTTTCCAGCAGCTGCTTGAGCCCGCGGTATGTTGGGCTTGTATTAAATAGCACACAACATTTGCCTTGACTATAACTTGTTCTTGACATACAGTAGAAGTTCCCGATCATTCAAAATGCGAATGAGAGTTCAGACCACAGGGATCTTAACTTTAAATCAAATGAATCAGTGTAGTAATTACAATTCTCTTTGTATTACATCATATTTAATTTTTTATGCAAGGGACAAAATTGTCGTTTCATTGAACTTGTTCTGTCAAAATTCAATTTGCGGCTGTAGTGATAACAGATATTCATACGTATATTTCTACATAATGTAAGTTTCCCTTGGGAATTACCTGCTTATCTTTTGCGCGTAAGAAAGAGTGTGAGCTTGTGATCATTTTGTGCAACTTTCAAGGCAACAGCTCTGTAAAAACGGAGATCACCTTTGAATATTGAAACAATAGATTTCTCTTAATGAGCAAAAATGAGCCATTTTTTCGAAAATCCAAGAGGTCCCTTTCTAGCTCATTAACCATTTTCTATTGTTTCAATATTGATACGTATATTTCTAAATTTCCATTGGGATTTATCCGCCATTTTTTGCGCGTTAGAAAGAGTGTGAGCTTGTGATTATTTTGTGCAACATTCAAGGCTACAGCTCTTGTAGAAACGGAGAAAATCCCTTCTGAATATTGAAACAATAGATGTTTTTGTGAATTAGCAAACATGAGCCATTTTTTTATAAAATCCAACAGGTCGCTTTCTAGCTCATTAACCATTTTCTATTGTTTCAATTTTCATACATATAGTTCTAAGTTTCCCTTGGGATTTACCTGCTATTTTTTTGCGCGTTAGAAAGAGTGTGAGCTTGTGATCATTCTGTGGGATTTGAAGGAGTATTATTTGGAAATTGAAAGACCCCATCTCAGCTTTCCAGTTTTTTCACATGACCCCACCCCCCCCCCCCCCATCATAAGGGTAATTTTTTTTTGATGCCTTCCCCCTCCCCCCCCCCCCGAAAAAACACATACATACACACACAGGTTGTGTTTTAAACCAACACGTTTATAGCGTTATATTGCTATCATTTTTAACTGGTACTTTTTATAACTGCCAATGAACATGATTACAATTAAATATGTTTTTATATGCGCTTGTTATAAGATGAATATTTACAAATGCTTAGAAATCTGCTTTTCACAAATTAAAAGAATAAAAAGTTAATTTCGGATCTCCTAGCAATGGCTTGTCCTGAGCGTGTTGTGGCAGGCCTCAAATTTCGTAAATCGTGCTTTGTAGGATTGGTGCTTTTCTGGTTTGGTGGAGAAATAAACGTATTGTCAAATGCCATCAATTGTACAATTCAATCCGAATATTTACAGAGAAATTTGGTGACTGCTCGTGCTGGCAAGAAAAAACACAGCGCTCGCATGCTCGCAAAGACCATTGGATAACCCTCATATTCCTCGCGCGTTCGCGTTTAAAACATCACCAGTGTCTCGCGCGACTTGCGTATGCGATAAGGTGACGAATTGTGGTTTCCTTATGGCAGGTAGTATAAAAGCAATTAAAAAGCCGTGCCGTTCTCGCCGACCATCTTTGTAAAAAGCAATTTAAAAGTCGCGCCGAAAAGCCCTCGTCGACCATCTTTTTTATAGCAATTGAAAAGTCGCGCCGAAAAGCCGAACTGAAAAGCAATGCCGAAAGGCCGAACCGAAAAAGCCGCGCCGAAAGGTCAAACCGAAAAAGCCGCACCGAAAAGCCCGCACCGAAAAGCCCGCGCAATTCGCGCCGAAAAAAAAAAAAACCAGCCCTGCCAGCTGCCAGCCGCCAGCCTCGACAGCCCCGCAGTCTCGCTAGTCAAACTAGCCCCACTGGCTCGCCTAGCCAGTTGCGCGTGGGTGTCTCGTTGGCTCGTTGGCAATAAGGTTCCGACGAATCGCTGGTTGCTTGTGGTAGCCGTCTGTATGAAAGCAATAATTAAAAATAGAAACGTAGTTATCACAGATGCGCATTAAGTGCACGGGATAATTCTTGGGAACATGCGAGTTCTTATTGTCTTGTTGCTTTACAAAAATTGCTGATTTTTTTTAGTTACATTAAAACATATCAGAAATGTTTCTCACGCATGTGCATGGCATACGTTTTAAGTAATAGACTATTTTGCTAATGTTGTGTTCCCAGTGCATCTTGGGTAGTTCTAGTCCTTTGTGGGGACAAACGGCCAAAATTAAAATTTTAAATTACCTGCCAAACTGGTCGTTTGCCCCCACAAAGGACTGGAACTACCCAAGATGCACTGGGAACACAACATTAGCAAAATAGTAATGCTTTTCAACGCAACAACGAGGAGTTGAAAAGCTGTTTCATGACGATTCGTAGCATTCTTTTCACATTTGTGATAACCTTTTGTTCTTATTTATTCAAACAATAAAGGTTATGTAATTATATTTGACGATACGCTATGAATATTTGTATAAATATAGATGTATAAGCGTTTTTTGCTATCTCGCCTTTTGGACTGCCGTCGTCTGTGACCAAACTTGTTACCAAAGTTAGTCTAAAGCTCTAATCCTCGGAGCTCGATACGCTGCATTCGATCGAGGAGTACGTTCCCGGGTTTTTTCTCCCAATGGGTTTTATTCCGGGTTTTCGTACCGGGCAGTGTATCATTGTTTTGTATTTCATTCGCATTTCACTTTCCTTACTGTATGCATATCTATCTTATAAATTTGAATTATTGTATTCTGTATTTTGAATCGATTTCGTTTCACCTTGTGCATTATTTAGCTAAGTTATGTTGTCATCATGTATAAATTGTTTTGCCCAGACAACTTGTAATAAAGCGGGTCCATAGTGTACATTTATTAGGCACCCATGCGCATCTATGTAGATCTTATAAAATCAATTAACGAATTTTGTAATTTTGATTACGTTTAAGATCAATTGTATTTTTTTGTTTTGAATCGTGTATTTTCGTTTCACTTTGTGCATTACTTAGCTAAACTATATTGTCATTATGTATTCTCGGACATCTTGTAATAAAGCTGGTCCATAATGTCCATTAGGCACCCAGCACGAGTCACACTCCATAGTTGTCAAGTGTTTTCATTGGCGCTTAAGCGCGTTACGCGGAGGGTAGTTATGAATCTATTTGGTCTCTATTTCGCTATTTTTTTTTCTAATTGCCCATAATGCACTTTGTTTGCCCCCCAAATTTTGCATAAATTATTGTATTGAAATGCTCTTGGGAATATGTAGTCCTCCCAAGGGCATTTCTAAACAACAGTTTATGCAAAATTTGTGGGGCAAACCAAGTGTATTAATTATGGGCAATTCTCCTGTCGACCGGAGGTGAACGTTGCTTTTATACACAGCATATACAATTTGAGGCCGAACTTGTAGAGATTCTAGAAAAAAGTAAGAGCTATTTTTAATTTAGAGCTCTTCCAAAGCTTAAGCAAAACATCGATCTCTCGTGCTCATAAGCATATTGTCAATTTATTCAGTGTTTATTGCACATTTTATTGCGATTCCAAAGTCACTCCAACGAAAAATTCGTTGAAGTGACTTTGCCGATTCTTTATTACAATGCCTGCCTTTTAGTAGCCATCCTCGCTTCCTGAAGTAAGTCATTTCAAGACTTTTTTAACGAATGCAATCCTTTTCATTGAAAATTGGGCGCTTATCGCAGGGTCGAGGAGGACCCTGGGAACAAGGTTGGACACAAGGAAAGAAGTTTCAATCTTTTAATGCTTAAAGTGCCTATCACCCCTAGAAAGTTATTTTCAGAATCAACTCTATGTACATTGAATAGTTGAATGGTAAAATATTTCTTGTTTTGAACGTCGCGTTTGTGAGTTATGGAGATTTGAATTTACAAAATGCTAATTAGATGACGTCGACCCGGGAATTTGCCATTATTTCTACGCCAATTTACAATGCGCAGTTTACAGCTTGAGGAAATAAACTGTGGATAGTCAATTGATTCGTAAAAAATATTACTTGGAGGAGTAAACAAGTAGTTGTATAATAAATGATTCCCGGGTTGACGTCATCTAATTAGCATTTTGTAAATTCAAATCTCTATAACTCACTAACGCGACGTTCAAAACAAGAAATATTTTACCATTCAACTATTCAATGTACATAGAGTTGATTCTGAAAATAACTTTCTAGGGGTGATAGGCACTTTAACTGGCTTAACGTCTTAACGTCAGGTACGCCCCTGATCAAAATTGGGCTATTGTTAACAAAACTGAAGCATTTTTATGTTTCCATTCATGCAAATATGTTTTTTTTGGTGTTCGCTAACAAAACGTTAAAGAATCCAAAGTAAGACTTGCATCATTAAACACAACCTTTATTAAAATCTTATTAAAACTAATTACAGCTAATCTTAAAAGGACACAAGTCCCATTTAAATCTTAGGCCCCGTCCACACATATCGGGATATTTTTGAATCCGCAACGTTTTTTGTTGCGGATTGGCCTTCCGTCCACACGTATCCGGCGAATTCGACTGGCGAATCCCCAACTTTTTGAATCCGCTCTCCAGAGTGGAAATTTTTGAATACGCTACGAGTACGACATCGTGTGGACGGTCGAATCCGGATATTTTTGAATACGCTGACGTAACAGTATCGGATCCAGTCTTTATCCGCGCGAATATTCAACATGGCCGACTGAAATGTTATCGCTTCACTTCTACTTGGACTTATTTTCAGTCTAACAACGTGTTTAAAGTTGAACTCGGCTTTGAACTTGGCCTTTGCGCGTGCTCTGTTGACAACATTTAACGAGGAGCCTTCGGTACTAGAACGAATCCGGATACGTGTGGACTGGCAAATTCGATTCGAATACGCTACGTGTGGACGCGAATATTTTCTAATCCGCAACAAAAAAGTTGCGGAATCAAAAATATCCGGATACGTGTGGACGGGGCCTTAAACAATCAACGAGGCGTACGTCCTCTTTGGAGTACCTCGACCACTGGCGCGTAGAGATAAGATTTTAGTCAGATGTTTTAGAAAACACCTCTTACGCGGAAATTTCTTACAATAGAGATTTGTTATGTTCGTGTAGATGGCAAAAAACGCATTCTCGTCCTCGGGGCCTTCGTTTCTCTTGGTCAGCGGGTTGGCACGTTACGAAATTAAAGTAAAAAACGCGGAGCTCTGGACCCGATTGTTCAAAGCTTGGATAAAGCTGTCCACTAGCTATCAACTGGATAACTCACTAACAAAACTAATAGAGTTATCACTGGATATATCGCGATATCCATCTTTACAACAACCGGGGCCTGGGAAAGAGTAAGGGGGCATCGAATATAATCTTAGCCCACCGAGGTACAAGGCGTATAATTTCTGGACGAAGATTTTCATGTTTAAGGGTTGGGCATGCTTGTCGGAAACTTTAAAAAAGAGCCTTTAAAAGGTTCAATAAGAAGTTTCGTCTTGTGGGCGTTGATGAAAACCACTTTTACCCTTAAGCGGTAATCAGCTTCAAAAGAAAGCATTCATTAACATCTTAATCCTAACAGCAACCCCAACGAAAAGCATAACCGCCAGCCATTACCGTACAACAACTAAAACGACCTTGTAGATGGAAAGAAAACGCATACGTGTCCTCCCCAGCTTATTCACAAGGACTGATAAAACCAAGTTTTGATCAGCTGCTGTTCCCTCATATCTGACGTTAGCTGTGGGTTCGTCTCCTTGGATTCGGTGCTTTTCATGTTTACGTCGCTGGACGAGCCTCTTTCTCCAGCTCCTGCACACATCTTTGTCCCATTTCCTGCAAACTGCGACGAACGGCATTCTGTAAAACTCCTTCCAATCTTGGGTCGTTGCTGACAGATAGAGAAGGAAGAAAAGGTTGAAGTAGAAGTGCTAAAGTGCATGAGATAATAGGGATCCCTCCTGGCTAATTCATTTTCTTGTGTTGTCTTACAGTTTATTATTCTTGTTATTTCGAATCCAAAATGTTTATGGAATTGTAGAGAGTTTAAAACAACACATCTGGGCCAAATTTTGAAGCGTCAGAGCATTTTGTTCAATGGTTATAGACGAACGAGTATTAGACAAACAAATGTATGGATCGGCTTCCAGTTTGGTACTCCAACATGGCGGCCAAAACTTCAAAGTCATAATTACCCAAAAAATCTCATCACAAAAGATTGGGTTCACCAAAAGTTACATTATGTCGGCTTAAACACATCTATTATGTAAAAATAACTTTCGAATGGTTCAATTTTATTTATTTTCACGACTTATTTGAAGTAGCGTGACGAATTGCGTGACACAGTTAAAACCTTCGCAAATCGGAAGCAAAACATCGTTAAAACATGAAACTTTTTGTGAAGGATTGAACACTGGTATTCACATACCAAGTTAGAAACAGCTTTGTAGGATATAAAGTTTACATTTATGAATTTTTATGACGTCATGTACAAGCCAAGAATACTCGTTACTCGGCCATATTCGGCCACGAGATGTACACAAGCGAGAGAGAAAACATTTGGTTACCAGGGGCGGGATTCACGAAGCCCTGCTAAGTTAAGACATATCTTAAGTGTTGTTTCTTAACCTTCTTTCGAAGGCTATTTCCAGCGATGTTAAGAAACAATACTTAGGATATGTCTTAACTTAGGAGGGCTTCGTGAATCTGGCCCCAGGCCTTACTTTGACAAAACCCCAAACTCCGTTTTCAAAATGTCGGGGCGAGCGCAGAAACCCCCACACAATCCAAGAATCGTGGAGTGTTTTGTCACGTGACACATGATGAAATGCCGTCTTCGAAGGTTACTGAAATCTGGAACAGTGTTTCGTCATGCTTTACGCGACAAAACACTCCACGATTCTTGTATTACTTTGGCAGCCTTGTCCAGGTTTCTATGCCGGCCCTGCCATTCTGAAACCTGAGAGGGCCCTGGGGACGAGGTTGGATTACACCCCCACTCCTCCCCTACTCAGGGCACTGAATCATAGTTGTAGAATTGTCTGCAAACCGAAGAATAAAACAGTATAAATCTACTAGCATTCTATCACAAATGCTGTTCCCTTATTGGCTACGCTACTCACTATCTTATTCTATTCTGTCGTAGAAAGTGAGTAGAGTGAGTAGCCTAATGGCGGACGCTTCCTCGCGTTTTCGAAGTGTCTGTGAAGAGTATTCGCTCTTGATTTATAGAAATCTCGAGCTCATAATCTAATTGTTAAACATAAGTGGCCAGATGGCTTACCTTACTAACATCTTGACCACATTGATAACTGTCTGGCATTCCCTCTTGTACACCTACAACGAAAAATAAATAAAAAATGTAGCGCCATGAATGAAATTTATAAAGTTCTAACACGACTATATAGGGACATGCATTATTTTTATATCAAACAGCAATACCTTTTCCTTTCTAAGCCGGACACTCTCGGGAACAGCTTTAGCTGTCTGCCTTAAAGAGGTGTCCACTTTGAAATAGTTGACTGCATATGACGGTAATATCATTTTCTGATGGGGTGGGTTGGGGTGGGGTGGGAGAGGAGGGGAGAGGAGGGGGAAAGTTAAACGGTGCAAGATAAAAAGAGAAATTCTAAAGTGTGACCATTCAAATGAAAGCTACTGAGCAGTACTTTCCTGTGGTGCTGTTCATTATGCTGTACAAGGTGGTTCTAACTTTTGAGTCTGTGGATGAAATCCTAAAGTGTGACCATTCAAATGAAAGCTACTGAGCAGTACTTTCCTGTGGTACTGTTTATTATGCTGTACAAGGTGGTTCTAACTTTTGAGTCTGTGGATGAAATCCTAAAGTGTGACCATTCAAATGAAAGCTACTGAGCAGTACTTTCCTGTGGTGCTGTTCATTATGCTGTACAAGGTGGTTCTAACTTTTGAGTCTGTGGATGAAATCCTAAAGTGTGACCATTCAAATGAAAGCTATTGAGCAGTACTTTCCTGTGGTACTGTTTATTATGCTGTACAAGGTGGTTCTAACTTTTGAGTCTGTGGATGAAATCCTAAAGTGTGACCATTCAAATGAAAGCTATTGAGCAGTACTTTCCTGTAGTACTGTTTATTATGCTGTACAAGGTGGTTCTAACTTTTGAGTCTGTGGATGAAATCCTTAAGTGTGACCATTCAAATGAAAGCTACTGAGCAGTACTTTCCTGTGGTACTGTTTATTATGCTGTACAAGGTGGTTCCAACTTTTGAGTCTGTGGATGAAATCCTGAAGTGTGACCATTCAAATGAAAGCTACTGAGCAGTACTTTTCTGTGGTACTGTTTATTATGCTGTACAAGGTGGTTCTTACTTTTGAGTCTGTGGATGAAATTCTAAAGTGTGACCATTCAAATGAAAGCTACTGAGCAGTACTTTCCTGTGGTGCTGTTTATTATGCTGTACAAGGTGGTTCTAACTTTTGAGTCTGTGGATGAAATCCTAAAGTGTGACCATTCAAATGAAAGCTACTGAGCAGTACTTTCCTGTGGTACTGTTTATTATGCTGTACAAGGTGGTTCTAACTTTTGAGTCTGTGGATGAAATTCTAAAGTGTGACCATTCAAATGAAAGCTACTGAGCAGTACTTTCCTGTGGTGCTGTTTATTATGCTGTACAAGGTGGTTCTAACTTTTGAGTCTGTGGATGAAATTCTAAAGTGTGACCATTCAAATGAAAGCTACTGAGCAGTACTTTCCTGTGGTGCTGTTTATTATGCTGTACAAGGTGGTTCTAACTTTTGAGTCTGTGGATGAAATTCTAAAGTGTGACCATTCAAATGAAAGCTACTGAGCAGTACTTTCCTGTGGTGCTGTTTATTATGCTGTACAAGGTGGTTCTAACTTTTGAGTCTGTGGATGAAATTCTAAAGTGTGACCATTCAAATGAAAGCTACTGAGCAGTACTTTCCTGTGGTGCTGTTTATTATGCTGTACAAGGTGGTTCTAACTTTTGAGTCTGTGGATAAAATTGTGACCATTCAAATGAAAGCAACTGAGCAGTACTTTCTTGAGTTACTGTTTATTATGCTGTACAAGGTGGTTCTAACTTTTGAGTCTGGATGAAATCCCAAAGTGTGACCATTCAAATGAAAGCTGCTGAGCAGTACTTTCTTGAGTTACTGTTTATTATGCTGTACAAGGTGGTTCTAACGTTTGAGTCTGTGGATAAAATTGTGACCATTTAAATGAAAGCAACTGAGCAGTACTTCCCTGTGGTACTGTTTATTATGCTGTACAAGGTGGTTCTAACTTTTGAGTCTGGAAAAAATCCTAAAGCGTGACCATTCAAATGTAAGCAACTGAGCAGTACTTCCCTGTGGTACTGTTTATTATGCTGTAAAAGGTGGTTCTAACTTTTGAGTCTGTGGAAAAAATCCTATAGTGTGACGATTTAAATGAAAGCAACTGAGCAATACTTTACTGTGGTGACTTTAGCTTTTCAGAATTGAATTTAATAAAACTTGGGAGTGAGAGGGATATTACAAAAACATCCAACAACTGACTAACAGCAGAACAGTTTCCAAAAGCGTATTTACCTGCTCTATTTCTTCTTTCTTCTTCCGAAGTTGCTCCATCTTTAAAGCGGCCCAGTCACTTTCCTTTCCCGCGAAACTCGCTTTACCTTCCGTCAAGACTCCCTTCTCTCTGTGTTCCTCAATCCTGATATTTCCAACGGAGGAATGAGACGTTTCATTATGCTGGTTATGCAATGCAAGATGTCTCGACAAAGGTGACGTATTTCCGGTTGTAGAGTGCCAACCTTGAGAACGTGAACCGCTTTCAATTTCGGCGCTTCTGTCACTAGGAGACGACAGTTCACTATTCACAATACCACACCTGTCAACTGTTAACATGTCAGACTCGTTGATGGGCAGACTTTTATTTCCGGGTACAAAGTCCAAATCGGTACTAGTGATAGTGCAAGAGGCGGGTTTCTTCAAGTTTTTCGCACGAGGTTTTTCATTTCCTCTGGGATTGAGACTAGCAAACATGTCCTCTTTGGCACCAGTGTCAAGCTTATTGGTGGGATCACCGTTATTTCCAGGAACAAAGTGCAAATCGGCGCGAGTGACTGTGCAAGAGCTGGTTTTCCTAGCGCTCACTCCAGGTTTTGCTGCCCTGTTAGCACCGCCATTAAACACCTGATGGCTCGGTATGATAAGCTTGAGAGACTTATTTGGTACTTTACAGGGGTGAGATGGCTTCCTTTGATCTGGGTGAGACCTTTTCTTACCAGATCTAGAGGATGACGTAGGTAGCGTCTGTACCGTCCGAACGTGTTGCTCAGGGACATTGCTCAATGATTCTTTATCGATCTCATCTTTTCTGTTCCCAACTTCACCTTCGAGAACTGTGCTTTCCACATGGTCGTAAGTTCCTAACAAAAGAGTTTGGTTGTTGTCATGTCCATATTTAGTCATTTCACACGTTGATGTTATAGGCCTCTTGTCAATCATTTCACATGTTACTGGAGTGTCAACCGACGCACAGTTGGTATCACGTTTTATACCTTCAGAAACTTTGTGATTGCAATTAGAATAAACCTCAGTCATTGACTCTTCTACACGGAAACTGGTAGAATATGAACGAAGAGATGTTCTCTCTTCAAGTTCTTTAGAGACTGACGTTTGCTCTCCTTCTGGAACAGAACCAAACGAACTAATATCCTTAATGGAGGTAGGGGGTGTTCCACTGCAGTTCTTGTTACTGTGATTTATCTCTTTATCTACACTTTCATCAAACCCTCCACTGGCGATGCTGTAACTCGTAGGAAGTACTTTAAAATCTGCAGTTTCAGTTCCTTTTATAGTTGTCATGAGATTTCCAGCTTCATCGTGAGCTACAGTGTCTTTACAAAGCGTGTCTTGAACAAAATGTGCTGCACCGGAAGCAGTATCCTTGTCCTTCAAAATGGCTCGCGAACATTCCTCTTCCGAGTCTTGTTCTGTGACGCTTGTGTTGAAAATATCCACTTTCTCTTTATCAATACTTGCCATACTTCCTGTAAAACTACATCCTTCTATTGCTGATACTTTAAGGACGTTTTTAGTCTTTGCATTCTTCGATGGAGTGCCAACTTTCCCCATGTCCAAGTCACTAACTTGAGTTGTGATGTTCTCCAGTTTCAAGGACGTATCACTGTTACCAGATCGCTTAGTCACTACTGGCTTAACATCACGAACAGTTTTCCTTTCGTTACTTTGTCGTGTTTCAAAAACTATTGGTCCTTTAATATTTTTAGGGTCAGGAGACGAGCTCTCTCCAAATATGCAATCTTTGCTTGGCATTTCATCTAGGGAAAGGGAGTTTACAGGCTTAGCAATTCTATCATTGGCGGCATAAACTATTCGGGACTTATGCAAAGAGCCACTGTCAGTTTTAACGTGTTTTGTCTTTGTCGCTGTAATGTACATGACTTTAGGTCTGGGAACCACCGAGGAAAAAGTTGGTAAACTTTGTGTTCTCTTTGGACATCTCATAGAAGGTTTCTTCATATCTTCACCATTTCCGTCTGCTGTTAAATTAACGACGCAAGCTGCACCTCCTTTGCCATCACTTTTGTTGCATTCGCTGTTGGTTTTTTCACCGCCACATTGCGTCGCATCGTCTACAGGCATACTCATGTCAACTGAACCTTCTGCTGGAGACACGCGGAGTGAAGGGCCAGATTTAGAATTATGTGAGCTAGACAACGTAAAGGCGGAATTTACAGAAGTAGCACCAATACCATCGCTATTGATAGCTTGTTTAAAAACTGTAGTATTTGTGTTACGTTCCTTTCTGGCGGCTTCAATACCCTTAAAACTGTTTTTAAGTGCAAAGCCACCAGCAATGATCTCCTCTCTGGCTTCACAAGTACTTGCAACATCGTCTTTGTCATCAAAACATAATTCTTTAACGGGATCGTTCTGTTCCAAGTCTCCTTCACTCACGTTTGTCGGATGACTTGGGGAATATGGAGAGTAGTCTTCTTTGGCGTGAGGAGAACAACGCTCATCGCTTTTTCTAGTAGGACTGCTCGGTGAATAAGGTTTGGAGGCATCATTCTTTCTAGCGCTGTCTCCATCAACAACGCGAACTGCTGAGTCAGTCAAACGAGGCTGATGTTCTTCATCAGAAGAGATCTCCATGTCGAGATGCTCGAAACTCTCGGGCACCAAATCTTTAGTCTTCTGCAGACCATGAACTGCTTTGCAGGAATTAAGGGATGAAGTGGCTGATTTATTAGTATCAGCCGCATTCGACTGATACGGGTCCACGCTTGGCCAACTGGAACGTCTTTTGACGATACCTGGATCAACTTTGGATATTTTACTGTAATCTCCGGCCTGTTCTGGGATGTTAACACTGAACCTTGGACAATCTGTATTGAACATTTTCTGTGGTTTAAGACCAACATAACTTACATTGGTTTCAGAAAATTCCTGCATAACGCGACCTGGAATCAACTCCTTGGATAAATGCATTTCCTTTTGCGTGACATAACTATTTCCCACCTGCCTTGCGTTACCTGATGGATACACATCTTTTGAAAAATGCCTTTTTTGTTGCGTGACAATGTTGGGCATTTTTAGTTGTCCGTTGTCACATTTCTGTTTTTTTGCTATTACTATATCACAATCAATGTTCTTTTCGTTGTACCCTTCTTGAATTGCGTTACTAAGGCAACTTGTGGAATCGCTACTCTCTATTCCGCACACCCCACGTTCTGTATTTAAGGCAACGATTCTCGTATTCCCTGCATTGGTTTCTATGTTATGAGCGTCGCTGGTTCCTTTCTTGTTAGGTATGACGTCAATACTCTTCTTATCATAGCTTTTCTGATCTCTACGAGTGGCTACAGATTTAATGCACTTCCAACTGGAGCACTCATTATTAGAGTTTGTTTCGTTCTCATCCTCCTCTTTATCGTTATTTCTTCTTTGATGCTTGTCACTGAAAACCGAGCTACCATTGATTTCTCGCCCTGTGTCTTGCCTCTTATCATCTCTCCTTTTTCCTTGCACGTTATTAATACCCTCAACAGCGCTGAACTTTTGTTCTGTGCTGTTGATAATCGCATCCTCCATATTGCATCCCTCAGTCACGGTACTATAAATATGACCAACCTCACTGTCGTGACAAACTTCTTGCGTGACCTTGGTGTGACCGTCTTTGCCAATCTTCAAAATCAGCTTGTCCTGGCAATTCGCGTCACTCGGAGTTTCGTTCAACTCGTGAACTATCTTTTTCTGGCTACTAACATCAATTGAAGCATGTTTCATGTCACTGACATCTTGTGGATTGGAATCAAAATCACGAGATTCCTTGATGAGTTCATCTGAGTTGCAGTTAGATAATTCTTGTTCCGTATAAATAGCATTCAGGTCCTGTTTCTTCACGGCGCAAGTTGTCCGTCTTCTGTTGTTAACACCATTACAATCCTTTATGTTATTACTTCCTTGTGTCAAGGTATCTACGCGATTGTCGTTAATCTGGACAGTATAAATACTCGGCTCTGTATAAAGCAAACACGATCCATTGTTATTAGTGCCAGTATTCTCTACTACAGATGCCTTGTCCTTCGTGTTATAAGCTCCCTGCTTTAAGGTGTCTTTATCGACTTGACTGACCTCTGTACTCGACATGCTTGGTTTGGTATGATACAATACTGAGCCAGTACCACTCAAGCTAAATTCCTCCACTTCAAATGTTTTCTGTTCTGTGGTTGTAAGATCACCACTGGCTTCTTTGCTGATACACTCGTCCTCCCCAGTGTTACTGACACTTCCCTTGCCTGCGTTTCTGGTATCCGCAGGGTAAAAAAACTCGTTTCCTGCTTGGATTACGTTTGGCGAAGCCTGATCATCAGATGAAACTTCCATGTCAACCACATGACAATTTTCGGTCTGGGAGTTCCCATCTCCTCCTTGCCCAAGCAACTCCACTCCACTGGTCTTCTTAAAAGAGACTCCATTTTCAATGGTGTCTAACCTGTACGCATTCTCAAAATCATCTACAATAAAGGTACCATTTGTTCTTATTTCAGCAAAATCGTGATGTTCCACACACGGATTAAGCGGCTCGAACTCCTTTCTGTTACTTGAGACTACAGTCTTATCAACAACCAACTCGCGTGTCTTCTCAAAGTCGTCAACAATATAAGTAGAGTTTGTCTTTATATCCGCAAACTCGAGGGGTTCTAGGGAAGGTTTCAGCGATCGGAGCTTACCTTTTGGAGATAAAGCGATGTTTCTAGGCAGTGTTTTACTGATATCTTTATAGAATCCCGTGGCTTCGTTCACCTCTTGGTCAGAATTATCCCAAAGCATGGTTTGTTCCGGAGCGGGTTTAACCGGTTGGAGCTTATCTTTTGGAAAAGAAGCACTCTTTTCTGTCTTTCGCGAATTCTCTTCAGGCAGTTGTGCACTGTCCCCTTCATAGAATCTCGTGGCTTCGTTCGCATCTTGATCAGAATTACTCCAAATTATGGTGTGTTTTGAAGAGGGTTTAAGCGGTTGGAACTTATTGTTTGGAGGAGAAGCGCTCTTTTCTGCATTATGTGAATTCTCTGTGGGAAGTTTAGCTCTGTTATATAATCCCACGACCTCCTTCATGTCTTGGTCAGAATTACCATCAATGCTTGGCGCTGCTAATGGAGTTGTTCTGCTCATAGGAGTACTAATATCCCCTTCAGATGCCTTCAGCAATTCACTCACTGTCTCCTTTGCGCATGGATCGTCTCCATTTGAATCTACCAACTGAAGATTGTCATCACTCACTGCCTGTTTCATCTCTTCGTCCTCCTCTGGATGACATTTCTTATGGTATTCTTTAGATCGAGTAGTATACCTCTGAGATTTGACTGCATGGCCTCCTGCACTCTCCACCCTTCTCTGCGCAACGTCTGTATCAGGACTTGGTCGTTTTAAAGAGATGTTGTCCTCAGCTAATGTAGCAGCTAAATCGCTCAAAAGACGGTTCGCTCTTCCTGTATTGGAATTATCTGATGATACCTGATCTCTTAGCTGTGGAAAGCAAACATAAGAACATGGCTGTATCAGCTCCAGAGAGCTAGGACACAAGATTGAATCTTTGTTGATCAAATTATACTGTTCAATCGATGTTGAACAGAACGCGTAAGGTCATGGGTTCGATTCTCATCGGGGACGGAGAATTATCACGAAATTTAAAGGGGCACGGCCACGAGCTAGCTTAAGCTTGCTTTATCTTCTTGAAATAAGAAGGAAGGAAGCAAAGAAATATTAACCAAAGAGATAAAATAACGGCTAAAAAGGTCAAAATTCCACAAGAATGGCAATCAAATTTGATGAACTGTAATCCATTTACATCCTTGCAATCCTGCACTTAATCTCCAAACTATTGCTTCTGTTTTGTTCTACAGAATGTTTTTGTTTAATTAAGTTGTATATTTGGTGGAATTTGGTGATATGACGTCAAAATAACGTAAGGAAATTTTGTATTTCGGCGGGGCAGTGTCCCTTTAACAATGCTTTTCCGAAATTTCATAAAAGTAATTTTAATGACTTTTCATGACCGTGTGAGTCCTATAACACTTCCAAGCATAAATGTACCTTTCTTGTGCTTCTCTTTTGCTCTCCTGGAGGCTGCTTCCTGCTTTCACTCGATGACTTTGCCGCTTTATTTTTGGTACTTTCATTATCTCTGCTTGCAGTATCAGAATGGGTCAAGGAACTGTGACTTGTTTGCTTTCCTGTATATATCACAACCAATTAACTCTTTAACCTTGTTAGATTGCCACTTTCAATTACTTCTTACCTTGAAAATAAACTATTGAAATGAAAGCTACCAAGCAGGACTTTCCTGTGGTGCTGTTTATTATGCTGTACAAGGTGGTTCTAACTTTTGAGTCTGTGGATGAAATCCTAAAGTGTGACCATTCAAATGAAAGCTACTGAGCAGTACTTTCCTGTGGTACTGTTTGTTATGCTGTACAAGGTGGTTCTAACTTTTGAGTCTGTGGATGAAATCCTAAAGTGTGACCATTCAAATGAAAGCTATTGAGCAGTACTTTCCTGTGGTGCTGTTTAATATGCTATACAAAACTATTCAACTGCAGTCTACAATGGGCTACTTTTAAAATTTGAACTTGAACACTATATTCGAAGCAATAAATCCACATACAATCTTACTTTTCTTAGCTGTCTCCATGTCTTGTCTTATCTTTTCATCCTCATGTTGTCTCTTTCTGTTTCCACCTTTAGGTGGAGAGGTGGAATCAGTTGAGCTGATGGAGCCAGATGATCTGTAATGTTCATCTGGAGAGGATTTCCTTACCCTTTCCAATGAAGAACGCTTTGATCCCTCCTCCCTAGATCTGTCTCTAGGAAGAGATGACAAATGTTTTCTCTGCTGGTGTAACATCAGAGAACGGCGAAGATCACAATCTCTCCTGGTGCCGGTTCGTTCAGCATTTCCTCTATCATATGGCACTCTGTTATTGTTGTGTCTTCCTTTAGGTGAGTAGCTGCGACTGTCTCTTTGCCTTGTTCCAGAGCTGTGCTCACTGCAAGAATGACTTGATTTTTCACTACGTGGGGAGGTTTCATGAAGTTTAAAATCAGAGCTCCGTTCAGTAGATGAACTCCTCTTGCTTGTGTTTGGTGAGGAACGTTTACCTCTAACTGGTGAATTGCTGCAGTGACTGCGCATTGAATGAACAAAATCACCACCATGTTTTCGATCCACAAATGTTCTGCTGTCAAAAGGTTCATGAGAACTCTTTCGAATCTCTTCTGAGCGAGCAAATCCTTGATGACTGTCATCTTTGGACCGCAGGTTCACAGGTGAAGTGCTATGTCGACCTCTACTTTGAAAATGTCGACGGCTGCTATTTAACCATTCATCTGATCTGGGTCTCTCCTCTACAAAATCCCCAGGTTTTCTACCAGTTAAATCTCTAGATTGCTCCCATGCATTATGTCTGCGTGCCTCCTGTAGGACATCAGGATCAGATAGTCTCCTCCTTGTTGGGTTTTCCGGGGCAACCACCTCCCATTTTGACCAGTGGTTTGTATGATCAAATTGTGAAAACCTGTTTTGACTGTTTTCTGTATATGAAAAGAAAAAAACAGATTGTTACCAGTTGGTCAAATTTGAGGTGACTATCATATGCTGTATAATAATTTACCATTTCACTCCCAAAGTCAATTATGGAGACATGCAGTGTATTTCTAACTCTTGAGTCTGTGGATGAAATCCTATGGTGTGACTATTCAAATGAAACCTCTTCTGCAATACTTTTGCATAGCATCATTCATTTTCAAATATTTTACAAAATGAAATTTGGGATTTTTCTCAAATTTTGAGTTTGGGCACTCTTGGGAGTTAATGGGTTAATGTGAGCTGTAGGAGGGGGCCTCTATTTGCTTGTTAACATGACCTGATTTCTGGTCTGTGGTTGTTGAAATGGTGAATAGCACTATCGACTGGATAAATCTCTATCTAGTGGATAGTGCAATTGGTTTTGTTAACGCTATTTTTGTTTTTCAGAGAATTAGCTCTAAAAATTAGCTTGCAAGCTAAATTTTTGTTCCATTCATCAAAATAGAGAAACAAGAGGAAAATGTTTTGCATATTATATAC
Source organism: Cladopsammia gracilis (assembly GCA_022457155.1). Lineage (NCBI taxonomy): Eukaryota > Metazoa > Cnidaria > Anthozoa > Scleractinia > Dendrophylliidae > Cladopsammia > Cladopsammia gracilis. Next base: position 1,296,616 of record JAJGOT010000059.1, on the reverse strand, counting down.
AGGTATACATGTACCTCACATCATGAAAATCTTAAAATCAAGGCTCAAAATGTAGGGTCAACTTATACGAGACAGTAAGCTTTTGTACATGTTCATGCAGATTAATTGCACCCCAATTTTGAACTTTAATTTTGGATAAAAGGCATGGCTTATCTACAGTACATACCCTGTCTCTGGGTGTGTAAATCTTGTGTCCCACTGTGTTCCCTTCCACCATACCAATTTCTATTCCTTTCACAAAGATTTTCAGTTCTATAACTTGTTTCTTCAGAAGGTCTTTCTTGGTAACCATGATACTCCCCATTGCCATGTTCTTCTCTCAAGCTGCCCTCATATGGTTCTTTGTAAATCTCCCGGTTTGTGTCTAGTTCAGGATATCTTCTGTCATAGTCCCATCTTTCAGTTTGATCAATAAAATTTTGGTCATTATCTTGAATGACTTCACGTTCCTGCCAAATGTGCTCTTCATGATGATATGGGAGTTCCTAGTACAAACGCAGAGTTTCTAGATTAGTAAAGTGGGAGAAGAGGGGTAATGGGGCAGACAGGGACAGAGAGATGGGACTCCAGGAAAAAAGATGAAAGGAAATGGGATAAGAGAGGGGATGGGGGACATACATGTAGAGATGGGACCCCAGGAAAAAGGGTGATAGGAAATGGGAGAAAAGGAGGAACTGGGGTCAGAGAGATGGGAGTGAGTGGTGAGAAGAAGGATAAATGAGAAAAACGTTTAATATAATGTATAATATTTAGCAATAAATTGCCAAAGTTCAAAGAGATGGGAATGGCCAAAGAAGAACCAGGCCAAAAACATCCCCTGCATGAACTGACAATGTAGGACAGTTACAGGTAACTGGTCATTTAGCCCGTAGCCATTCAGCACTGGACATTCTAGTAAGTTACATTTGTAGTTATGCCTATCTACTCCGTAGTGGAGCACAGACTGCCGACAATCCTTCCTGCACATGCTGAACCAGGCTGTGCCAGCTATAGCCTCCCTTCTTCATCACAGCTTCCACACTTCTGTGCCATGTGATGTGCAGTCTTCCCCTTCTCTGAGCACTGGACATTAAGCCTCTAAATAAAAGTGTGACACAGGAAAGGAGACTGGATAGTATATGTAATGTTTACTACATGAGCGGGAGTGTTGTATCGGCCTATACAATCATGAAACGAAGGCAAGTGAAAGTATAGTGCCGATACAACACGGACGCGAATGTAGTAAACAACTTGTGAAATTCACATTCACATGTAAACTAGATACAACCACTAGTGAGTTGTATCAAGATTGTATTGGCCTATACAGGGTAATCATGTGATTGGATTGGCTCATTTCTATTTGTTAGTATCCTTATGAATTATTAATGAATTTTACAAATATGTATATTCCTCATTCTAAAAGCATCCTAATGGGGCTCAGTGTCCAGTGCTAAATGGCTAGAGAGTTAAATGACTGTTAATTGGCATACAGCAAAAACCTGTATAAAAGAACCTGAGATTTTCTGTGACCGGCTGAATTGGTTCTTACATATTGGATGTGTAGTGAGAAATCAGGCTGAATAGGGTATAAATAATTCTTTCGGATAATTTATGGTGTATCTATTTAAATTTGATTTAAATGTGGTTGAATGAAATTTAGGCTAAGTTAGGCTCAAGTTAATGCTAGTCAGTGGCTCCCCGCGGTGGCCACGCGTATGGGGTTGCATATTCGGGAGGTTTTCAGAGACTGGACATGATCTGTGTTCCAGCTCTTTGCGGATGTGCAGTTTACGTTTAGCCCTCGTGTTTGTCATGTGCCATTCTGCTCCCTCACCTCCCCCTCTCTCTTTGTCTCAGTAAGTATTTGGGTCTGGTATGTATGTGGGTTGGTAAGTATCTCCACTGATTCCATGAGTGTGCTGGTGCCCGGTGGTTGCCACTCTCATGGTTGCCATGGATACCTGCACGCTCGGCTCAAATCACACCTGACTCCACCATATCTAAGGCACCTTCCCCAAACTCATCTATTGGCGATGAGTTTAATTAGTGAATTTTTGACCCTGACAGGTCGTACCAAACTAACTCTGACAAAGGCAACAGAGAGTTTGCCAAAAATTTAGTTGCTTAAAAGTTTTTTAGAAGATCATTTTACATTTTTCAGATAAGTTGCAAAAAAAAAAACGTTTTTAAGTTAACATGATAAATACTGATCGCCCAAATAACACTATTTATACCAACTGTGTAATATATTTATTTATGTTGCATAGATTTAGTTTTTGTACTCTTTTTGTACTCGTGGCCCTTAAAGCACACTTGGGTCTGCACCAGTTTTTTGGGGGCTTCAGTAATTTTTTGAATAAGAACATGCTTCATTTGTCAGGCTGAAGTGGTTCTTAATCTGCAGTTTCTCTTCTTGCTGTTTTTACTGTACATGTACAAACCTCTTCCTTTTCATATTGTTCCCTTTCAGAAAAGTTTTCACTGCTGTCATTGTAATCAGAATCCCATCCACTCCTGTTGTCATCATAGTAACCTCCTTCCAATTCACCACTGTCCCAGCGCTGCGGCAAATAGTCCTCAACCTGCTCTTCATAACTGTAATTATCACTTGCCTTATATCGCCCATTGTTTTCCTGATAATCTCTAAAATTGTCTAATTCTTCATCATAATTATCTCTTTCATTGCGGCACGCAGGGTCACTTGGTGCATGATTTGTATCCCACGAAAGCCTCTCTCTTGAATATTCCTCTTCATGTCTTACACATACATCATCTTCGTCATCACAATTCTCCCTGTGTTCCAATCGTCTTGTATTTGGCTTGTGGCCCCAGTAGGAGTTTGGTAGCAATTGACCTGAATGTGTCATGCTCCTTGGCACTCTCCAATAACTCATTGTCACTCTATGGCCACAAATATAGTTGTCATCATACCTTTAATAAAATGTTATCGATTAAGCCAAAGGCAATAGTAAATGTGAACAACAGACAAACAAACAAACAAATCACTTTATTTAAGTGTCAAAGGTATTTAGCACATGAGTACTAATAATGTTGGAGACACTTTCCAGATCTAATTGAAATTTGGAAGTGTTGGTTTTTGAGTTGAGGGGAAAACCGGAGTACCTGGAGAAAAAACCTTGGAGCAAGAAGAAAACCAACAACAAACTAAATCCACATGATGCCTGGGCTGGAATTAATTGAACGCGGGCCACATTGGTGGGAGGCAAGAGCTCTCACCACTACACTACCCTGCTCCCAGGTCACACCCCTGTGACCGAGGGTCACATTCATGAGACAGAGGGTCACACCCTGCGTTATACAAGTACGCAGGAATTTTTCACTTCAAAATTCCCAAGTGCTTGAACAACTCAACAATGCATAAGGACAAAGTTTACTATAGTTAAATCCCTTAATATGGGCACTGAAGGGCCAGTCATAAGTGTCTGCATTAAAGAGGAGTCCATATTATACAGGTTGGGATTGTATGAATTTTGGTTTCTTCTGGACCAAAGGAACTCTCCATAGAGGTGTCCATATTATAGAGATGTCCGTTAGTAGAGGTTCAACAATTTTTCCTTTATAAAATGTTCCATTATTTGTGCGCGCTCATGCTGGTGACGTATTATAACTTGATAAAGTATGCACATGCTTAATCAAGAATCATGGCACACATTCCTTGGAACATTTTCTAATCAGTTTTAAAATCTCAGGGTAAAAATAACACTGGATAGTCTGGATCAGAATGCATGAAGAGCTGATTTTGTTCATTCTGAAACATTTTTAACCCACTCCTTCCCATTTTAATCCAGGCTGCCTCCTGATATGGTTGCAGTTGGCGATTTACACAATGATGTAAAAAAATCCCCTTGCATTCGCTCATTCTCATGTTTCGCACGTGGAATCCCAGAGGCATAAATATATTATTTTTATAGCTATAGCTATTCAGTATTTCATTAACGTTTTGTAGAAGAAATCTGTTATTCGTTAGTTGTTCAGCTAAAACAAAACATAAACGATTGTACCATACCGTAGTTCACGAAATGTCAAGTAGGACGGAAATCGACGAAAAATATGCTTCGCTTGCTTGTTGAGAAAAGCTTGCGTCAACAAGGTTTCTAGTATAAAATGATCGCTACTAACATTGTTAAAAAACGACAAAAGTTATATTAAGTTATCCATTAGGCAATATTACATTCGTAAATTTAAAGCCAATATAAATATGATTTATTTATTTATAAAGGAAAGACGTTTTGGCGACGACAAAAGGCTTCTTGACAGCTACGAAACGTTACCTTTCCAGCACCTTTTCAGCAACCGACGGTGACTTAAACTTTATAGCGACAAAAAACCATCGTTTGTCTTTCGAAAGGGCAGTCATTTCCACGCAGCATTCTCCGATCCTCTGTTCAAAGTACTCCCTGTAAACAAACCACATCAAAATATTAAAGAACAACGTAACAGAATGACCGTGAACAAAACTTGAATTGATATCATGCGCTTTGCAGATCAATGACAACGATGTCGCTTATTTTGTACCTAACATCGGAGATTTTGACACTCGCATTTGTTGGCAAACCTTTGATAAAAATACAATCTTTCAATTCTAAAAAGGTGTCGTCGTTAAACGGCATTATTGCGGCTTATTTCTCATTGATGAACGCATGAAAGAAACACGCTGCGATTTGTCTGCAAGGCGGATGTCATGTGTTATTTTTGCTGTCACGAAGATGACATGTCACGTACCAATCCTTTCCCCACCCCCTCCCCAGCCTTGCTGGAGGGGAAGGGGTAGGGGTGAAAGAAAAGATATGGTATTTGCTGCGTTTTTGGGTACGCTTTGCCTTGTATGGTCGCGTATTAAGTATAAATGTTTCCAAAATGAACTAAGTGTGATTTTTTAACATCATAATGTAAATAAATATATACAAGAAAAAATATAAACCAGGAAAATTACTTTGCTGACAATTTCAATACTTACCTCTCCCCGAAGAAAAAAAAAGAAAGTGCTTTCGTCATCCACACCACGTGCGATCAAGACAAGACAAGATGTTGGAGGTTACTTGTGAGCCGCTAAATCCTCGAGAATCGGCTAAACTCATTTCATCTAAAAGTCAGGACGTTTCTATCTGCCAACAAGGCATAGACGAAGCGTCGAAAGTTATATTTGAGAGCTTAAAATCGAAGAAATATAGTTTCAAAACATGGAAGGAGCACGGCTTGCATCCAAGCGACATGACAAAAGAAGCATTGGATTGGATTGTTGTGTCAGATGCGCTGAATTTCTCGTTTTGGACGAATGAAGACTTGGAACCGTGGACAGTACGATTTGAGGGAAAGAATTACACGGGTTACTGGGCTTTGTGTGCCTCCATAAACAGGGCTCTTAAGGTTTGTTTAAGGCCTAGGAACGTTTCATTTTTCATCAGCCCTCCCTCTTCCCCGCATCCTTCTATTTATCCTTCCCTCTTCCTTGTGCATGAGGTTTTGAGAAAGTTTTGTTAACATCCAGAAGAACATTTTTAAATGAAAGTGATCCCGTGTTTTTAAGTAAAGATGATGATGATGATGAAGGAATTTGCAAAGAATTGTAAATCATGTTCACCACCCCATATTACCCTGCTTCCTCTCTGTCCCACCGCCAGCCCCCGAGCACCCACCTCCAAGCCCTAGCTCCCACCCTGGAGCCCCCAAGCTTTCTTGCAGGCTAACCCTACATGTAAGAACCATGCCCTATCCAGGGGCAATTCTGATTAGAGCTAAATGGAGTAACACCCTCATGCCCCCTTCCTTATGCCCCCATCCCCTCATGCTCCTACCCTGAGACCATGTTCTCAATTAAAACTAACCCCACACCTTTTATTTCAATCTATTTTTAGGAGGGAATCCCCTTCACTACACCGTCATACTATGCTGACATCACAACAAAGGGATTACGACACATCTTCAGATCAGAAACTCCGACCGAAATACCACTACTTGAAGAGAGAACAAAGAATTTAAATGAAGTTGGCAAAATACTTGTAAAGGACTACAAGAGTTCTTTTACCAACTTTTTATTGCAGTGTAACCAGAGTGCCAAGAAACTTCTCAGCTTGATCACAAGCACCTTCAAATGTTTCCAAGATGAGGCAGAATTTGAAGGTACTAAAGTGTCGTTTTACAAGCGTGCACAGATTTTGATTTCTGACATCTGGGCTTGCTTCGAGGGACAAGAATGGGGGTATTTCACTGATATCACTCATCTTACCATGTTCGCTGATTACAGAGTACCACAATCCCTCTTACATCTGGGCATCATGAAATACACTGATCACTTAATGGAGAAGTTAAAAAGAGGAGAGATGATTCCTGCTGGTGATCGACTAGAGTTAGAGATAAGAGGGAATTCTATTTGGGCCGTGGAACTGATTTACCAGGAAGTGTTAAAGAAAGCTAAAGAGGATTCACACTTTAGTTCTTCAACTCAAGAGGAGCTTGATTCAGTGGTTAATTCAGTCATCATTGATTTTTATTTGTGGGATTTTGCCAAAGAACAGTTACAAGGGATCACTGAATTGCCTTGTCACAAGACTAGAACCATATTCTACTGAGAAACGAGAGAAAGAAAACCCTCAATTTGGGTTTACTGTGGTGTTAAAGCCAACGGGGTGTTCCTTTGTTTTGTAATCCTTGTTTAACTGCACTAATAAGTAATGGTAGTCATATGGTTTCAAATTCAATTTGTGATTTATTTGCACAAGTGAGAGATGCTTGTGCAATTTGAGAACAAACTCATGAAGGCAAATAAATCACAAATTGAAAGGTAAAACCATATCATTTATTTATTTTATTTTACATTTGCCACATAGAATAAATATTACAAAAAGAAAAAATATATATATTACTTAAATTGCACATTTACAGAGCAGGAAGAGCTACAAAATTAAATGTAATGTTTAAGTGACTTAACTTTGATAGGTAGAGTGGCAAGGAAGCCCAATGGAAGTTAAAAAGCTTGTAGAAATTGGGCTCCTCATATTTATGATTTAGTGTAAGCTGCCATATCATGGTCAGGCAAGTTTCATTTATAGCTCTCTCTAAAAGGTATTTTTTAATAAGTCTTGAAACTAAAGTAATTTGTCAGTTGCATAAGATTACTTATTAGTAACTGTACATGAAAAAATTTACGTAGATGAAGTGACGATCTTGTTGTAGACAGGACGTGATCATTTGTTGTGTATTTGATACTTTATTTACTGATTGACTGATAAAGATTAGCCCATGATACAAGAAACTCAAAGAATTGTTTACTGTATTTGTAGCAGTTATCTGGGCAAAAAGTGTCCATTCTAACTGAGTAAATTGAGGATGGCTGGGACAAGAAAAATGTTATGTGGCCATTATCGTGGAGGTGGCTGTTACAGGGTGGTGTCAGTTAATGGTACATCATGTATATGACTTGTTCCCAAAACATACTGGTCATTCCTGAAATGGGCTTATTGGTGGTTTCCCACTACAAGCTAAGTATGTTTCAAGCAAGAGCTTGAGTCACCGTTTCATCAATCAAAACTGTTATGTGTCGCCCGCTATAAAAAAAGGTGCAATTGAGATTCTCAAGTAACATGTCAAAAATAAGGATTCGCACCTGATAAGAAAGTGTATTACTTGGAAAATAAGCTGTCAATCACTATCAATTTTTTGCTTCGCTGCATGTGCCTTTTAGTCGGCTTCTGTTTTCCCATTTGTAAATAAATCGTTGTTGTTGTTGTTGTTGTTATTGGTCAAGTGCCTTCTCAAGTGTGGTGTAGATCATACTTGGCAGCATACTTTGGCTCCTTTGAAATGGAAAAGGACACGTTTCCATGGTCACAAAGTAGGGTTCAAGTATGTGCATTTTACTCTTTCACATTTAAAAAGTATGTTTCAAGTGCACTTAGAAAGTACTTAGAAGCCCTAGTGTGAAACTACCAGATATTCATTAACTTTGAACAAAGAAAATCGGAAGCGTGATGGTGGTTAGCATAGATTTTGGCAATTTTATTCCTTTGTTGTCAGTATGAGAACACAAAACACTTAAAAAAGAAAGTTTAATCAAATATCCAAACACATTGAAGTCAGATAAAAAAAATTGCTTCTCGGTAAGTTTGGAAATCCTGATAAAAAAAGTTATCTTCGTTTTTGATATATTAACCCTTTCACTCCCAGAGTCAATTATAAGATGTGTAATGTAGTTTTAACTTTGAGTCTGTCAACAAAATCCCACGGTGTGACCATTCAAAAGAGACACCTTCAGCACTACTTTTGTATGGTACCATTTGTTTTTCAATACTTTATAAAATGAAATTTGAGATTTTTTCTGAATTTTGATTTTTGGCACAATTACATAAGAGTTAAAGTGTTAAGATTAGACAATGATACAATATTGTTATTAATATTATTAGTGGCTATTAGTGCTTATGTTACAAATATCAGCGAACAAGTTTAAATCCATGACCAGTATCATAGACTGCTGGAGGGAACCAACGCATCTTCATTCGTCGACAACCATGCGTAAACCAGTCAAACACGCTTAGAACATTAGTGTTGCAAGGCAGGTGGGTGAAAATTTTTGTGATTGGTTTGATGAATCTTGGGAAGTTTTGCTCCACATGCAAGGCAATATCTTGCACTGTTGGCTCATGAAACTTAAAACAACACCATTCCCTGGATACTCCATAAACAGGTTTAACTTTCATGCTGTTTTTGTCCCAATAGTTGTCTGGTTTCGAAACAGAAGTGTTAAAATCATCCCACAGTTTTGTAAGTTCGCCCAAAGGAAAAATATTTCCTTGCTCAGCATCAAAAGTAGCCGTTAGTTTTCCAGTCTGGATCGCAATAAAGTCATTTTCAACTTTCCAAATATCATCCACCCATTTATCAGAATGTGCAGTGTCTAGGAATAATATGAGTCTTGCTCCAGTTCCTGCATTGGTGTTTCTCCACCACTTCAAGATGCTATCAAATGAGAGAGTCTTGTTTTCTGTTAGTGCCCAATCACCATTGTCTGTAACATGTCCACTGTAGTACAAAATGTATGTGTCATAGTGCAAACCTGGTAGAACACGCTGATCGAAAAATGAAGTGATCTTTTTTTCAACGTAATCAGCTGAAATACCACTTGACGAAAAGTCGGTGCCAAAGTTGTGGATCATGTGGCTTGAGAAAAAGCTAGACACAATGTTTATTAGTTCCATTGCTTTGGCATTGACAGCTTGAAAGGCATTTTCTGCAAGAACAATGACCCCACCAGTTGGGCTGTACTTATGAGCAGGAGCAACCACAGCATACCCAATAGCTGTTCCTCCCACAGACTTACCAAGCTTTGTGAGGATGTCGCACACAAGTAACTCGATAGGAAGGACGATACACAGCATGCCGATAAACACTGGGTTTGTTTCTTGCCATGCTGATGCAATTACAAGGATTGTTGACACTAATGTATACAGAGTCACAATCTGCGAAACCAAACAAAAGTGTCTAATTCCTTTTGATGCCATTGTCTCAGACATGGCATTGTCACTAAAACTCCCCCTTGTGTTCAACACATTGGAGCATTCCTCTAGTTTTCCCACAAATCCCCAACAAGTTACAATGAACATAAAATGGAACCACACCCAGGGAATGGACAACAGTACAAATATGGGTAATCTATAAACCGGTAATTCAGGTTCTTTGATAAGCTGTGTGCTGAATCCATAGAAAAGTGCTTCCAAAAATAAAAATGCAAGAATTTGCAATCTGTGAATACACCTTCCATGGAAGATAAGCTTTTTCCAGGTTTCCAACAAAGACAACCTCGAGAAGTAAATATCAATCATTGATTCGAAGGAAAGATGGACGACAAATGATGATAAAATGTATGGGTTGTAGTGGACGTCGCTGGCTGGAAAGAAATACACACTTCCTAACAAGCATAGACAGCAGGCACTGAGCAGTGTTATGCTCGATTTCATATGAAATGCCATTAAATGAACTGTGACAGCGAGAATTATGGTTAGCATGCTACCAAAGTGCATCGTTCCAGTAGTCCCAGACAGAAATCCCAGAAGATATAAGCACTCTTCTGTTGTAAGGAATATGGATTCATACGTCGGTGAACCACAAATTCTCACAGTCAGGGCTTTGAAGCAATGAACCCCTGTACTCGCCATAATGAGTATATCAGTAGCATCTAAGTCATGAAGAGAATCAATTGGATGATCAAATGCGATCTCGGTAAAGGTCAAAACACTGAAAAGTACACCCATCCAAAGATGGCTAAATCCTTTTCCAAACTCTTTATATCCGTATAGATAGGTGGCTATAGATATCAAAACAGCAACGGAAACTGCGATCGCAAGAAGATGAATGCTTCCGTCCGTTGTGTGATGAAGCCAGCGTTCCCTGATACCGTTTGCAGCTCCAGTAAAGAAGAGTAGGAAGCAAAGAGCGCAGGAATATTGAGCAAACTTGCTTGAAACTTTGGGCAGCATGTTAATTGATCAAGTCACACCCGATGCAAATGATTTTTCCTGCGCTGAATTTTCCTGCCTGAACTTGTTTTAAAGGCTCGATTCAACACCACCTTGGCTAAAACCTGCTGAAACGCGTGAAATCTTCTTTTTCTTGCCTAAATTTAGGATTATTTAAAGCTTGAGCTCTTGAACAAATGCAATCGAAAGTGTGTTTTGACATGTGCAGTGACACGTTGTCGGTCCGCCATTCTTTTTATTTCGAAAAGTTTACGCACGCTTCAGAAGTTGTTTACTGCTGAACAGAATGCTGGCTCATTATTCAAGATGGCGGACGAACAACAGAAACTTGCAGATATCGTGAAAGGATTGCACGGCAAACTTAGGAAACGATTAAGAGAAGGTAAATATTGTACTTTTTATTTGGTAAAATTAAAAGCAAGTGCTCGGTACGTTTTGGCTTTTCGTACTATATATTGTAGCTAAAAAACAGGTTAAATCTGACAGTAGCCACGCAGCTCTTTAGAACCTCTAATTTCATTGGACCTGTATACCACGCAGCTCTATTGTTTTTAGGTCTAGGGTCTATTGTTAGCTTTTGTTGTGTTGTTTGTTCTATTGTTTTCTCAGCTAATCAGAGAAGACCTTGTAAGAGCTGCGTACCGCCCCAAATCTGAAATGGTGTTATAAACGATATGACATAATTTAGTAAAAGCATACATAGACAAATCAAGAATCTGAATGTGGTGCTAGATCGGAGAATTGCATATGATTGGTGCTAAATTGGAAAATAGTGTATACTGATTAGGGGTTATTATATTCCTATTCCTAGAACCTAACCCTAAATAGGAATAGGGGGTTGCCTCTAAGGGGTGAAAATATATTTGAGCCATGCCTATCAAACTACCCCCCACCCCTGGAAGTGGGGGTGGTGTAGTGGGGAGACTATTTGCCTCCCACCAATGTGACCCAGGTTCAACCCTCTGTCTTGGCATCATATGTGGATTGAGTAATTATTACCAACCCAGTCTCGCATGGTGTTTGTTGCAATAAATTTGTCACATGTGTAACCACCACTAATGCTGGGGATGTGTCAGTTTTTTAAACAATTGCCTCACCTGTGCAAGCAAAAAATCACACGTGCAGCCGTGGCTTAATGGGTGCTGTGTATTTATTGTTTCTGTTTCTAATAAAGCGAATGGAGATCACGAGAAGGTCTGGCAGAGTCACTGCACTGACACAAAATCCCTGAAAGAATATGCATCAGCTATGCGCATGCTAGCTGTCAATCACTGGACAAAGCAGTCCCCAGAGGGGAGGGTAGAGTGGTGCTACAGGACAGCAATGGAGTTCTTTAGACGGGGAGGACTGAAAAAGCGCATGGAGAAACAGAGAAGAAGGCATCAGTTTTCCGAGGATGTGAACAAATGTTGTTGTTGTTTGTTCCCGGAAGAAACTGGGATTTGCCCTAATGTTGTGTGAGTACTGTATTTTCTCAATTTAACATGCCAATTCACATAAATGTGGGGTGGTGGTTGGGGGGGGGGGGGGGGTACTGCCCTATATAAGCTATGAAAGCTATATAGGTATGTGTCACCCCAAAGGGTACTGGTTTTGAACTGTTTTGTTCTGAAAACAGGTATAGATTTTTAACCTATGAATATGCGTAGCAAAAACACTAGAACCATGTGGGTTGAACAGACGTGAGGAATTGTAGTTTATATATCCCTAGCCTTATCTTTAGTTTTTATTGTCTTGAAGGTCATTTCTGCTCCTCCTCTTTTTTTAAATATGTACTGCGACATTTTCCTTTGTATAATGTTGTAGTTTCATTTTGTAATTTAGTAACATCTTATACCTGAAGAAGGCTGGTCTGGCCAGCCAAAATATTGTTTCAAATATATTTACTTGTTGTATCAGCTTTGCAGTAGTCCTTGGACTTCTCATTTATATTGATTCAGTTTAGCTGATTAGGTCTCCTCCTCTGAGATCCAGTGTAAAACCAACAGGATCTTCGTCCATGGTTTTTGCAGTTCAACAAGTTCATACAGTCAAACCTCTATTAATCGGTCACCCTCGAAGTATGAAAGCAATCGAAGCATGTCTTCCCTGCAAAAGTTTGATTTCAAAACATACACCACACTGCGAAAAAAACCTGGGTCATGCCTCGTTAAGCAGACACAGTTTTCCAGGAGGAAAAATCAAGAAAACTCAGTCAAGTGTTTTTTTTTTTCTGCCTTCTGCCTTATATATACATCCCTGGACGGATATGGAAAATGGTGTAGTTTAAGCGAAAATAAGGTTTGGATTTTGAGAACCGGATGGCAGACCCCCCACTAAAAATTCCGAGGAGTGTCCTGTGGGTTCATGCCGCACCTCTCCTTGTGGGTATGGATGCTTCGCAATTTACCGAAGATTTAACCCTTTCTCTCCCAGAGTCAATTATGGAGACATGTAGTGTAGTTCTAACTTTTGAGTCTGTTGATGAAATCCTATGCTGTGACCATTCAAATGAAACCTCTTCAGCAGTACTTTTGCATGGTACCATTTGTTCTAACTTTTGAGTCTGTTGATGAAATCCTATGGTGTGACCATTCAAATGAAACCTCTTCAGCAGTCCTTTTGCATGGTACCATTTGTTCTAAGTTTTGAGTCTGTTGATGAAATCCTATCCTTTTTCATTGTACCATTAGTTTTTCAATATTTTACAAAATTAAATTTGGGATTTTTCTAGAATTTTTGTTCTTTGGCACTCTTGGGAGCTAAAGGGATAAAGTGAAAAACAGACTATTTTGCAGTCTACTGAAGTTTATGGTGATGTTGAACATTATATTTTTTTTTTACTAGATTTCCATCAGTGGATGAAAAGCTACTTCTTCTTGATGTTGGAAGTTGTTTTAATCCATTTGCCATGTATGAAGACATTAACCCAGTTTCAATAGATCTACAACCTGCAGATTCAGTAAGTTTAGTTTTGGTTTTTTATTTATAGTTGTATTTAGATGCTATTGAACTAGTGTGAGGTCTGTATTGGGGACATAACTGTATTTGTCAAGTTCTTTTTTTGCAAGGTGAGGTTCATAAACTTGCAGAAGAAGAGGTCCATAAACTTGCAAAAAAAGAACGAGACCAATATTTCCCAATACAGACCGAACACTGAAGCTTGTTCAATGAAGTTTTTATTATAATGGCGTTTTCAAAAATTTGCCGATAAATTAATGCAAACCATTCTTGGCTAATGCGCACGTGCCAAAGCTAAGCATACAGTGTATTCTTGCATTTTTCAAGCAACTTTGCAAAAAATTTAACTAAAATTGTCCGCCAAACATGAGGAAAAATGTTTCTACTTAATGGAAAACAGTTTTCATTTGTTCATTGTTTCATAAAGGGAATTTGGTGAAATGAGTTTGTAAGCGGTCCATCTTAGCGGCCCGTATTGAAAAATTCGGACCACTCAGGGAACCAATCAGAATGTTCCTTTTGATCGTGGACCAGTTTGCCATATAATAAAAATTTTTATTATAATGGCTTTTGAAAAATTTTGTTGACACAGTTCTCTACAAATGCACACGCCAAAGTTAACATATACTTGCATTTTTCAGGCCACTTTGCGAAAAGTTTAACTGAAATCATTTGTCAACCAGACATGCGGAAAATGCTTTTACTTAATACAAAACAGTTTTCTTTTGTTCAGCGAAATGAGTTCATGAGCGGTCCAACGAAGCAGTCCATATTGCAAAATTTAGACTACTGAGGGAACCAATCAGAATACTCCCTTTCATTGTGGGCCAGTTTGCCATATAATTATCTGTTTTACTAGTCTTTTATAACTATAGAGCCCTCACCTAACTAGCTACACAATACGATTCATCATCATTCAAAATTGTTCAATTCAACATGTTGAACTCATTTGCTAGCTGCACTGCTCAGTCATGTTGAATGTTGAATCGTTTAACATTTCTTTTGTTCTCACATTTAAGCATTCATTTAACATATATTAAATTTATATTTATTTATATTTCAAGCCAATGAATTAATGTTAACTTCATTTGCACAGATGGTGTACAAATGTGACTTTCTCAATATGGAAATACATGAACTAGAGAGCTTAAAACAAGAATTATGCCCTTGTGAGAGTTCAGATGATGCAAGTACACAAAATCTAGTACAAAAAACATCATCCGAAGAGCAACCTACAGTCGACCAAATTCATGCTGCCAACTTCCAAAAGGAAAAGTTCTTACGAGAGGCAAAAGACAACATTTTAACAAGCCCATCTCTGTCACATCAATCTAGCTCTACAATTATTGCACACAGAACTGACATGTTATGCTTAGAGGACTTTTTAAAAGAAGGCGAAGAAATCAAGATGCTTCCATCACGGATGTTTCACGTCATTGTATTATCTCTCCTTTTATCATATTTCCCTTCCGCTGTCCAAAGATGGGAGTGTTGTTGCAAAGCCCATCGTCTTCTGCGCACAAATGGTATCCTCTTAATTGTAACACCAGACTCGAGCCATCAAAACAAAAACACAGCCATGGTAAAATCCTGGAAGACTGGAATCGAGTCCCTGGGTTTTGTGCGATGGAAATATGAAAAACAAACTCATCTACATTGTATGGCATTCCGTAAGGTGGCACCATGCCACTCTTGTTACCATGGCAAAGGTGGTGCCGAAATGATGTACATTCCACAGGATTTTCAAGAGGAGGAAGAAGATTGTGGAGTTCCTGTTCTTTCACACAGTGAAGAGGACAATGTTGTAATAATGGATTGTTTTAGTGAATTGCCAGATTTGTAGCAGTAGTAACTGCCTGGCTAGATATCACAGCTGGGAAATTAAGTGGCATAACTGTTAGGAACTTTTAATTTTTGTGAAAGTTTTGCTGCTCATTTTTGTGGCTCATTGCACTTTGAATTAGAAAATCACAAAGTTGAGAATCAACCTTAAGAAACTCAGATACAAAAATTCTGAGTCCCAGATTGGATTTGAATCCACGACCCTCCACACTCTAGTCAGATGCTCTCATCACTGAGCTACTGGAGACTCTATGGTGAGCAAGGGTTATCTCTGGGTTATGACATACGAACTGCATGCATGCACTTTGCCTTTATTCGCATAATCATTACCGCCAACTTCTCAGTCCAGCAGTAACACAGCAAATACAGTAATTTCTTTTAAGATGGACACCCCTGTAATGCGGACACCTCTCTAAGGCGGACATCAGTTGTTGACTGGTTCAGCTGAATTTCACCTGTTTGTCTGTAACTAAACTGTCTATAGGGCAGACACCTCTCTAAGGTGGACATCAGTTGTTGGCTGGTTCAGCTGAATTTCACTTGTTTGTCTGTAACTGAACTGTCTATAGGGCAGACATCTCTCTAAGGTGGACATCAGTTGTTGGCTGGTTCAGCTGAATTTCACTTGTTTGTCTGTAACTGAACTGTCTATAGGGCAGACATCTCTCTAAGGTGGGCATCAGTTGTTGGCTGGTTCAGCTGAATTTCACTTGTTTGTCTGTAACTGAACTGTCTATAGGGTGGACACCTCTCTAAGGTGGACATCAGTTGTTGGCTGGTTCAGCTGAATTTCACTTGTTTGTCTGTAACTGAACTGTCTATAGGGTGGATACCTCTCTAAGGTGGACTCAGTTGTTGGCTGGTTCTGGCCGCATTTCACTTGTTTGTCTGTAACTGAACTGTCTATAGGGTGGACACCTCTCTAAGGTGGACATCAGTTGTTAGCTGGTTCAGCTGAATTTCACTTGTTTGTCTGTAACTAAACTGTCTATAGGGCGGACACCTCTCTAAGGTGGACATCAGTTGTTGGTTGGTTCTGGCCAAATTTCACTTTTTCATCTGTAACTGAACTCTCTAAATTTCTCTAAAGCTGGTTCACTGTAAATGCATATAAATATTGAATAGTCAGAAGATTAGATTTGATTTTATCTATGGCACATACATAAGTACAGAGAACGTTTTCTATTTCTCAAATTTTATATTGCGCATATGAAAAATATATTGAAGAAGATTACGAGTAGTCAAAATACTTTATTTGTTGAACGCATGCAGTGTACAAAGTTTAGTGTTATATATCAATTATCCATCCTTAGCAAAAAATTGCTTCAAAATACAATGTTTTAAATACATTAATTTGATTGATATTCTGTTTTAAGATTCAAGTGTTTTTGCTTAAAATTGCGGTGCAGTTTATATTTTTTAGAAAAATTCATTGAAAAAAAACTTCAAGCCAGTTGAAAAATGTCATAGTTTCATGTTAGAATTGAGATTAAAAACAGTTCAGTTCTCGGCAAGGTTTGTAGACCAGTACAAACCCAAAACCACCAGAAACAAGAGAAAAATATTTTGAGGAAAAACCCGTTCGCTTTGATTATCAAATGGTTCGTGTTCGTGATGAGTTGTGCGTTTCTTTCGCCGTTTTGTAATCACTGACGTCACTGACTCATTCCTGGGTTCAAAGGTCATTTCCGATGTTTCCATGACAACAGCGGCAGCGAGCACCGCTTGCCCAGGCTCCAGGTCATTTCTGGCGGGAGAATTGATGTAGTCGACGGTTTTTCGCGCCGCCTGCTCGCACGCGTCCACGTCCTCGGATTTGATTGGCGTATACACGACGGAGATGTCGTTAGTGTCAAGGAGATCTGTCGTCAGCTGACATTTGTTATTGCCTGCAAACGTGTACAGAAGAATTTGTAGGGTGTTGTGGATCAAGCCAAGGTTCATAAAGTTGTGGTAGGGATGATCTTCGGCGGATTTTAAAGTGGTCATATCCTTTGCCGCGGTGTCCAATCGGATGCTCATAGCGGTACCTGTAAGAATGAAAAACTTTTATAAATGGTATTTTAAAGTGCCAAAGTTTTTGAATAAGTTCCAAACGTTTCGGGCTTTGCCCTTCTTCAGTGGAAATAAGAATGACACTGTGTTAGCATGAAACTTGCATTTTCTAGTGTTCTCGTTAACTGTCTTAAAGAGACGCTTATTTTCACGAATTATCATCAAATGCCACCAAATATGCAACTTAGTTGGATAAGAAGATTGTATAAAGCAAAACAAAGGCAGTAGTTTGGAGACAAAGTGCAGGATTGCAATGATTAAAGTGGATTACAGTTCATTAAATTTGATTATTGACAGGTAGTCACGAAATCAAACTTGTCATTCTTGTGAAATTTCGACTTTTCTAGCCGTTATTTTGTCTTTTTAGTTCATATTTCTTTGCTTCTATCACTTTTGGCGATGGTTTCTTCCAATGTCAAGATAAAGTAAGCTTAAGGTGATTCCTCAGTATTGCACTGCGCATCCTGTACTGCGCATAACACACGTAATAGTCTTTTCATGGCAGCCAGTTGATAACAACACTCTTTTTAGTGAACGGTTTTTAAAACACGCAGCTGGAAATTTAATTTTCTTACGAGTATTTTTCAAAAGGAGAATTGCCATAATTTATAAGCAATGAGCGAGCGCGGTTGAGCAAAATGAGCGCGCGCACATTTCGGAGGATGGAATGTTTTTTTATCAAAGGCCCGCAAGCTCGTTAGAAAATACGACTGTCTTTTTCTCTCTAACGAGCATGGTGACCTATATTTTTTATTGCATCATTTTGATGTTAAATTAATGCTTTTTAAGTTAACAAAGTTAAAAAAAAATTCCTCGACAGGAAAAAAAGATATCGCTAAAAACGTTCTCAAATCAGTTACTCGTGGGAGCAAATTGTTGACCTTGAAAACATGGACGCGAGGAACGTTTTGAGTCCGTGTCATTTGAAGTTGTGTGACTTTTTCAGAAATTTTATGTTAAAGTGTTCCCATATGGTGGAGACTTTAACCTATCAAGTTTTTTTTAAGAATTGTAAACTTTGCTTTCACGGGTTACCGGGAAAAGAAACATGAACCGATCAAATAATGACGTGCGTGATCGGTATTGCTATAGGCATAAATGGGGCAACATTGGTCCATCATATCTCTTTACCGAGCATGGTGACCTATCTTTTTTATTGAATTTTTCGAAACAACTTATGGTAGGGAGCTGTTAGGGAAAATTTAAAAAAAATCGTTCGACAACTTTTATTTCTGAGGAATCACCTTAAAGCAGGCTCCGGGCCATAATTATGAAAACACGAATTGTCCACGGTTGCGTTTTGGCTTTCAGTTTGGGTTCTATCATATCGTCGTCGCGTTAAATGTTCTACGTAGTATCAGACTTGCTTATTTTATTTGTATTACTATTTTTGGCTGTATAGATCTTCTCTAGATCCTACGTACACCAGCAGCATTTTCGTTTGCGGTCCTTTGCTTCCTATTCCATTTAAGCCACCGCAGGTTACGCGACGTTTTTGAAAATGTCGCATCACCAGCGCATGCAAGGTGGCGTTAAAACTGGTCAGTGGTTTTGCAAGTTGCGTCGTGTTTGCGTCTGCTGGTTCGTTGAATCCGTTGGTAACCCAAGTTTGTGCACAATGTGGAATTTACAGAGTTGCGCTGACTTGCATTTAAGTTTGTACAGAGCTTTTAAAAGATTTTATTGGGTGGGTGAAATGTTAAGTGTGCCGTGCTATTAAAATAAAAGCCCTTAAGTGGCACTTTCCACAGTGTCGTGCTGTTTATTTTAGTCCAAAAGAACGAAGGCTATTTTAAAGCAGAACGTTAATTCAGTGACATTTTTGCTTCGGTAATTTTTCTTTTGTAAAATAAAAGTGATTATTTGAAATGTCGACTTCCTGAGGGGGGGGGGGGGGGGGGCGATTCTCATATAAAAATGACAGAAGTGCTTGTCGTACCTTTTAGGGGTCAAAATTTGTAGATTGGTACCACTTAGGGTGCTAAAATCTATGATTGACCGAATTATCGCGGTACCATTAGGGTAAAGATGATTGATTGATTGAGCCGAAAAAAATGTGAAAGAATATGACATGTGTTGTTTTAGAATTGGTACCTCTTAGGGGTAAAAATTCTTTTGAGCCACACCCATCAAACGAGATTCTGGTACCTTTTAGGGTGTATTTCGAAAATTTCCAGCGAGCACCCCCGTCATTTTTAAATGGGAGCACCCCCCCCCCCCCCCCCACCCTCCTCAAAGGGTCTACTTACCACAACCTCGGCAACAGCTTCCATCGGAAATGACATGTTTTGTACAATCTATTTCGGGGCAGCGAGCGAGGTCCTCGACTGTTTTACACCGGCGGTGATAATATCCCTCGTGGTTGTTCGTCTGGTCCACCTTGTCACACTCTCCGGGGTAATCTATGTGACTATTGAGACGAGCAGCGTGACAACTGCTGGCAAATGTCACGCCATCCACACCACACATCTGGAGACAAGAGAGTGTAAAGTTTTAAAAATTGCAGTAATGTTAGATTCATTTAATGAATAGCGCGAAAAACAGTCACAAATTTCCTTTTGTCTCATAAATAATTATTTTGTCGAATCCTTTACCGGCCATACTTTTGTTTATATCTTTATCACAGTCATATTTGGTAACGTCTGAGTAGCGTGCGTGATTTAGCTTGATTAATCTGCACGACTTGTGTGACTTGTTCATGATATCACGCAATAACCGAGCTGTAGTGTATCTTACCCTTGTGTCGCCCTCGACGCACTCTTCTTTACAGGGTCCATAATAAGCCAAAGGGATTCCTCGTGTAGACATGTCGCACTCGCTTTTGTAGGTTTTACGGTCCTCGCCGCATACCTCCCGCTCCAGATCCAAGCTACAATCTTTAGCGGGATTGACTACAATACAAACAATATGCGAGTGAGTAGACCACTTACAAGAGTATTTATAGCCAAGACGCAAGACTTCGACAACGAGGCGCGCACACAAGACTAAAGCCCTGCTCAAACCGAACGGTGCACGATAGTCGGGGTGAGAGTTTTGATCAGTCCGGAAGTTTAAATTCACTCGGGTCTGAACTATTCCGCGCGCTGTCGCATCCGCGTTGTTATTGCTAAATGTACCTATTGTCGAACCAGCGACGCGTAAGCAAAGGCCAATTGTTATTTTGTGGCCTGTAAGTCCGTCTGATTTTGTATAGAGCAGTTTTCAATTGAGTGTCGAAAGTAATAACTCAATTGCTCGCACCACTCTCTCGACCAATCAGAAGTAAAACCAAAACCAATCATGACTTGCTCGCACGCGTTTTCCCGCGCTTGGCGCCGCCGACATGTAATTGCTTCGAGCTCTGATTGGTTCATTGGATTGTTTACGACTGCTGTGATTGGTCAGAGTAATTACTTTCGTTTTGGATAACGACACTCAATTGAAAACTGCTCTAAGATAGAAAAATTTGTTCTTAGTTACCGCACTGGTACTGCGGGCACTCCACAATGTTTCTGTCTGTTGTTAAACTCGCCAGACATGGGCCTCGTTTGTTAATAAGACAAATCTCATGTTGCGCACATTTTGCCTCGTCGCAAGGGTTCTGAAATAAGGACAACAAAATCACATTCAGGAGTAATTGCTAGAATATCATTCTGCAAACTCAGTCTATAACTTGGTACAGTTAAAACAATACGAAAGCAGACTTCTTTAAACTCACGAATCCTGAGTATTAGTGATATAATTAAAGGCTCCTACAAGCCAACTCTCCATTCAACGGTTCGCGTGTTCACGAGCTAAAACTGAAGCTTCTTTCCCTGCTTAAACGATCCCCGGATTTTCACTTTTTAAATCATTCATTTCCATATTGCACAAAATGCTGCTGTGCAATGTTGCGTCTGTTTCTAATTTTGTGTTGATATGAGTCAAAAATTATTTGAAGGTCCCATTTCTACATCCGAAGTTTCATTTTACCCACCATGATCTCGCAAGCTCCCTCTTTAACATCTTCAACTCTAAGACCTCCACACTGAAGGGCGTGGCACATTGATCGGTACGTCTTCCAGTTGGGTCCACAGACAGGTAATATAGGGTCATAATCACACTCCATGCACGGGTCCTTGCCTCTTATGCGCCCATCCAACACATGAGCCTTCGTTTTGTTTTCCATGTTCCCATTGGCGAGTATTTGGTAATTGGTGTAGTTGTAATTTGCAGAAGGACATCGAACGCGGGTGCACAATAGTTCACCTGGCAAGGAAACAATTCAAAAAGTATGAAAACGGGCAACCATCTGGTCAAGAGGTCTCAAAATACCCCGACGCCCTCACAATGTTGTAAGAAAATAGGCTGCCGCTTCTGATGATGCACAAGTTAACAGTGAGGATTGTAAATTTTCCTACTCGGACAACTCTTAACCCTTTAAGAAAAAATCCAAATTTCATTTTGTAAAATATTGAAAAGCAAATGGTGCCATGTAAAAGTACTGCTGAAGAGGCTTCGTTTGAATGGTCACACCATATGATTTCATCAACAGACTCAAAAGTTAGAACAAATGGTACCATGCAAAAGTACTGCTGAAGAGGCTTCGTTTGAATGGTCACACCATATGATTTCATCGAGTGAAAGTGTTAACAGACTCAAAAGTTAGTACTACACTACATGTCTCCATAATTGACTCTGAGAGTGAAAGGGTTAACAGAATCAAAATTTAGAACTACACTACATGTCTCCATAATTGACTCTGGGAGTGAAAGGGTTAAACAGAATGAAAAGTTAGTACTACACTACATGTCTTCATAATTGACCCTGGGAGTGAGAGGGTTAACAGACTCAAAAGTTAGTACTACACTACATGTCTCCAAAATTGACTCTGGGAGTGAAAGGGTTAACAGACTCAAAAGTTAGAACTACACTATATGTCTCCATAATTGACTCTGGGAGTGAAAGGGTTAACAGACTCAAAAGTTAGTACTACACTACATGTCTCCATAATTGACTCTGGGAGTGAAAGGGTTAACAGACTCAAAAGTTAGAACTACACTACATGTCTCCATAATTGACTCTGGGAGTGAAAGGGTTAACAGACTCAAAAGTTAGTACTACACTACATGTCTCCATAATTGACTCTGGGAGTGAAAGGGTTAACAGACTCAAAAGTTAGAACTACACTACATGTCTCCATAATTGACTCTGGGAGTGAAAGGGTTAAATTTCTAAGTAGAAATATGCTTGTGCAGAGCACTGCGCGTTTTTGTATTGTTTTGTTTGGCCTTGTTTGTTTAGAGGGGGAAGGCTTTTCCCAATTCCAATCTCTTCTGAAAAGCTATTTCGACCTATTTCTTTTCCTGTCTCCTTTCATTGTTTTCATCTCTTTTTAGTTGAGTTGCCTGAGAGGGTACTGAGGACAAAGTCTTAGGCTGTAATGTTTTTTAGTACTTTCCAGGCACATATAAAGAGTGTATAAAAAAGCTGTAAACACGGACATGACCAGTTAGCCATGAACATGCAGTTTTGAGAAAAATGGACTGAAAGCTTCGTTATTGTTGTTGATTTTCCTTCCCTTTGAGAGCTTTCTTTTTTTCTCAGGGTAAAACTCTTACCATTACGACACAAGCACTGATTGCATCCGTCAAAATGTCCTTCACCATCGGCCAGTTCTCCTTTATCCAAGAAACACGATCTGTTGATGCGATGCTCATCACAAAATTGAGGTTTTGATGCACAGATGAGCCCCCCCATCTTACAGTGACACAAGCGGCATTCAGATCTGATGTACATTACAGCATCGTCGGGTATTTTGTCAGGAATTGCTGGGTGAGAACATTTTGTGAAGGATTCTGAAAAAAATAATAATAGTGTGGTAATTAATAAAGAAAGATGGCAAATGTTAAGCTCGATAATGAAATGAGAAAGATGAAATGTTCATATGCTATGAGCGTGGGACAAAGAAAAAAGAAAACGAGTCCCCGACAGGAATAAAACCTATAACCTTCCACACACCGGCCGGATGCACCAACCACTAAGCTGCAGACCTCTCAAGTCTCACGGTTTTGCCGTGGGACTCACGATTTTGAGGGCAGTCTCACGGTCTCACGATGAGGCACAGAAATCTCACGGTAAGCAGATTCACAAGCCGATGGAATGCACTTTCCTTGAATATTTTCATTTTGCCTTTTAAAATTCATTTTCTGGTGCCAATTCTGTCGAAATGCGCAGTTCTAAGGCATATTTGTCATTTTTGATCGACTGGTTGCCAAGAAACGACCTTACAACCATATTTAGAAGACAAGTGCCAAATAAGGTTATCGTTACCAGTTTATCGCATCCAGATTTGACAAACGTTGTTGCTAGGGTGACATGATATTTTACGTCATTGATAAACAGAAACAAAAACTATATTTTGATGAACACCTGGTTTTAGTTTTTTTATACCGTCGATAAATCTCCAGGTTTTTGAACATTGAACTCCAGGTTTTTGGTATTTTGGGGTGAAGAGGTCTGAAGCTGCAACAGACAAGCAGGACGGGTTCACATATGAACATTGTAAATGGCCTCGCTCGGCACGAGTCTCTAATAGCCTGATAGCTCAGTTGCTAGAGTATCCGATCGGTTTACATAAGTTTATAGGTTTGATTCTCGTGACACAATGAACATTTTCATCATTCTCGTATAATATTGTGATCACAATATAGCCTGCGTAGCTGGCCGTTTTTTTGTTGGCGGGCGCGATAATTCGCGAGCGGCGAAGCTGCGAGTTTCGAGTTTCGAGTTTCGAGCTTCGCCGCACGCGAATTCAGCATTACGCGCAAAAAAACCGCCAGCCATGCAGGCTAATCACAATAAAGAAAACTGGATAAGAAGTGACAACGAACCTGTCTTAAGTTATATAAATGTTGTCCTCGACTGTACCTCAGTGTTCAACATCTGAACAAAGAAAACAACTCGACTGATAGACTTCACGCTTAGTCAAGAATACGAACTATTTCGTTTGTTGTGGTATATTCCAGTTGTTGTTTACCCTATCAACACGTTTTTATTTTAAACTGAATGTCCAAGCTTTTTCTACGCCACTTTATAAAGTTTTACATAAACACGTTTAGGTTTTGAACTGTTTTCATCGGTCGCTTTCAGCCCGCTCGCGCGCCTGAAGCTGCTATCACAAACCGTGGCAGACATCTATTACCCAAAGATACAAACCTGGAATGTAGCTAGCATTAGGAACAACTTCCTCGCTTTCGAATTGCAACAGATGCCTGTAAGGGCCTTTCCAAAGTCTCTGAACATTCTCAGTTTCCTCTGTCCGTTTGTCGATCTGTCTTTTTCCTTGATTCGCACTCTCCTTTCTGTCCTCAAAGTCCCGCATCTCCACCTTATGCAGCTTCTCTTTAGGCTCACCATTTTCATCAATGTAGAAATCGTCGTCCTTTTTCAAATCCACCCGTGTTCCAGTTTGCGCATCCTTATTTCTCATCTGTTTTTTGCGAGCTTTGTGGACGTGCAGAATTTTCCCTTTCTTCTTGTGACCGTCTATACCTTTTGGGGAATTCAGTTCCTTTTTATGCGTGAGATCTATTTCTGCATGAACTTTAAGGTTCTGGGAATGTCTTAAGCCGTATTTATTTTTTAAAGAATGTTGTTGTTTTCCTGAGAGCGATTTAAAACCTTTCTGGAGAGCATTCTTTGCGTTTTCGTCCGGCAGATCTTCATCTGGTAAAACAACAGAAACAAAAGCATAACGAAAACACAAAAGCTTGAAACATGAACGCATTGGAACGATAATGGGCGAGAGTTGAGTGACAAGAGTTGGACTCTTTGTGAGCACATAAAGGCCGGCACACACTAGGAGACATGTTGCGGGGACAAGCCCCTTCGTGTGCACAGCATACTGGCGCATGTTGCAGGGACAGTACGCAAGCTGGTGCACACAAAGCGGATTGAGGTATAAAAATCACAGAAATCACTTAGGGCGCCTGGGAACTAGTATACGAGCAAAGAAAGATGGCGGACTCTATGGTTAGGAAAAAGAAGCTTCCACTACTGTCAATGATATTACTAGCTGAAGAAATGTGTAATTACGTTGACCGAAAACGATGGATACGCGAGTGGCTGAAAAGAAGAGAAGAAAAAGGAGCTTACTACACCTATTTTGTAGCGGGGACAGTTTGCAAGAGCAGTACACATGATGCGACATCGAAATGGGGGTCATTTTGCCCCCGCTTCATGACGCACGAATTCAAACCAGCTGAATTTCGTGCAACATGTTGCGGGGACAAAATTGTGTCCCCGCAACATAACTTTTTCGCAAAAACAGGGATGTCACACGAGGAAAACTGTCGCTGCAACATGTCCCCGCTTCATGTCCCCGCAACATGTCCCCTAATGTATGCCGGCCATAAGAGTCGCTTAGATCGCATGAGAATAGACACTATTCGTATTTTCGGTGTTGAACTGGAACTAGTTTACAGTCGAGGCTAATGCGGGGGAATATCATTAAAAATATTTGCATGTGAAAAGATTCCCCCGCATGAGCCTCGACTGCACGCTTGTTCCAGTTCAATGCCGTGAATACGGATATTGTCTATTAGAGCTCGGTAAGAGCAAGAAAAATTATAAAAAGAAGGAAGAACTACTGATTGTTGACGCGAATACAAAGAGATGCCGGTTTTTTTTAGTCATTGACTACATTGTATTCTCTCTATAGAGCGCTTTTTAATTGAGTGTCGAAAGTAATTTCGTAATTGCTTTGGTTTTGCCTTGCTGCGCTTTGTGATTGGCTAAAAAATCTCGCGCCACTTTCTCGACCAATCAGAAGTAAAACCAAAACCAATCGTGACTTGCTCGCACGCGTTTTCCCGCGCTTGGCGCCGGCTTCATGTATTTGCTTCGAGTTTTGATTGGTTCATCGGATTATCTGTGAGTCCTGTGATTGGTCAGAGTAATTACTTTGGTTTTGGATTTACGACACTCAATTGAAAACTGCTCTATATTCCCTGTGTCTTTTCTTTTACTGTTGTTGTTGTTGTTGTTGTTGTTGTTGTTGTTGTTGTTATGTTACAAATTTTGAATATTTGTCATTTCACTCCAGTTTAGCAAGCGAGTATCTATAGTAAGAATGACTGAACGTTTAGCTCGAAGAGAACTAATTAGGAACACTAGAATAAGATTCATTGTTATCTAAAAAAATTCAAAATTAAGTCAAAGAGTCATGTGATGTTTACAAATATGAGATAAAATTTACAAAGTAAACTCACATCTTCGCCATAACGAACACCGGTCTGTATCTAACGGACAGTAAAATGCAATCTCAACAGTGTTCGCTTGGAAAAAAGGTGTGAACGAAACATTTTCTATTGCAAAACAACAAAAAAACAGTAGAAACAAAATTATCACCTTCATCATTTTCCTCCGGAATATTTTCTTCTTCACCACCTGAAAGTCCCTCTTGTTCTCCAGATTCGTTTCCTTTCCCTTGTTCTTTAGAAGCCAGGTTTTCTTTTTGCTTCTTCGATTCCTTTTTTCCAATCGCTGGTTTGTTAGATAAATGCACATCTCCCGAAGATTCATCGCCTTCATTCTCCTCCTTCACGTGAAAATCACGAGATACTAGTGCATGCTTCACGTGGTGACGCACTTGCGCTTCTCCCGAATATTCATCATTCTCATCTCCCTTTACGATTTCCTGTTGAATTCCTTTCTTCTTGACATAAGAATCACGTGGCTTCATCACGTGCTGCACGCCCCGGTGCACGTGCAGAGTTTTCAAATGCTCGTGATCGTAGTTTTCCTCGCCTGAGACTGCTCCATCCTCATTGTCTTCAGCTGATTCAGCTTCATCTTCGTCCGTTATGTAACCAAACTCACCAACTCCTTCTGTTTTACCGTGGGAATGAAGATGCATATCAAAGTGTTCCCATGCGTTGTTCCCTTCATGCTTATCAAATGGACGCTGATGTTTAGAATCAATCGATTTTTTCCGGTGTGCATGAAGCTTTTCTTTGTGGTTGCCTTCGCCAGAGAATTCAAATTTACTGTCTTCGTCGTCAGGGGTTTCTCTTGAGCGCTCGCTCTTGTGGATATGATAATGAATATCTCTAATTTCTACTCGGCGTCTATCTCCTAAATAACAGAAATCACAAATGAACTTATTAAACATTGTGTTCTTTATCTCTTCTTCTCAAAGGCAAAATTGTGGGCGCGTAAAGCATTACCGGGTAATCAACCTCGTCTCCAGGGCCTTCTCCGTTTTCAAAATGGCGGCGCCTAGAAACCCTTATCACGTGACACAGATAAAATTTCTTCGTTTCGTTTTAAACAGGGGTTCAAGAATTTAAGAAAACGCATATAGCTGTCAATTGCTGGAAATTAGCCTCACAACACAAGACTAATTTTATGTCGTTTCACATGACAAAATACTCCCCAATTCTTGCAGTATTTCGGCAGCCTTTTCCAGGGGCTTCTACGCACCGCCATATTGATCGAGGAGCAGGGCTTGGGGACAAGGTTGGAGACACACGCCATTGCTCGATGCAAGTTTTTGATAAAACCATTTAACTTTATTGCCATTAAAAGTTTTGAAAACACTTCCTTAGGCATAAAAATAAATAGCGGTTACGCACATAATACGAGATTCTGGTACAGGGTTCTTTTAAAAATTTCCTACAAGAAAATAAAGATTATTATTATTATTATTATTATTGTTATTATTATTATTATTATTATTATTATTATTATTATTTATTATCTCCCCGGATTGACGCGCAGTACATAGTTAACTTTTTCACGATATATAGCTAAACTCATTTTGTCTGTTGTATTGGTTTCACAAGTGTTAAGGCCTTGCCCTTACCATTTCCAGAAAAATCCTCTCTCTCCTCGCCATCTTCGCGCACGCGCCGATCCAAAGCCTCAACGTGAATTTCTCCATCTTTCTCAAGACTACTTCCGCTTTCCACGTTGTCATGGTGATTTTCTAAACCATGCTCCTCGTTTTCCTGGCCTGGTTCCTCGGCATGATGAATAACCGGTTTTTCTTGAATCTGTCGTTCATGAAGGTGATGGTGTTGCGCATGTTCAAAAGCATCGCTTACATCATTTTTAAGTTCTGTTTCTTTCCTGTGTTGAATTGGAGCTCGCGCCATTCCCGCCATGAGGTCGCCATTTTCGTCACTATCTGTTTTGTGAGAAGTTCGTTTATCAGGCAATGGCGAACTTATTAATGCAGCAGCACGGCAGATGGAAGAGGACGGCAAATGTTTGCGTGATCTTTCTCTTAAAGTTTCATGTTGCATTTGTATTAAATGATCAGTTTGAGAAGCTATATTAAATACTGGAAAGTACGTTTTCTCAGGTATATAAATACCTCGAATACGGTTATAAAAAAAACACGGATGCGCCGCGCTTTTGCAACCCATTTCCCGTGTTTGGAAATTCTGATAAAACAATATTCCACCTGTTTGATATATTACAACAACCATAACACAGCAATGTAAAGTAGACATTGCGTCAAGCCACGCAAGAAATAACCTGTCACGGTGGTCATGTGACAATGTTTTGCCGTCCTATTCCCGGGGGGGGGGGGTACTTGATCAACGTTTGCTGGGTATGTGGCGCTGGCCTCTTAAAGACCCCTACTCCATTAAAGTCTATTCTGTGGCCAATTATAGACCCCATCTTAATCACTTTTATTAAAATGTAAATTTCGCGATCCCAACTTTTTCACTTTCCGTTTTTAATGCCCCAAATCCCTACTAAAACTTAACTCCCCCCCCCCCCCCTAAAAAAATTGCCAGAATTTTCTTACTCCCAAAATACCTTCCGGGGTTCCTTTCGTTCTGCCGTCCTGTTGCAAAAGCTCACTGTTATCCCCAAGGGGTAACACCGGGGAATATAGGAGGGCAACCCTCCGGGTTTTTTCATCTTTTTGTAACCAGTCTTTAGTTAGGGTCAATGAAGCAGTGGGGAAGATAAGACAGATCGCATTTGCAATGTACTCAATAAAAGCTTGGATGAAATTTCCACGTGATGTATGGTCGGGGGGGAGGGGGGGGGGGGGATTTGTTGAATTTCTTGAACGTCCTGAAAACTTTTCGGGCCTGAAAGCTATGTTATGAATAGTATGTGTCTACCAAAAAGGATTCAATTGTTATTGATTTTGAAATATAAACAATAAAAAGCAAACTTGATGAAACAAGTCGGGCTGGTTTGCTAGTTAAACCTACATCGTCATTCGATGGGAACTGAATTAAAAATACAGTGTTGAACCTTTCAATGGGAAAATCAGTTTGGATACTGGGGGTGAGTAAATCGAAGCACGCGGGCTCTCGGACCCGACATGGTCTTGGCAGTTTTCAGAAACGATAGGGCTCGAAACCCTATCTCTGATTTAGATAAACGTAATTAATTTTTAGTCCCTTTTTAGAACTAAAGACTACTGTGATTTTCCCGAGCAAAAACGGTCTTAACTCAGTCTGTTTAGCCTGAACATAGTAAGCAATAGAAGTAGAAGTATCATATTAAACTGCAGGTATTTCTGACAGTATGGCGAAAATTTAAGACATATAGAACGTTCTTCGCAGGGAAGCTATGAAGTGTTTTTAAAGTTATTCTGCCGGGAAAAACGCTGTTTATAGACTCCATCTATCAGGGAAGTTTTGATGAAAACAATTTCTAGTTTCGCCAAACATTGCTTGTAATTTTGTTGCGATCCACTGCTGTGAAAAGGATGTACAGAAAAATTACTCTCGGCTTCTTCTGCAAAATTGACACCCTTTAATAAATCTTCTGGACGTTTTGAACTTTGAACGAGTTTCTTATTGGTCATGAGAATAAGTCCTGAAAACGATAAAAGCCGAATAACTTAAATTCCCAAAGATTTAAGCTCAAGTTTAAACTTTTGGATTTTCTCGATGTTTGCTTAATGCTTTGAAGAGTTGTACAGTAATTGGGATATGCTTTGTAGTTATGAAATGGGACTACTATTTAAGCTTATTCTTATTGTTTTTCGCCAACGGTCAACACATAAGCATACAGATTCAGCTGTCACAAATTTGCTTACAGTTTTCCTAGAGAAGGATAAAATGAACCGAGCCAATTGATTTCAAGAACAGTTCAGTATAAAATGATGTCAAATGAGAGGTTTTAACGCTTCATAAAATAATAAATTACGTTTTAGAATTTCACTGCATCCATCGATGCGTTTGAACAGGTTTGAAAGTATAAAGCTTACATTTCCACATGCAACTCGATTCACTTCGCGGATCGCCAAAGTTTTCAGTTTAGAGTTTTCAGTTTAAAGCTCAAATTAATACTTTATGCATTGTATATATTAATATTAGCTCTGAAGATCTCATGAAAAAATTCCAAGTGGATACTTAAGATTAAGCTTATGTAGTATACAAGCTTAGCTTCGAGATTAGTCTGAAAGAAAACAGTGAAAAGATTTTGTATTTGTTTGAGCGTAATCTTATAATGTTTGTTCACTTACCTCGAATTCCGCTCTCAATTTGACTGGGATTCAAAAGCACCACAATAATAAAAAGGGACGTTAGTCGTTGTCCGTGAAGCATTCTGTGGGTAAGTATTTGAAAGCAAAACAAAAACTAAAACAAAAATAACGTTTGAATCTTGCAACGAAGTCAAATCCAACGCCAGCGTGACGTCACGCGCTCGTGTGTGTTTTTACCAAGGAGGGGTGGGTAGTTTTGATGGCTGTCTTTAATGTTTGTATATGGGTGATGTCGGTTTGTATGAATATTTTGTGATAAAATTACGCTTGCCTCTAGTGGCTCGCTATTTGTTTTTTCTTTTATTTCAACTTCAACTTCAACTTTATTACTTCCATCACTTTTTAATAACTAATTAAACACAAGAAGTGACGAGGAGTCTAAAGAAAAGCAGAAATACTTCAAGTAATAGACCCCCATTAACGGCCATTACATGTTGTATGCCTGAATGCTATTATTACAAATTGATCAAAAAAGTATTAACTACTCATAGAAAGAAGTAATAGAGTGTAAAATATGGAGGCGGCTACATGGAGAATAGGAATTATTTATCATCGCTGTCATCGTGTTGTTTTGATAAAAGTTTTCGCTTCATATATTTTTTTAAATGAGAAAACTGACTTCACGCACCTCAGTGGTTTGTTTGTCAATGATGTTCCATATTTTGGGACCTTGAAATGATAAGGAATATTGCCCTAGCCTGGATGATCTTTGGGGAATAATGACAATCCATAGAAGTCATAGAATGACGTGTTTCATATTTGTGTATCATGCTATTTGTTTTGAACAGATGCTTTAATTTATCTGGTAATTGTTTTGAATAATACTTGAATTTCCACTCTTAAAACTTGCACTTATAGTTCCCTATACCCAGTTTTAGCTAATTCACACCCCGGTACGTTTTTGAAGTAGTAAAATCGTAGATAGTTTTTCCAGAAGGATAATTATTAGCCCAAACAGACCAAACAATATTGCCGTAATGGACATATGGATGCACTAAAGTATAGACATATTTAATAAATACCACGATGCATCATTTTCCACTTATGACGTTAAACATATTCTTTTGAATTCTCTTGCAATTCAAAATAATACATTTGACATCAATAACGGAATATGATGCATTCTGGTATTTATTAAAAGGGTCTATAGTATAAACTTTTAATAGCATAAGTGAACAAAAAATAGAAGTTAGCTTGTGTCAATGTATACTGATGACAACAATTTTTTTTGGAAATTTTAGAGGACACCAAATTTATATGTTTCATCCAAGTTAAGTTTTCATCAATGATCACTCCTAAAAACTTGCAGTCCTTTATTATTATTGTTGATGTCGAAGTGCCTTTCCGTCCTCTAGAGCCGGCCTTTTAACAATCCCCGTCATTGCATGTAGAGCCGGTATATCAATGACACATGAAAATTGGTTTTATAGTTGATAAACTAAAATGGCAACAGTAAAAAGACTCAAAAGGCTGACGTTTCGAGCTACGCTAGCCCTTCGTCAGAGAGAGCACCTCAGTTTCAGAAACTGTATCCCCTTTATATATTTTATTAGTAAATTTTTACCTCTCGATAATGATTTTCTAGATTTCTGATTGGTCCAACCGCTACCGATCTGAGTCGTTATTGGTTGATTTGCCCAAATATGGAAAAATGAAATCAAATGAAGAATGATCCTCGCCGTTGTGAACGCAATTTAAACAATTGCGAAAAGAAGCCTGAAAAAAAAAAAATTCAGGACTTCAACGGGGTTCGAACCCGTGATGATGACGAATTACGCGAAAAAAAACCGCCGCGGAAAAAAAATGGCGACATTCGGAGAGCACGTTGTGCACGTGCACGTGCACGTGTACGTAAATCTTTTCTCGTCCGCAATATAATTTCCACAATTCTAATGTTTAAATCCATAACCATTTCGGCTAGTCCGATTAAAACCTTTTTTTGAAGGAAACTACTTTTGAAAGAAAGATTCTTCTCGATCTCGCCGCTTGTTAACATTTACTCGCTTTCGATTTGCGAAGCGGTCATGTGACACTTGTTCACTGACGTAACAGTCATGTATTTTTTTGGAGCAGAAATAATTTTTTTTCCAATTTCCAGTTATTTGAGTGTTTGAAAATTTACTAAAACAGTTATTCATCTCGAGTGGAGCTGGCTGCACGCTAGCCATATATGTTACACGATGTTGAGTTTTTTCTATTTCAACGTTGTGTTAAGAAACGCTTAAAAAACAATCGCGCATTCAAACGACAACGCCTGTTGGCCCATCGACAAGTTATAATTATTTTGTGTTAACATCCCACGCAAAAGCCGTTTGCCAGCATGTTCACTGTTGCCAAACTGTTAACGTTCACTGTTACCGTCACGAGTTTGCAAACTTTAAGCCTGTCATAACATATGTCGGGAAAATCCCAGACGATCGGGGATTTTGCTGTTCCCGACCGTCAAAGATTTAGCAGACTTATGAAAAGGCATGAAATCATAGACGTCCCCGATCATCTGAGACGGTCAGGGACAAATCGAGAAAATCGGGAGCGTTTCTATTTTCCCGACCGTCCCAGATTTTGCCCATATGTCGGGAAAATCGCCGACCATCGCAGAAATCTGGGACGCGTCGGGAAAATAGAAACGCTCTCGATTTTCCCGACTTGTCCCCGATCATCCCAAGATGATCGGGGACGTCTACGATTTCATGTTAGTCGGCAAAATCTGGGACGGTCAGGAAGCAGCGAAATCCCCGATCGTCTGGGATTTTCCCCACGTATAAAAACCATATAGTTTGCTTCGCGAAAGCAAAAAGACTGCTACATTTTATTGGGTTGTTATGATGGTTAGTGCTTTCAAATGGGTTCCTGAAATTATTGTTTTTATATTCACTCAAAAACATGTACAGGTAGTTTTAATTTACCACCCGCACTTCATAGAACTTTACAAAAAGGGTGATTAAAGCAACATAAACCGAATTAAAATTATTCACCGGTATGGATGAGTAGATTTCTAATGACATTTTACTGAATCGGTTAAAATGGATGCTAGAAACAATGACACTTTACTCATTTATAGAAAATAACGTCTTATGGGTTTGTTTTCATCATTAAAATTTTATTTCTACCCGCAAAACGTAGTTAAACTCGACAATCTCTTTTGACAAAGACACCAGAAATTTTGGTTGTCAATTGTTTCCTAAGGTATCCCACCCTTTTCATTTAATTGTTACACTAAACAAAATAAGTAAAAAACAAAAAAATCGGTCAAATTTTGCTATACCAGCAAAATGTCGACATGTCTATACTTCATAGGTTTACATAACAAGCAGCGATGAAATTAAAACTTCTACTCTGTAATATGAAAATTGAAAAGTGTCAACTATTTACATTTCTAGAAAAGATAAAACCTATTTACAACGCTAGATAAATTTAAGAACTATACATTTATCAGAAATATTAGCTATCACTTTATACACAAATTACAAAAAGAACCCAATCATTTATACTCGCGTTGAAATGGCTATTAGGGTGTGGTTGAGAAGAACTGAACGAAAACACGGCAACTAAACCATACACATCAAGTCCGTAATTCCCCTCTGAAAAGCTGAATATTCCAGCAAACCATAGGGAAAATATTTTCCGAAACTAATACGTTGCTAGTTAACACACAAGACGCTAAATTCCATGTCAAATTAAATTGATTAGAAGACCGTTGTTTGTTGTGCTCAAACTAAAGGTGTCGCCGGAAAATATTCGCTCCCTGAATGCCAGCCTTTTCGAATTGTTTCTTCTACCGCCACAAAAATAATCCTCACTGACATAAAAAATATCCAGATAGCTTCGCACTGAAGCAAGTCTCTTGAAGTGTCTTATCTCTGCGTGCATGTGTATTCAATCTTTTATCTCAAAATGATGGTGATTGTAATTATGTCCTAGCGAGCGAATAAGTCTGTCATCACTTTGAAAATGTAAGGGTTCTTAAACTATAACACAACAGCAGCCTTGTTCTTCCTCCGCCTCCGACCTTTTATCTTTATCAGGATCTTTATTTTCTTCGTCACCCCCTTCAGTTGATTTTTCCGGGTCTTTTTTCTCTTCCCCTCCACCACCATCGCCGTCTTTCCCTCCACTTTCACCGCCTCCCTCCTCGGCAGCGGGAGTTTCATTCGCGTTTTCTTCCGCTGGTTTCTCGCCTGCGGCTTCTCCTTCTCCTCCTTCCGCTGGAGCAGGTTGCTCCTCTGCCGGAGCATCAGCTGGGGCTTCTTCGCCTTCAGCAGACATTATTTTATGTCCAACAACTTCACTTCTGACTTACTACCTACAAACGCACAACTGCCCTACCTCAGTCACCGTTTGCAATGTTTATATTTCAACAAGCCGAGTCTCGGCGTTCCTCAAACAACACTCACGAAATGACATAAAATATTTAAAAAGCGTTCATTTGCCGTTGCCATGACGATACTTGTCAACGCTTGTCAGTTTGACAGGCCATGAAACCTTTTAACCAATGACGTTTCATGTTTCTGCTTTCTGCATAGACCTGGTTTCGTCCCACCTGTTATTTCGCTCAGCATAGCAATATATAATTCTGGCGCTCAAATGTATGCTGCCGCTAAATCTGTTAATTTAAGTTTTCGAGCCAATATTTTACCAAACAGTTTTCTGCTTTCATTTCAGCAGGTACTTAACAAAAAACAAACAATACTTTTGCACAACTGCTTTTTAGGCCTGATAAAATGTATCCTTTTCAAAGTAAACGCCAGATCCACTGTTGACCACTTTTAAAAACTCTGTTTTCTTTTGTTATTGGTGCAACTAAGATTGTTTTATTTTGTTTAGTCCAAATTTATCGCGTTACAAAATCGTAAAGGGACCCCGCTGTTTAAACCTGTTGTGTTGGTTTTCTCCACCGAAGCAAAAACGCTGCCAGATTATTAAAATTCGTATCAAAGAAACAGGCTTAAAAATCAGTTATATACAGTAACAAAATATTCTCAAGAACTCTTGAAATATTGGCGATTGAAGCATAACTTAAGCGCAAATATTTCTTAGACTCAATGAATACAACATCGATTTGGTTTTCGTATTATTAAAACATTAAAATTAACGGACACAAGCTGGAAAAATAAACGAGTAACTTAACTAAAACAATAGGTCAAAATTATAGAAATGTTTCGAGTGTACATTAAGCCTAGAATTGAGTTAAATTTATCGAAACACCTCGGATAATATTTTTTTCTCAAGTAATGTTTAAACAGTCATAATAACTAAAATTGTAAAGATGCCACTCTAATAAGTAATAGGTAATCATACGGCTTCGAGTTCAATTTGGGATTAATTTGCACGAGAGTGAAAGCGGCTCGTGCAATTTGAGCTTTTTGAAAAACTCACAAGTGCAAATTAATCCCATATTGAACGAGAAAACCGTATATGATTACTTATTAATAATTATACATGAAAAAAATTTGCATCAATTTTTTTGGAATTTTTTTTTTGTAAAACTTTTTTTTGGAATTTTTTTTCCCTTTTTTTTGGAATTTTTGCATCAATTTTTTTATTATTTGTAATTTGCACTGGTGTTACACTTTTTTCACCGGTGTTACACTTTTTGCACTGGTTTTACACTTGAACTGCACTGCTCTTAGCCAATCAGAATTGAGTAATTTTTTCATGTATATTATTAAATATGAAACTAAAAATAACAGTTACAATATATAGGCTCATATATGTATTTTCCAAATGTTTACACCAACTGATTTTCTGTTTATTTAGTGCTTTCGAGTGCAGGGGGAATAATATCAATCAACAAACCGACATCAAATCAACCAACGGCCTATCCATAACTGAACAACTTGGAATAAATTTCTCTATGTGAACCTTTTTCTATTCAAAATGACAGTGAAGAAATAGCAAATTAAAATTAAGTGCACATGATTGATGCGCGCGCACATTCGTTTTTTTTTCAATCCAGAATTTTGTTTATATTGATACGATTTTACATTTTTCAAAGGTCCCAAAGTAAACAGCAGGCTTAAACTTTAATCAGTTTGTAAAGCACTAAAGGACGTTATGAAAAAGCAACTTAAAATTTAAGAAAACGTAAATGCTGTTGAGACTCAGTTTAACAGTTACTTCGAGCTCGCTAAGATTTAACTCGCGCTCACAGACGTTTGTGTATTCTATAAAACGCGTAGAAAATACCGTTTACGAACTGAACAGTTATCAGCCAATAAGAGCACGCTGGTTTTGCAATATCCCAAAAGAATCGTTTCTCCTTCCCTTTGCTTTACTTTGTTCGCTCTATTTTGGGATTCCCGAAGTGCGGCGACCATTTCAATGAAAGCTACTTAGCGGTACATTCCGGCCCCAAGTTATAGGTCTTTTTATATGATTATGATGTATATAAAGTCATTCTTGCAAAGCATGCAAAGCCGTAACGCTATCGAACAATATTTTCCCGCTGTGCTGTTCTCCAAGTGCAAATTAAATCAAACATTTCGTTGTTGTCTCTTAAAGTTAATGTTTTGTCCGCAAAACATAGAACTCAGTAACATCAAGGTGTTTTCTGGACAACACAGTATTTAAAGTAAAGCACAACATCCTTTTTTTTCCTCTGGCATTGGGCAAATAGCCACTGGCGGTTTTTCCAGTGCCTTTCTGTTTTCCTCTCCACTGCCTTTTTCTCCTACTTGTGAATGTTTTTCAGCTGCAACTTCGTTTGAATTATCTTCCGCTTCGCCGTTTTCTACGGGGACTGCAGTTTCTTCACCTTCAACTGCAGACATCATTAAAACTCAGCCAAAAAGCCCACTTTTTAGCAAAACATACAACTATTCTTATCGCCTTGCTTTCACAATATGTTGCCTATAACTAAACAAAGCCTGAGAAATGACATATAAGCTGAATATTATCACCGGCTGTGAAAACGCCAAAAATTTAACAAACGGATTGACATTTTAACCAATCGCTTTTTTATTTCACGTCGTGCAATGTTACATGCAGTTTGTTTTGATACCCAGCAAATTTTTCTCCTTGCTGTCCCGCTATTAAAACCTGTTGTAACTTAAAATTAATTCTTTGGAGTTTGTAAAAGAGTTACAAGGGAGAAAGTTAGACAGGCGACAAGACGGGATGGGAGTTTGTTTATAGAGTCAGAGTACTGAAGGTCGATAAAAATGTAGGCCTGTTTTCTGGTTTCGAAAGTCTCATACATCCCCCCTAGAAATGAGCTTTCTTAATTTTTTTTTTATTTCTATAAAGTATAGATTCTGATCATTGATTAGGCTTCCTGTGGATTTGGCAGAAGACACTATAACAAATCTTGCTGTGCTGCAAGTTGAAAAAGCTGAAAAATTCATTGCTGTTGGGAAAAATGCCACTGCATGCATGCACAAAACCTTTTTAATTTGCTTCCCTCACTAACTGATTAATATTGTTACTTCTCAGCACCACAGAACAGCACTTCTTAAAAGCTTTCCGTTAACACCACAGACACTACAAGCCAAGTACTGGAATATCAAGTAAGCACTTGAATCAAGCGCACTTAAGGTGTTTCGATACAGTTTTCTGGAGGTGATACCTACCTAAGATTTCGGGGTTTAAAGTGCCTATCACCCCTAGAAAGTTATTTTCAGAATCAACTCTATGTACATTGAATAGTTGAATGGTAAAATATTTCTTGTTTTGAACGTCGTGTTTGTGAGTTATAGAGATTTGAATTTATAAAATGCTAATTAGATGACGTCAACCCGGGAATCGTTTATTATACAACTACTTGTTTTCACCTCCAAGTAGTATTTTTTTACGAATCAATTGACTATCCACAGTTTATTTTAAGTATTTATCAAATTAATTATCCTCAAGCTGTAAACTGAGAATTGTAAATAGGCCATTTCCGAGTTGCCTTTAGCCTCTCTATCAAAGCGAGGCTAGGTGCGAAACCTTTCATATGAAAATTAGTTTTCATTCACTTAATTGCATGTGAATGAAATCTCATTTTCATATGAAAGGTTGTGCACCTAGCCTCGCTTTGATAGAGAGGCTAAAGGCAACTTGGAAATGGCCTATTGGCGTACAAATAATGGCAAATTCCCGGGTTGACGTCATCTAATTAGCATTTTGTAAATTCAAATCTCTATAACTCACAAACGCGACGTTCAAAACAAGAAATATTCTACCATTCAACTATTCAATGTACATAGAGTTGATTCTGAAAATAACTTTCTAGGGGTGATAGGCACTTTAAGGGGTTGTGTGTAATATTAATAGTAAAATAATACAATATAATAATGAGTAATAGTCAAAAATTATAAATGCTGCTAGTCTAATAATTAAACTTACTCCTCCCATAATAAATCTGGTGTATATGCAAATATTTCCATGCTATAAAACGTAGTATAATCAAATATATGTAAAATCGCTATCTCTATACCGCGCGATTGAAGCGGAGACTACCTCGAATTTATTCTTTAGTTCTTTTAATCGCATTAGTTCTTAATGGCATACATATTTTGCAAGAATAAAAAATTCTGTGCATTTGATTTCAAATAAATCGCAATAACATTTCAAACCTTACTATTTGTGTACTGGTAATAAATTGATCGAGAGATGAAAACTGGTTTTGTGAAACTACTTAAAGATAGCATCAAAAAGTAGCTTGATGTTATCATTTGTACATCTTCAGTTTTGTTTACTTTCTCTTTTGCGATCTTGAGAACTACCTTTTTTCCTAAGTGGATGTCACCCCAACCAGTTTTTTCCTACAAATGGTAAGCAACACTGTCTCTCTAAATTTGTATAAAAATCCATCTTTGAAAGGCAAGCTTTTCCCCTGTTTATTTATACGGACTTGCACCCGAACTAGCACTCAAGGCTAGAGGTCATAATTTTGTTTCAGTCACAATCAAAGTGAGTTCAAATTCTTTCAAATTGTTTACCGTAAAGTTTCGAAAAAAACGTCCCTCCCCCGAAAGTAGCAATACAATTTGATAATTGTTGGTAATTCCCGGAAGAAGCGAAATTTGTTTCATTCTCTAACATTTTCTCTTTCTATAATAACGGTTAAACCACAACGACAAACCAATGAAGACAGAGTACCGGATCTATCGTAGACCTGGATCAGTAAAAATCTTGAAATAGTAATGGTAAAAACGGCAAACTGATCCTTACGGCAAGAAGAAAGGATAGAGACAGAAGTGAAATAAAAAAAAATTATAAACAGTTGAATATATTTGCCCTGAAATAACAGTTGAATATATTTGGCAAATATATTCAACTGTTTATTATTTTTTTATTTCACTTCTGTCTCTATCCTTTCTTCTTGCCGTAAGGATCAGTTTGCCGTTTTTACCATTACTATTTTCTCCAATTTCCTCCGGCTTATTCACTCCGCCACTCCTTTAAGATTATTTCCTTGCCTAAGTTAGACTAATTATCATTATTTTATTTGCACTATTATTTACATTTCACGTTTTGTACTGAAACTTGCTGTATGTCCATTAGGATTTTGCAAGTAAATCATGTAGATGTAGATAACACCAGATATTAAATGTAGATGTAGATGTGTAACGCGACGAGAGCTACCGGCGTGACAAAAGTTTTCAGGGGTGATCTGGGTCGGTTTAGGCACGTGACTGGTAACGAAATCCAAGGTGTGTACGTGAAGAATGTCGAAAGAAGCAAAATGTCTGATTTATCAGTTAGAAAAACTACCTTTGCTGGCGAGGAAGCGGAAAGTGATAGTTTCCGTTGCTCCCAAGACAGTGTGACAGATAGGACAACTATTACCGCTATTGGGAAGGTGAAGTGATACGAACTGTAGCAATGTTTGGTCAAGCTTGAAAGCAGCTGTTCGTACTTAAGACTTTCCTTATTGAATCCGAAAAATTTCACTTCTGTTTTAATAGAGTTGAGCTTTTTTAAAGTTTTCTTGGAAAGGAATGTAAAACGAACAACAGTACGGGAAATAACTGCTCTGAAGATTTTTTTTTTTTTTTTTTTAATATAGTCACAATTTGGGACTTCATGAATAGTTAGAACCACCTTGTACAGCATAAATAAACAGTACCACAGGAAAGTACTGCTCAGTAGCTTTCATTTTAATGGTCACACTTTAGGATTTCATCCACAGACTCAAAAGTAAGAACCACCTTGTACAGCATAATAAACAGTACCACAGGAAAGTACTGCTCAATAGCTTTCATTTGAATGGTCACACTGTAGGATTTCATCCACAGACTCAAAAGTAAGAACCACCTTGTACAACATAATAAACAGTACCACAGGAAAGTACTGCTCAATAGCTTTCATTTGAATGGCCACACTTTAGGATTTCATCCACAGATTCAAAAGTTAGAACCACCTTTTACAGCATAATAAACAGTACCACAGGAAAGTACTGCTCAATAGCTTTCATTTGAGTGGTCACACTTTAGGATTTCATCCACAGACTCAAAAGTTAGAACCACCTTGTACAGCATAATAAACAGCACCACAGGAAAGTACTACTCAATAGCTCATTTCATATGAATGCTTTTGTATGCTATAGGGTTTTGATTCTTGGGGAAAACTATACCCTTAAGCAACCTCTCACTGAAAAGTCAGAAGTGGGGCACCTACAGCAGCTTGCAACATGACAGGGATAACAAATACAGAATATCTTATAACATCTCAAATTTAAATCTACAGAGCACACATACAATATACAGTTTGTTTGACAACTGTTGTTAAGATGCAAACAAATATTGCAACCTTACAGATGCAGGGTTGTCAAAAAGATTTTCAGTGGACAGAGAATCTAAGAAAGTAGACGGCACTGGGGGACACTTTTTCCTCTTTCCCCCCTATTTTTTTGCTTTTGGCCGTGAATTGTAGCCGGCGAAACTATGGAAGTAGCTGGCGATATTGCTGGTCGCTGTCGCTTTTTGACAACCCTGCAGATGTAAGTAAGTAAAGTCGCACACGAGCCAGATGGCCCACACCGCCGGAGCTTTACCCAGTTTCTGTAGCATGAAGCGACTAGGAATATTGCTACTCCCCCCTGGATGGGATGCTAGTCCATCGCAGGGTTACCCCAGCATTTTGTTGCCGGTACCCATTTATACACCTGGGTGGAGAGAGACAAGTGTGGAGTAAAGTTTCTTGTCTAAGGAAACAACATGACGACAGAGACCAGGCTTCGAACCACCGACCTTCAGGTTGAAAGTCCGACGCGCTAACCACCAGACCACCGTGTCTCCACCCATGTCTCTTATTAAGTTGGTCGCTTATAAGATTTTACCAAAGGCTCCTATGAGCCAACTTGTGAATATAAAAGGTTCAGACCCCCTCACCTCTCCTAGACATTTGCTTCACTGACCTCCCACCCCCTGCATTCAACTCCCTTCCCTCCCCTCCCCTCTCTCCAGTGTCATCTCAATGGTTAAGGCAGCTGACCACTACATATCACAGGCTCAATGTCCATGGGCCCAACCCTATTAGGTGTTTTGCTCCATTGACCCTTCACTCTTTGCGTCCAACATGATCTCCTCTCTGAATTAACGATTATCGTTAATTCTTAAATTGCTCCGAATTAATGATTATAGTTAATTCTGAACACTGTTTCCCAGGACATTTCAGAAAAGAAAAAATAAAAAAAAACATGTTATTTGGACTGCGGGATTCGAACCCGGAACTTCCGCTACTAGGAACGTCTTCTTACCACTAGACTACCGAACAACAAGGCGATGGGAAATTATATCTACAAGATATTTATTTGAGTCTTACATAGAATATCATTGATCTACAGTGATTAGGCCTAAGCGCTGATTTCAAATGGTTAGCTTTTTGTTGAGGTTTGGTGATCAAGCTTTTCCATTTACTTTCTAAATTATTTTCAAGCAAGTGATTTTATAGGCTTACTACAGGGTGTAGAATAAGCACATGAATTTTATTATCAATGTTAAAAAATTGAGGTTGCTCAACCAACGTGGTGGTCCAGTGGTTAGAAGAGCGGATAAGTCAGTGAAGGGTTGTAGGTACGAGTCCTGTCCGAACACTAAGGATTGTTCTTTTTCAACAAAATGCTGATTTCCCAGAATTCCTTTCAGACTGTCAGTGTTCGGAATTAACTATAATTGTTAATTCGGAGCAATTTAAGAATTAACGATAATCGTTAATTCAGAGAGGAGAACGGGTTGTTGTGTCTAACTCCCCACCCTCCCCTCCCTCCACCTCTGGGTAAGACAGGTGACCATAACATATTGCAGGCTCAATGTTAACAGATGATTGAGCAAGAGAGTAACAAGTTAAATTTTGACCCATTGCTATAACTTGTGTGGTAAATGAATGATGGTAAATGTTAAGCTCAGTAAAGAAGTGAGAAAGATGTAATGTTCATCATGTTACGAGAGTGAGACAAAGAAAAAAAAAATGAGTCCCTGACAGGAATAGAAGCTATGACCTTCCGCACACGGTCTGGTCGGATGCTCTAACCACTGAGCGACGAGAGACTCGTGGCGAGCTAGGCCACATGCTTGGTTCATGAATGATGTGTGTCCTGCATACTGCTTGTTCAATGCTTTGTGTATTCATGAGTTGAAAGCAATGAAAAAGCTCGCTTTGTAAATCACAAAGGGGGTGTGGTCACTTCCAGGGGCTTCATGGATAATTACCAAATTTTACTGAGAATTTTATAAGGATGGTCGGCTGAGGGGAGCTGGACACTTGTGAGGGGGATTCAGGGGTATAGCCAGGACTTTTTCAGAGGTACGCACAATCAATTTTCAAACACTCCCCCTACCTCCTTCCCCCACCCTCAAGTCCCAAATCTTTTTTTTTTTTCGACCTTTTCAGGTACGCACACTATGCCCCTGGATTTGCAAAAAACCTTCAACTGAATTTAAATGTATTTGTTTCTTTTTTTCAGGTGAAAACATTTGCTGGCCTAGAGGTTGTTGAGTGGATATTTCTCGCCATTTCAGTGGTAAATGTGCTGGTGGCTTTTGGTATCACAATAGACAGGCTCGTAGAGTTGAAAAAAGACAAACCTGACTATACCTTTGCCATCATTCTCTTCATCAATATAGGTACTTTACTGGTAGAATACTCCTACAATTTTATATTTTTAAGGGGGTCGTTGCTAGGGGCATTATTTCATGGTTAGCATTTCTTATGTGTCATAAACTGCTAATATGGTGGGAACTATGAAACTCAACACAAGACATCACTAAATCGACATTTGCGCAGTTCCCAATGTTATTGTTCATTAGAATGAAAAAGTGCAAATAAAAATTCAAAGGAAAAGAGATAAAAATCCAATTCTTTTGGTGATTCATAAGCAGTTCAACTTTTTTTAACATCTGTAGCATGGAATTACCGTTTAGATGAAAAAAGGAAAGCTGTTAAAGAAACTGTATGAAAATACACCTTTATGACATCAGCTTTTTCAATAATGTGAATTTTAATAAATCCATGCTACAGATTTTTCATTAGGATGTTCTTAAGCTGTTGGCATTGGTTTTATTGGGAAAAAAGTAAGATGTTTGAGTTTTTAGGGTTTTTATGTTCTGGTCTTGTGACTTACACATATAGTTGTGACTCATAAAATTTGATGGAGCCATTAACAGAACGAACGTGACCAAACATCATAGCCAAGGAAGTTAATTAAGAAACCGATTATATGACCTTTGGAACTCTTCCATAGCAACCACCTTGAAGTTAAGGTTCTCCCCCCTTAAGAAACTCTTGAAATTTGCCACTCCAGAATCTATGGGGAGACCTTGCACCAGGTTTTGGCACTACAATTTCTGGGATCATGTGGGTGACCAATATGCACTGTGATTGGTTAAAGGTTAACTTTGAAAACCATCAAGCTGTCGTAACTAATACTGGTTACCCAAACAATCTCAGAAAGTCTTGTGCCGAACGTTGGTGTGCAGTCTCCTGAAGATCCTGGAGTGGCAAATACAGTTAAATTTTCTTTACAATAATTATTGTTTCTGTTCAG
This sequence comes from Cladopsammia gracilis, assembly GCA_022457155.1. Lineage (NCBI taxonomy): Eukaryota > Metazoa > Cnidaria > Anthozoa > Scleractinia > Dendrophylliidae > Cladopsammia > Cladopsammia gracilis. The sequence continues at coordinate 1,251,858 of JAJGOT010000059.1, read as the reverse complement.
TTCAAAGATTCAAAAGACCTCCAATTTGCATTCTTGCTTTAGAAAAGTCTACAAACTGAGTGAAAAACACTTGTTTTGATTTTGCCCATGGTGACAATCAGATGCACCACCAACAATTTTTAAATGCTATATCTCCAAATCAATGTTATTTGTTGCATTGAAACTTGGCATGGTGATAGCTATTGCTGATGTGAAGAATCTGTTAAAAGAAGGGCCATGTAGAATAAGTTATAAGTTTTTAGCATTTTGATGACATCAGGTGAAAACAATGAATTAATTTTGATCAACCCACATAATTAAGAAACCAGGAGAGTTCAGACTAAATTAGTTTATTAAGCACTCAATGAACTACGAGAAGGATCCTGCGCAATAAACCAGACCATAACTGACAGGATAAAATGTGTGAGCTACAAAAAAAATATGCATATACATATAATAATTGGGAGAGGGGGTGGGGGAGTGGCAGTGGTTTAGCTAAGAAAAAACTCAGGAGGCTCATTGACAAGCTCAGCCAGTTTTTCTGGCTTGTGCACCTTCAAAATCATCCCAAGTCTTTTGTTTTCTAATGAAATTTCAGCTGGTGATAAGTTTTCTTTCAGCTGATGAAATTAGCTGGCAGCCGGTTCTAAGCTACGTCCCTGGGGTGGGTGGGTAGAGCTTACGTCCGCACTTTGAATAACTGAGATATACTGTAGCAATAAGAATGACATCAGATACTTGAGAATCATACAAGTTAAGAAACTAGCATTAATCTCAATGATATCTCATAGTATCATTATCTAAATTGACCCCATATTCATTCTTTTTTTGTAGGATTTTGTTTGTTCTATGCAGTCCATGGAGTCTTGAGAGAAAGAGAATTTGAACTGTATGCTTATATTGTGGGGATTGTAGTGCTCTTGGCTTACATTATCATTAATCTCATAGTCAGCAATAAAACTACTTTGAAATGGGTAAGTCTAATCTAGAAATAATAAACAACTTAGCCAACTGCTGGTCATCTCTACATCTAAATTTTATTGAGTCAGAGTATAAATGTCTTCTGGAACAAGCCATTGACAAGATCTAACAAAAAGCAAATTGAAACCAACACTACATACACTTGCTTGCATTACAGTTATTCTCCTACATGTGTTGTTCCAGAAAATACCCAACCACACCCCCCTGGAAATTCCAGTTAAAGGGGCTAGGTCACCATAAATTATTTAGTGTTATTTTCATTATCATCTGTCGGCTGCAGAGCAGGCGACTACAAGCTTCCTCCAACCACAACGATCCTGTACCAATTCAGACAGTTTGTCCGGGCCAATCAAGTTGTCTTGCTTAAAAAGCTGAAAAACATTTATATCAGTGGAAATGCCAAAATAATGGTCCAGTGTTGTTTAAAATTGCTTTACGAGTATAATGAAACTATAAACAAGTGTCTCTGACTACAGATGGCCAGGATGGAAGTGGATTGCAACTTGAAAAAATTGGCTAATTTTTTCAAGTTCACTCAATGTGTTTTGAAAAATTTGCTTAAAACTGATTATGGTCTATTCTTTCTACAAGAATTTACTTGATATCTTGTTCTTGGTGTTCTAAGAGCATTTCACGTTTGAAGTACAATAAGATGTCCAGTTTTAATTTTAGCTTAATCTGAGACAAAAACATAAAAATCACCATGACAACTGCCATGACATACCCCCTTTAAGCTTTGTATGTTCCTTTAAAAGTTTTACTTTTGAGCCTGTCCTCCTCAAAATTTCCGACCTCCCTTTGGGGTAGGGAGGATCAAGGCCAGGGTTGGTATACACAGTTCTTGAACCTGTACAATCACATTGAGAACATTTTGCTTATTCCAAAGTGATGCCCGCTTTATTTTTATTTAACTCAGGCCGAGGAAGGGAAAGAGGGCTGGCACTAGTTTCTTTTGACCTGCACACTACTGCTTTGTATGCCACGTGCTTGCTCTAACTCTATCCGTTCCAGCACAGTTTCGCTGTAAAAATGAATTAGCTTATATGTATGGCCACTAGAAAAAGTAGTAGGATGAAAAACCCCCCACCAATGCTTAAAGATTAATATGTGCTATGGTTTTGTGGATGAGTCAGCAACTACTTAACAGTTAAGTGCTGCAGTCAAACACGAACTGAGTCAAGTTGAGTCCATCATCAGAAGTGTCACTCTTTCAAACCATGACACCAATGAACACAACAAAGTTGAGCAGATCAGAGCTACAGAAGAAATACGCAACCAAATCTTACAGCTAGAATTAGAACTAACTTGAGCAAAACTCTTGTCGTAGTGACTAGTTGATGGCATTACAGCGGGAAACAGTGGTAAGCACAAGTGCCAAAGCCAAATGGTCGACAACAACAACAGCGGCATCCAGTGATCCTCTGCACGCAAAGGCAGCTTTAAAGACCCTCCAAAATCTAGAATATGGCTTATCCAACACTTCTTTAAACAATTATTTCATTTTTTAACCCTGTTTTGCTTGAATGTTTTAACAGGTCAGGTTTGGTGCTATTGTAGTTCTTGGGCTGCCAAACATTTTCTTTGCTGTCAAAGTTGCACTAGGATTTGGATACTTGGCTTTCAAGACTGTTGGAGCGGCTACGGCAATACACAGTACGTTAGTAGGCCAGGACATACATATACTTATTGACTGAGTGGGAGAGGGCTGGGTGGGAATATATTTGGATCGAAATCTGTGTACCATGACCGAGAGCCAAATATTTTCACATTCCACCCAACCTAACTTAGTCATTATATATAATAAGTATTTTATCATTATGACCAGGTTGAAGACAAAAATTAATTGTTTCAAATTTTAACATGCAAGGTTGTATGTGTTGTGGTTCAATTTTTATTTTGGTTTGAAAATTTTCAAACCAGTTAAATTTTCATTTTCCTTTGTCCTTGATTCATTACCATAATCAGAGGCAAAGAAAAACAGAAATCAAACTGGTTTGAAAATTTTCAAACCACAGAAAAATTTGAACCACAACATGTGCTTTTGTAGTAGGGCTGTATTGCTTTTCCCAGCACTTTAGTTTGGAACTGAGGCACAATTAAAGGGCTTTGGAGTCATCAGAGCATAACGGTGCCAATATCTCACCCCCAAATTGCAATAGGATGTTGATTTTTGGCAAGCGGACATTTTTCGTCATGCTCTTTCCGAATATCTCATCAAATTCCATAAATTCATGAATTTAGTAAAATACATAATTACTTGAATTTGTTATATAGTTTTAGATGTACATATATATATATTAAGTGTCCCCTAATTAGTAAGGGATATTCCGACCCTAGCTATAATGGTATGACACGTTAATAAGTTTTGTTGTTGTTGTTGTTGTTGTTGTGACACCCCATCACTTCAGTACACTATTCTGACTTCTTTCAGATTAAGCCATTTCTTTCAGGGGAGGAGGTGGGGTTACTTCTGGAATTCTATAACAGGGATGGATTAATGGGGGGTTTGCTACGGGTATTTGCCTAAGTCTATTAAAATTTTCATTGTTGTAATTAAAAAGAAAACTGATTTCTTGTGTGGTCTTAGGGGTGGCTAGCTGCCCAATCCACCCTCCACCCCCTGTTCAGTATTGTATTTGAGGTTCATAACTAGCCCATGGCCCATCCTGTGAAGATACCTACATGTATTAAAATTTTGTATTCAAGTAAAAGCTAACAGGGCCTAGTTGTTTTACCACCCATCTAATATTATAACACTATTTCAAGATTGCTGTCAACTTTGAAATTAATTATAACTGAACCTTTTGGTCAAAGATTTCCGCCTTCTGCTATTCAATAGGCGACAAAAGTAGTCGACACTCTATAACAAAAACGGTTTTCGTGACATATTTATCACTGTACCTTTCCATTCACTACACTCTGCCGCATTAACCCCCGTCCCCCCATCCAATGTTGTAGGATTGTAGCGACAGACCTGACGAAACGATACACAACATTGTTTGAGGGGTGGGGGTGGGGAATTATGGGGGGGGGGGTGGGGCTGAAATGCCTCTCGTCCCCACCAAATTGGGGTTCAAAATGACAATGTGTCAACAATAGTGTCGCCTATTGATTGATGCTAACAATAGCTAACTGGCAATCTTACAAGTATTTATCTGTATTAATGTCACAGGAATGTACAGATATGCTGGGATGTTCTCCTGTCTTCTAAAATTTGACTTACAACTTGCGGTGGGTTCTCTCTTTTTGTCTTCATGTCTTTCATTGTGCATTTTAAATGTATGACTGTCAGGACCTAGATAGATGAGGGAATATTTATTACATTAGTTTGTTTGACACGACTAAGTCAGTCAGAGAGCCAATAGCTAAAATCAACCAATCAGAATGCTCTATTGCCTGTTCAATATTCTCTAAGTATTGGACCGAGCATTGTCCTGAATGATCCCGCGCGATCCTTTGGTCGTGTAATAAGTCGTGTAATAAATCTCTTGTTAACCAAGCTTGCTCAGGACCATACTGGGAGAATCTTGTTTGTATGGACCTCGCTTGAAGTGTGTTTGGACATCCTCATGAAACACTCTTTCTCGTATCTTGATAAGTTCTTCAAGTGGGCCACCGTGGAAGTCTGTATGAACATCTTCTCCTCTTCTTCTTCTTTTTCCACTTGTGCTGTTCTGGCAAATCCTGTCTTCTTTCCTTCACAACGTTTCGGCAATCCTGCCCTCTTCAGGTGTCTTGTTGCGCGTTAGTTTCTCCGTCTAATATATATATATTAAAAAAAAAAAAAATCCGCTACCACAAGTGTAGCAAAGACAAACGTATAGACATTAGACGGAAAAACTAGCGCGCAACAAGACACCTGAAGAGGGCAGGATTGCCGAAACGTTGTGAAGGAAAGAAGACAGGATTTGCCAGAACAGCACAAGTGGAAAAAGAAGAAGAAGAGGAGAAGATGTTTACTCCTTCTCGTGTTTGATACTGGTATACTATGTGAGACACAAAAAAAATGCCATCACATGGTACAAACAAAATCTATCGTGTGATGCATTTGAAATAGACTAACGGAATCACGATGGTTACCCCGTATGAGGCCAAAATATTTGTGGGTGCCGTGGTTTACTTGGAACAGTAGTATCTGTAAAGGTTTGAATGCATCCATGGACCTTAGCACCCCGCACCACCCCACCAATAAAAATATGTATGAAAGTAAGAAGCACAATATCATTTCCTCAGGTCAGCTTGGCTGTGCTTGTGATCACGGACATCACTAAGCTACAGCTGGCAGATAAAATCACAGTTGGAATTGGTGTCCCATTACAGTTTTTCTGGAGCATTCTAGGCTGGTTTGCTGTAAGTATCAACATGTATATTCTCCTTATTGGTCCCATATATTTTTTATGGGACAACATGGAGAGAAGTTATTTAAGGTGACTCCTTATAGTTTTATAGCCACGGTGTGCTGATGAAACAAGTTTTAGTAATTTTGTGCCCACTCACATGAACACTAGACCCTTTGATGACGGGCTTAAGCTCTGGAAATGTCAGCTATTGAATCTCTTAATGACGGCCAACTTCCCTTATCAACTCATTTTATAAAACCTTACTTTCATGTTTCACTCCCCAACTGACGCAGTACGTACCACAGTTTCTTCAGAAACTAACCCCTGTAATTCTTTGAGTAGAAATTGCCTCTCATTCAACTTTGTCTTCAGCTACATTTAGCCACATTTGTATTGTGGTCATACTGAAAGTGTTTAATGAGCTTTAATTTTTAGATGAGAAGAGAGAAGAAGATACTTGTTTGGATATTTGTGCCTCTAAGTGCTGTAGAACCGGCTTATTTGATCTACAAAATAATTAAGGTTAGTCTTCAGAGGACAAGACTAACAACACTAAGTTCTTGATTAATTCGTACGTTTTGATAGTTCTTAACTCTTTTACTCACAAAATCAATTATGAAGACACCACAGTGAAGAGTGTTGGATCTTTTGTAGACCTGGATCAGAACAGTCTTGAGATAATAATTAAAAAACAGCAAACTGATCGTTATGGCAAGGAGAAGAGAAAGAAAAATCTCTTCAGTTTGCCGTCTCTTTATCTAGGAGAGGGCCCTGAGTTCCCCCTCCTCCTCCTCCTCCTTCCCCCATTCCTCCCTTCCCTCCCCCTCCCCTCCCCCCTCACCCCTCCACCTCCCCCCCTCACCCCTCCCCCTCCCCCCCTCACTTCTCCCCCCTCACCCCTCAAACCTCCCCTCACCCCCTCCCCCCTCTCACCCCTCCCCCTTACCCCTCCCTTTTGATGGAGTCTGGTTGCACCACTGTTAATTACTGGTATTTTCTGATTTCGTGGTTTATATTAGATAACAAATGACTGGAAAGAAAACACAGCTGATGACAAAGATGTTCTTGTTTACTCCTTCCTTGGGGCAGGTTTGTTTATTTACACTGTTTTATTTACTGTATTTATTATAATAAATGCCGTCTCTAATAGGTGCCCCTCTATAATAAACATGCCCCTAAAAAATGCGGGAAAATTCAATAAACGTATCTTTCTAATAGTCACCCCCAAAAGCGGGAGAATTAAATAAATTTTAATTTTAAATGAAATAAATTTAAATTTTTTTTCATCCAGTATAAATATTAATGTTCTTGTTGCTTCTTGTTGCAAGGTGCCAAGTTTTCATTTTTCTGTGTCTCAGAGGCTTCCCCTCCACCCCTCCCACAATTTTGTACAAGGGAACCTATTTTCTTTTCTATTATCACGATTCAGTAAGTCTAAAACATGTTTTTTTTTACTATCTTGTTACTTCAGCTTCCCTGGCCTTTATTGTACGAGCGCTGGTTTTGATTTCCTTGATGCTTGTTGTGAACAACTTTGGGCAAGGACTGAAAGAAACGGGTAAGTACTTAACCTGCGACTAGAGTGTAATGTTACCTTTTACCAGCAGTATTGGGTATCCTGTGACAGTGTGACTTTACCATTTACCTGCAGTATTGGGTATCCTGTGACTAGAGTGTGACTTTACCTTTTACCTGCAGTATTGGGTGTCCTGTGACCAAAGTGTGACTTTACCTTTTACCTGCAGTAGTGCGTATCCTGTGACTAGAGTATGACTTTACCTTTTATCTGCAGTAGTGGATATCATGTGACTAGAGTGTAACTTTACCTTTTACCTTCAGTATTGGGTATCCTGTGACTAGAGTGTGACTACCTTTTACCTGCAGTATTGGGTATCCTGTGACTAGAGTGTGACTTTTCCTTTTACCTGCAGTATTGGGTATCCTGTGACTAGAGTGTAACTTTACCTTTTACCTGCATTATTGGGTATCCTGTGACTAGAGTGTGACTTTACCTTTTACCTGCAGTATTGGGTATCCTGTGACTAGAGTGTGACTTTACCTTTTACTTGCAGTAGTGGGATCCGTGTGACTAGAGTGTGACTTTTACTTGCAGTAGTGGGCCCCCTGTGACTAGAGTGTGACTTTAAATCAACTAAACTGCAGATACCGTGAATGATCTATTGCATCACATTGGATCAAATACAAACAGTGATAAGGAACGGACCACTGCAAGGACCGATCAAGGACAAGGGCCAATAAGCTCGAAACAGCTGTCTGCTTTCTAGTTTTGAGCACTGATCATGTCAGGTTTGGCCGACCGTAGTGCCATTTCAAGATAATGCCTTTCCACATTGTTTGATCGGTCCTTGCAGTGGTCTGTTATCACTGTTTGTATTTGATCCAATGTGACGCAATACATCGTTCACGGTATCTTTAGTTAGTTGATTTAGTGTGACTTCACCTTTTACCTGCAACAGCGAAGTGTGAGGAATTCATTCTCCTTTCCATTCTTTTGCAGTGTTTAATCTGCCAGTTACGGGAGACGAACCTCCGCTATTTCCACGAAAAAGAAACACTGCTAAATTTTGTGGAGTGGTGTGTTGCGGCCCTTTGGGATGAAAACCAGTAAATTCAACCTATATTTTATATTATGCCCTGGCTAAACGGAGACGTAAGTAATTGCAAACTTGCGGTGGTTTGCAATTACTTCGGTAGTAACACTAAAATTCTAAGCCACTGTCGCATTGGAGTTTCTTTTGAGCGAATGTAGTTCCTGGTAGGTCTGTCACTTTTGGGAATTGCTACCAAGCTCAGTGTGTGAGAAATGTTCAACCACAGGCAGCCCAAGCTCGGTATGCGACGGTTCTTTGAGAAGTGTTCAACCACAGTCAGCCCAAGCTCAGTATGTGACGGTTCTTTGAGAAACGTTCAACTATTTTTGCGACTCGCAACGCAATTTTTTATTGCGGGACAAGTTGCGAAGAGAGGGTGTTAACGCGCAATTCCATCTGCAACTTGCAGGGTTGCATTACAAGTTAAAAGAAAAAAATTGCCTCTTGTTACAACACTTTAATTAAGTCTTCATGCAAGCTAGCATCTCCAAGATTGCGTTAACTCGTGTCTTCCTTCGTTTGTCCAGGGCTTTAAACATAACAAAGAAGGTAGAGAGACAATCTTGATAGTGTTGTTAATAACTAAGTTATTAGAAAAAAATTTAAGATTAGAAGAGTTACTATTTTGTTTTATGTAATTGTATATGTTGTGGTTTAATTTTATCCTTGGTTTAAATTTTATTTTCCTTTGTTTTAAACTCATTATCATACATTATCCTTATGAGTAGAGGTTTGGTTATACATAAACAAGTAAAAATAAACGATAAAACTGAACAACGTTTCGGGGTCGTCATGACGCCATTATCAAGTTCGAAGTGATAAAAATTATTATAGAGTCAATGTCAGAAATAGTTCACCAAAGGAAATTAACATAATGTCTGAATATATAATGTCACGCAAATAGTTTTGCTTTAATTGAGTCCGATTGGACATTGAGAGGTGGTGTTAACTCTCTAATTAGCAACCAATAATTATCCAACCGATCTTCATGGGATCTATTGAAGAAACCCTAGAGCTTGCAGGAAAAATGCCTCCTTTTTACAAGAGGTACGTTGATGATACTTTGACCATAATGCCAGACACAACATCAGCGACTAATTTTCTCCAGGTCCTTAACAACTGCCACACATCTGTGAAGTTCACCATGGAAACAGAAGCTAATGGCCTGCTACCCTTCCTTGGAATGCAGCTCCTCAACAGAGCTCCCCAAATCGAGACCAAGGTCTACATAAAACCAACTAACACGAGTCTTTTGCTCCACTACCAAAGTCATGTCGATATGCGCTATAAACGAGGACTTTTGAGAACCATGCTTGATCGTGCTTATCGTTTATCATCGTGTTGGTCGTACTTCTCTGAAGAATGTGACCGTTTGAAAACTGTGTTCACTCGGTTGAAATACCCACAACATCTTATTAATACCACCGTTAGGTATTTTGTAGCCTCTAAGGCTGAAGGCCCTCAACCAATATCTGCCCCAAGAGACAGTCCAACTGTCCGAATAGTCCTGCCTTTCAAAGATCAGGCTTCGGCGGACCTGGTGCACCAACAACTCAAAGTTCTTAGCCAGAAGATTGACACAGTCATCCAACCGATCTTCGTTAGTAACAAAATCCAACAAAAACTAAAAGTAAAAGAGAAAAAACCGCCTATTGTAAATCAGAATTGCGTTGTTTATAAATTTCAATGTGACTTGTGTGATGCAAGTTATGTAGGGTTTACACTTAGGCATCTGCACCAGCGCGTGCCCGAGCATAAATACCAATCTTCTTCCATTGGCAAGCATCTTCTCAACAAACACCGTAATGTCCCTAAAGACCTTGACAGACACTTTTCTGTCCTAAAAAAGTGCACGAATAAGTTCGATTGCTTAGTTTACGAAATGTTGCTAATTAGAGAGTTAACACCACCTCTCAATGTCCAATCGGACTCAATTAAAGCAAAACTATTTGCGTGACATTATATATTCAGACATTATGTTAATTTCCTTTGGTGAACTATTTCTGACATTGACTCTATAATAATTTTTATCACTTCGAACTTGATAATGGCGTCATGACGACCCCGAAACGTTGTTCAGTTTTATCGTTTATTTTTACTTGTTTATGTATCATACATTACCATACCCAAAAACAAAGGAAAATAAAATTTAAACCAAGGATAAAATTGAACCACAATATATACATTCCCGCTTTGTATGAAAATAGACGTTATTTTGCTTTGTCAATTCTTTTAATTCGGTGTTCTCGCTTTAGAGTGTATTTTTTTATGTAGGAAAATTTTGAAACCGCATTAGACCGTCAGAAAGTTCGAAATTTTCGCTTTATCAAAAAAAATGCCAAAGATATGAGATGAAAAGGTAGTGCCATTGGTTACGGGCTATTAACTATTAACCACGTAATCGGAAGCGGAGTCGTAGTCGGAAGCGTAAGGAACCTTACGTTGTAGTGGAAATCAAAAAACGGAGTTGCAATCGGAATCGGAAGCTCGTCGGAGTCAGAATCGGAATCGGAAGGATCAGAAGGTTTCCTTTTTCTTCCGATTCCGCTTCTGCTTCCGTCTCTTACAATCCGCTTCCGTCGTTTTGATTTCCACTAGATCGTAAGGTTCTTGCGATTCCGATTCCGTTTGCGATCCCGCTTACGTCGTTACGTCGCTAGTTTGAACCAAGCTTTATAGACTGCTAAACGGAAAGCGTTTAACGATTGAGGTCTTTTGGTCACAAATAACATTTTATAACTATTGCAGTTCAGTTGTATAAATAATATGTCAAGTGTGATCGTCCAGGTTAGGGTAGGCCTCTTCTGAAAGGAACTGTAGGTGTTAGTAGGTGTAGATATGGAAAAACAGTACAACGCCATTCCAACCTTTTTCCTAAACATTTTTCGTTGGGTGCCCTGTAAAGGCACTAAAATAATATGGAAAAACAGTACAACGCCATTCCAAGCTTTTTCCTAAACATTTTTCGTTGGGTGCCCTGTAAAGGCACTAAAATAATATGGATAAACAGTACAACGCCATTCCAAGCTTTTTCCTAAACATTTTTCGTTGGGTGCCCCGTAAAGGCACTAAAATAATATGGATAAACAGTACAACGCCATTCCAAGCTTTTTCCTAAACATTTTTCGTTGGGTGCCCTGTAAAGGCACTAAAATAATATGGAAAAACAGTACAACGCCATTCCAAGCGCTTTCCTAAATTATCCTTGTTGGGTTCCCTGTAAAGACACTAAAATAATATGGAAAAACAGTACAACGCTATTCCAAGCTTTTTCCTAAACATTTTTCGTTGGGAGCCCCTGGGCCCGGTTGTTCGAAAGCCGATTAACGCTAATCCCAGATTAAAATTTAACCAAGGATTTTATTTCTCTGTTTAAAGTGTTTTTAAAATGTCATTTATAGCTAGTAGTGAAGACAAGTTAAAGTCGAAACTGAAGGGCAGAAAACTTTGGAAAATGTTCAATTGTTGAGTTGTTTAACTGGATTCAAAGTTGACGCTAATCCTGGGTTAGCTTAATCGTGCTTTGAACAACCCGGCACTCAGTGAAATCCAGAGCGCATCAAATAAGATACACAAACGAATTCAACATAGCACAAATTTGCGTTGCACGTGCAATTTATTTAGTAAAACATCGCACGTGCAAAGAAATTAGTCTTAATTATGTAAAAATGGCACGTGCAAAATAAGTAGTATAAATCGTGCTTGAAAATTTAAAATCAATTTTAATTTGTCAAAAATCGCACGAGCTAATGTAATTAGCGAAAAATCGCACGTGTAGTTTTAATTAGTTAAAACAATTGCACGTGCAATTTATCCGAACTTTCCTCAGCTTCCTAAGTATATATGAATTGGGCAATAATGAAAATCATCAAGCTGAGAAAAAATTGTGAAAAAATTAAATCAACTTTAGTGAATGTTAACGTTACGGCAAAGAAACTAGGGGGATGTATCCCTTTAGGTTCCTGGACTACTACATTGCTAGGGGTGTGTTTACATGATACCGGTAGGGTTCTCATTCCGGAACGAGATGAGTGCGATTACTTTTTTTTTTTCTCGACCAATCAGAAGTAAAACCAAAACCAATCGTGACTTGCTCGCACAGGTTTTCCCGCGCTTGGCGCTGGCTGCATCTATTTTTTTCGAGTTCTGATTCGTTCACTGGATCGGCAGTATCTGTTGTGATTGACCAGTACCACAGTGATTAAACAAACCGTTTTCGTCGCGGTATTAAACAACGTTGAATCGCGATACTGGTCAGAGATTTCCCACCGGGTACATATGGAAATCTCGATGCGATAGAGCTGCCGGCATGACCTTGTACCTGTGGGAGATTTTATGCACTAGTGTAAAGTCAGACGGGTATCATGTAAACGTCCCGTGAGATAAGATAAATAAATTTAGCCGCTATCCAGATGTACTGTTTTTCAAAAAAAATGTTGGAATATTTTTTGTAATGAATTTTTTTTTTAGTTTTGTGAAACATGAAGATGTATTAGAATTTAATTTATTATATTATAAACGTAATCCAAACTTGGGTTAGCAAAAAATAAATTGATAAATAAACCAAGCTCTTAGTTAAAAGTGTTGCAGTTTTTCCCACTCAGTTTTCCATATTGGGAGGCTTGTGAAAGAGTTGTGACAGCTGTGGGAGGCCTGTGACTCTACTAGGAACAAGCGGGAAGTCTGGGTATGAAATTGTTTAGCGGACATTTTGAAAATTGTATTTGTGAAAAAAGAAGACCGTTTTCTTTTCCAAGGGATTAATAGATCACAGCATTGTTTGTCGATAATAACCATGGAAAACGGCTACAATAGCAATGATGTGTTAAGTGAACGAGCGAAAGAGCTCTTGAAGAGCGAAGAATACGAGCGACTCGATATAGCGGTGAAAAACTTCTCGAAGACAAGATCGGTGGAAACGCTTTGTTCGAATCTTTTCAAGATCAAGATCGTGAATCCATCTGCAAAGGTTGACATTCTCACTGACGTGAGACGATGTCTTCCTAAGAACCAAAGAAACAAGTTTACCCGTTATTGCAATGAGCTGCTTAAAACAGAAAGCTTGCGTAAAAGAAGAGATTTGGAGAAAAATCGAAAAATCGGAGAGGCGAAGGAATGCAAAAGAGGTAGAGATTTAGAGAACTTTGCGGCGAATTTTCAAGGTAGCCCAGCTAAAAAGACGAGGCAAGACCTCGTTAAATTGTTGAAGTTTAAAACTGAAAAGAAAGCGTTCCAACGAAACGAGAAATCAGCTCCTGGTTGCGCTATAAAAGAAAGAAAAGAAACGGCAACTTCAAAATTAACGCAAGTTCGAAAATTTGACCCACTTCCTTCAAAATCTGCCAGCATGGTTATTATCCTTAAAAGAGATTCTTTGAATCAGAGTTTTGGATTCAGGATACGCGCTGGAAATACTCGTGAACCGTCAATAACCGTAGCCGAAGTAGCAAAAGGCTCTCTCGCAGATGGACAAGGATTAAATAGAGGGGCCCAGATTGTTCGTGTCAATGATAAGCGTTGTGGGAAAGGTGGTATGAACATTGCTGAACTTATTCGAAAAATCAAGGCTGTAAAGGTACTTCACATGCGAATTGTTCCCCCAGAACCTGCCTGTAATGATGAATGCAAGGTCAGAGATGTTGGGGAGGAAAATGGAAAAAGAAAGAAACAAGAGGTGCACAGGTTAACCACTGTTTCTGTATTTCCTGAGGAAGATGGCTGGCTAGGCTTTTGCATCAGGGGGTATGTACAGTTGTGATTGAATTCATGGTACTGTAACTTGAATTTTGTTTGGATGTTGCATTTCCCTCGATTAATTGCCCCCTTAATTAATCGTACCCCCTCCCCCTCCCCCTCCCCCTCCCCCTCCCCCTCCCCCTCCCCCATCTCCTCGCCTCTCTTTCACATCCCCCAGTTTAAGTTAAAAATTCACTTCTTGTATAGTAAACAAACATTACAATTTTATAGAAAAGTTACAAAAGCACAGGTTTCATATTCTAGTTTTTCTATAGTGACATTCGTGTATTTAACTCTTTCCTTTATATCTTGGAGCTCTTTTGTTAGCATATTAGCACTACCAGCAAGCAATATTGAAATTATCCCCCCCCCCCATTCAAGGATTAATCGCCACTTTCTCAACCAATCAGAAGTAGAACGTGAGATGCTTGCACATATGTTCCCACACTTGGCTCCGGCGACATGTATTTGCATCTTGAGCTCCAATTGGTTCATTAAATTGTCTGTTCTGATTGGCCAGAGTAGTTACCTTCATTTTGGTTTAAGTTTTACAACATTCAAGTGAAAACTGCTGTTATGTATCTAACCTCAAATCACTGTGTTTTGTCTCATCACCACTCAAATGGCAACATGGTAGGCCTGGGGGGGTACTCAACAAAGTTTTGTACGGGGATGCTCCGCCCCGAGGTCCAAACCCTTACCCTTTCATATACCGATTTTGACAGAAAGGGTACCCCTTTCATATACCTTTCATTGAAAATGGTACCCCTTTCATATACCTTTCAATGAAAATGGTACCCCTTTCAGAGCCTTTACATGCGTCTGTTTGATATATTTTGAAAAGCCATTTTTATAATACTTAAATGGCAGTTTTCCCTACCTTTTTTATGCTTCAACGGTGTGGCTTTGCTTCCCTTTCCTATTCTTCGTGAAATCTCTACCCTTTCATATACTTCAACTCGTGAAATCCCTACCCTTTCAGATACCCCTAGCCTCAAAAAGGTACCCCTTTCGGGCGGAGCATCCCTGTATAGCTGATTATAGGGAGTACCCCCCCCCCCCCCCCCTGGGATGGTAGGTTAAGCAGGCAACATAACATCAGAGTGATATGATACTTGCAAGATTCACTATATTGAGTCGCAAGGACAACAAAACACCATTGACATACTGAGAAATATCTTTGCCAGCCTGGTTATATACATGTAATTACCATGTTCATGAATTTGAACAGACCTTCAATTAGGTGTTGCTGTTAATTGATGACCATTTATTTTTCAGTGGTGTGGATTATGCCTGTGATGTACATGTCATCTCAGTTGACGCTGGTTCCCCTGCCGAAAGGGCAGGTGTGAAGGCAGGAGATGCAATAGTTAAGGTGAGCAGATACCAGCTTTGTTAATTTTTAACACTTAAGAAAACAAGACGACAGCAGTGACCAGGGCTTTAACAACCGACCTTCAGATTAAAATTCGATGCACTAACCACAGACCTCCCTGCATCTCCATGTTGACAATTTTTGTAAAGTTAGTATAATCTCTATTAAGGTTACACTATCAGGACCAGGAGAAGTATCCCCTTATAGAGGTGTACCTTTAACAGAAGTGATAATTCCAACATTATATGAACATTTTACCAGCCAGGTCGAGACCAGGAGTAAGACTAGTGTCCCCGTAATAATGGTGTCCCTTAAAATAGCGGTGGTAATTGCAAATTGCAAATAAATAATTATATGAACATTTTAGCAGCCAGGACCAGGAGAAGTATCCCCTTAATGGAGGTGTCCCTTAATAGAGGTGATAATTATAAAGATTATATGAACATTTTACCAGCCGGAATCAGGAGAAGTGTTCTCTTAATAGAAGTGATAATTACAAAGATCATATGAAAATTTTACCAGCCGGGATCAGGAGAAGTGTCCCCTTAATAGACATGTCCCTTTAACAGAGGTGATCATTACAAAGATTATATGAGCATTTTGCTGGCAGGGACCAGGAGAAGTGTCCCCTTAATGGGGGTGACCCAAAGTAAAGTTTGCACTGTATTGTATATACCTAATCTTTTGACTGATGTAAATTGTACAATCTCCTCACAACAGCCACCTCATGATTAGTGCATCAATTAGCAGTATGCATAACTCCCCCAGCTATGCTGATATTTCAATGTTTACTCACATTTGATTTAAATTTACCATGCCTATACAGGGTTCTCCTTATCAGGCGGTAACCGGTAAAATTTACCGCTTGAAGCAGCACTTATTACCGCCTGTAACTGCTTGCCCCTGGAAAAATTTTAAGACACACAGTTTTCCCTTTACCCCTTAGCAAAAATCCCTTACCTGCTGAGCTAAAATTGAGGGAGAGCCCTGCCTATATACATTTCTCTTTATCCTTTTTAGATTAATGGAACCGGCATTAAGAATTTGACACATGTTCAAGTTGTGAGACTTGTCGTAACATCAGGACCTTGTGTCAAATTTTCTTTGAAGACCGGTGGCCAAAGGAGAAGATCATTAAGACAACAAACAGCTAACATTCGACCAACGCCTCTCAGAACCCAGCACACAAGGTCACATGATGTGACTCCTCCGCGAAGCCCATCCTTCAGACAGTTCCATCTTCCAGGGTACCCATACCAAAGTCGTGGGGTGGTGGTTGACTCACCTTCACAGCTGCCTTTGGATGTGATGTCGTTAGATTGTCTGCCGCCACCTCCCTACACTCCTGAGGTGCCGTCTAGACACAGAGTGCTAGCAAGAGGGGAGGAGGGACAGGGAACCCCTCCACAACAACCACAGGAATCCCAAGAACTACACTACAGTCAGGAAACACAGGGTACCATTTTTCACCAAGAACTTCAAGAGGCCACTTTCAGACAAGAACTTCACGGTATCCATTGGAATCATAAACCACAAAACACCACATTTAGAGATGAGTCAACAGGAAACCCTTGCCAACAAGAACCACAGGGAATCCCATTCCAACAAGAGCCACAGGGAACCCCATTCCAACAAGAGCTACAGGGAAACCCATTCCAACAAGAGCCACAGGGAACTCCTTGCCAACAAGAGCTACAGGGAAACCCATTCCAACAAGAGCCACAGGGAACCCCATTCCAACAAGAGCTACAGGGAAACCCATTCCAACAAGAGCCACAGGGAACTCCTTGCCAAGTTGTTGCCATAGAGATGATTGATGAAGAAGAGATGTCAGATCTGATTGCTGAGGAGGATCCAAGCTTTGATGAAAATTATATGACAGAAGTGTTTCATGATGATGGCAAAATTGGACAAGGTTATGGTTCCCACTTAAGCGTCATGCAGCAAGGGAACGTACTGTCATTAGATGAAGGAACTCCATTTGAAGAAACTCCAGACGACAGTTTGCCTTCATGTTCAAGCACGTCTCCAACCAAGGGCAATAGCACAGAATCATTTCTTTGTCAGATACAGCAGTTTAATAAAGCAAATCTGAAGAGGCTGGAAGATTGTCCACAAAGCAACACTTCTGAAGAGCTTTACAGTTCACCAAGTGTAAACTGTCATACTCCGGAAAAAATACAGTCAACGGCAGATGGTTGTAGTTTATCTTTATCTACAAACCCATCTCCGCAGGGAAATGGAAGAGAATCATTTCTTAGCCAGATAAGACAGTTCAATAAAGCTAAACTAAAGAAATTGTCAGATTGTCCAAAACAAAGCAATCGTGATCAACTTGAGGGTCATCCTGGTGCAATTTCCAGCAATCCAGAAGAAGTGTTACAGTCAACTGAAGGTGGAACAGATGCTGCACAAGTTAACGCACAAGACAACATAGATGCTGATAGTCTGTTTACTGCTCTAACGCAAGTGATGTGGAGCAGAGCTAGAGTACTGCATGTCACTTTAAGCAGTGCAGATGAATATGATAGTGATTCAAGTAATGATGACAGTCATGATGAATGGGAACTCTGATTAATGTATTGTAAATACTCTGTTTATATAGGACCATGACCTGTTGTAGGATTTTTTGCCAGGTCTTTCAGCAAACATAAATACATGGTATAATAAAGTGTGGAGGTATGGTGCTGAAATGGCACTAAGGTGCAGGATTGCAGAAAACCAGTTTAATGAGATGGAAATCATATTTCTATCTCATTGAATAACAATACATCCCATTGTATCATGCTTCATTCTAAAAAAAAAAATGAATTTTCTGCAATCCTGCACCTCACTCTGTAGTGGTTAGCGTCTTGGACCTCGGATCTGAAGGTCACTGGTTCAATGCCTGTTCTCGGCTGTCGTTTTGTTTCCCTAGACAAGAAACTTTTACTCCACATTGTCTCTCTCCACCCAGGTGTATAAATGGATCCTGGTGGGCGCAACGCTGCCATGGACTAGCATCCCATCCAGGAAAGATTAGCAACATTCCTAGTTACTTCATGCTTTATGTTAAAGTTTGTCCCAGGTGATCTTTATGTAAATTCTTCGGTAGTGTGTAAATTGATGTAGACTAGTGAAGAAGTGAGGCAAGAAGAAGTGAAGGAGGCAAGTTTTATGGAAGAAGAAGAGTTGTTGCATAACTTGAAATGCATGTAAATGTGAGTGAAATCTTGTAAATTTTGGTGTGAAATGTAGATTTTAGTTTTGAAAGACTTAAAGAAGGTGCACACGTGTTAAATCTCCTATCCCATCCTTCGAGCACTCCTGTTGGCTCACATATCAGGTTAACAGTTTAATAAAGTGCCACACTGGTTTTGGTACATAACATCTCTGTTTTATTTCATTATGTATTATGTGGTGTGCATTTTTGTGGGTGTTAGGTTTTGCAATTTGTTTTTATGCCCATATAGAGGTTTTGCACGGCAGCCATGTTGCATGGCAGGAACAATAAAAATGTTTTGCATTAGAAAGAACATTCTTTCCCATAGGGAAAAGAACCTATTGTTCCTGCCATGCAACATGGCTGCCGTGCAAATCCTCTATAATCCCACAAAAATCAGCTTTCTTATCCACCTCTGAAGTTAGATGATCCCCCACGTTTTACAAATTTTTATTCCGCACTTTATAATAGTTTTTCTCCAATGCAAACACTTCTCACAAATCTAGATCAAGAGAAGTGCAGAGAAGCACAAGCTGAATGTGAGTCCTTCTCGCACTTTCTCGAGTGTCCTTAAAAATTCCCAACAATGCATGAGGAACAAGTTTTTTTACTTCTTTTATAAAATTAAAAGACCACAAAGGGACAATAATTTGCATAACGTAAGATGCGTGCTATTTTAAAGAAATAAAAAAAACGCGCCGAGTGCATTATTGAGTTATATAAGCACGCGGGAATTTTTGAAGAACACAAGAGAAGTGCAGAGAAGCACGAGCCAAAGGCGAGTGCTTCTCGCACTTCTCGAGTGTTCTTAAAAATTCCCAAGTGCTTATATAACTCAACAATGCACGAGGAACAAGTTTTTTTATTTCTTTTATAAAATGAAAACGGTTTTAAAGAACCTTACGTCACGCGCGTGCTTTATCGAGTTATAATGAACTCGGTTTGACCAATCATAGCGCGCGCATTTCCTTGAGCATTTTATAATGAGATAAAATTAACTCCATCTGACCAATCATAGCGCGTGCATTTCTTTGAGCATTTTATAAAAATAGATCTCCGATTTTTACAGAAATTTGTCCGTGATTAACAAGTCCATTCCATTCCTTTCTTTTGGTCAGTCTGGTTGTCCTGTGCTATTGCTAGTTCCATTCTCGTTCACTGCATTCGCTCGTTCATCATGGCGGGTCTTGTTTCGTTGCAAGATGTTGAAAAAGCGATTGAAACCATCAAACAAAGTCCGATGGTTTACAGGACTCCTCTCCTACAAAATGTGCAAAGTATGTTTGGTTTTGCAGACCGATTTAAGCTGCATTTGAAGATGGAAAGCATGCAAAACGCAGGTAAGCTTTGACCTTAATTTTTAAGCACCGAAGTCACGCAAAATAAATTGCGGCAATTTTCAGTACTTTTGATTGAAACAAAAAAAGCGCATCTTCTCAGATCGATTTCTCACACCGTATTCAGTAAACCGGTGAAGTTTCATGAAAACCCGTTGCAAACTCGCGGAAATATGAGGGCAGGGATGTTGATATACAATAGACCCAGTTCATAAATGGCAGCCGGTTTATTATTCTTTTATATTCATGCTAATCAGCATGAATAAGAATAAATAAATCGGCCGCCATTTATGAATTGGATCTATACTGCCCATCAATTTCCCGGGAAATGATCTATTCCTGACTAAAACTTCGCAGACTTCTCTACCTTATTGGAATACCCAGACTAAACTGTTTGAAAACCATACCCTTTAAAGTGGCACATACCCATACACCCCCCCCCCCCCCTCGGGACCACCTCTCCTAAGCAACCACTTTTCCAAAACAAAATCTTCACAGTCAAATCATTATAGTCAATTAACCTCTCATAATTGACTGTGACCATTTTCAATGCCAGTGATTTGAATTTTTGCATTTTTTTTTATTTCTTCCTTTGAATTGTTACCACTTGTCCTTGGTGGGGGCAGGGTGGGTGTTCACTTTCATTAGGATCAAAGTGTTGCAATATTGACTGTTTCATTGAAAGTCTGTGGTAGAGAGTACTGAATCGAAGTGTGATGTCACAAAAACATAAAAATTGGGAAATTATGGGATTTGATTAGATAGTCGGAAAGGGCATGATGAAAGGGCAAGGCAAAAATTAGAAGGATTTGTATGGAGTCATCAGAGCATAACAGTGCCAATATCTCACCCCCAAATTGCAATAACATTGCTGATTTTTGGCAAGTGGGCATTTTTTGTCATGCCTTTTCCATTGTGGGCGGCACGGTGGTCTAGTGGTTAGCGCATCGGACTTTCAACCTGAAGGTCGGTGGTTCGAGCCTGGTCTCTGCCGTCGTGTTGTTTCCTTAGACAAGAAACTTTACTCCACACTGTCTCTCTCCACCCAGGTGTATAAATGGGTACCGGCCACAAAATGCTGGGGGTAACCCTGCTATGGACTAGCATCCCATCCAGGGGGGAGTAGCAATATTCCTAGTTGCTTCATGCTACGGAAACCGGGTTAAGCTCCGGCCGTGTGGGCCATCGTGGCCTGAGTGCGACTTTACCTTTTCCAAATATCAAATCAAATCCCATAATTTCACAAATTTAGTTTTTGTGACATCATCACTTTAGTACTCTATTGTGCAGTTCCAGAAAAAATCCATACCCACCCCATGGAAGGTCATTAGAAATTCCTAGGGGGAGGGGGGTCTTAAAAGCCAACATTTTAGAAGCAAAGTAGGAAGCTAAACTGGAATTTCCTGGGGGGACGGGGGGTAGGTGGGGGGAGTATGGATATTTTCTGGAGCTGCACATTGCCAACCAGTTTGCCCACATCCTGTCTGTGTTTAATTACTTTTTGTTTTAGTATTATTGCATTATTCTGACAGGTTCATTCAAAGTCCGCGGTATTGTCAACCAGTTTGCGCACATCCCTTCTGAAGTCATCAACAGCAAGAGAAGCCTTGTAACCATGTCTGCTGGGAACTACGGCAAAGCATTTGCTTTTGCTACAAAGAAACAGGACATTCCAGCGACCGTGTGTATGCCCGACACTGCACCCATGAACAGAGCAGTTCTGATCGAGGTAGGAACTGTTGTCTGCTTTTCCTGGAAGGGTAATACCCAGGGGGGAGGGGGGCACTCGGGTTTAGAAATGACGGGGAGGAGAGGATGAAGCCAATTGTTATCAACCCAAAAAAATCCCTTAGGCCACAACTAGACCCCCAAAATTGCAATGGACTGAAAACAGTTAAAGCTAAGCCCAAATGAGTCACAGGTGGCTCACACAGCCAAAGCCTAACCCGGTTTTTGTAGCATGTAGCAACTAGAAATGTTGCTACTCCCAGCTAAACACATGAAGTGAAATTTTACTAAACATTTTTTTTTTCGGTAATCTGAAAATAGGTGTTTTAAGAATTATTTTGATGGGAAAATAAGTCACTTGAAGTGGCGGGAACATATTTTAACAAGCGACACAAGTTGGGCATGTTAGACAAGGACCTGGGTTCTAGTGACATCATTAGTGTGTTTACAACTGAGCGTGTCACTCGTTTTACAGTGGAGTTTTGGCAAATTGTGGAATGATTATTTCGATTAAATATGGCTGAAAGCAATGCGTATTTTAGCCCCAGGTTTGTCCCCATCTCCATTATGTTTTGTTGTGATCGAACACACAAATGACGTCACAAATACCTTTTTGGCCATGCTGAAAATGTTGCAAATTTCAGGCCCCAGCAGGAGTTTTCAAACTGCTAAAAATAGTGGATCCTCTTCACGCAAAAGAAAAAAACGAATGAAATGAAATAAAGGTGATATAAACAACATAAAACCCTAAAACAAAACATAGTGAAATTTCACTTCATGTGCACTTTAAAGGAAACAACATGAGGGGCAAAACCAGGCCTCCAAAGTCCAATGTGCTAACCACTTCTCCACCATGCCTCCACAGAATACCAGCTGTGCCATTCTATAGCTATATTATTCTTAGGCTTTAAGCTGTATTTTTAATAATTCGAAGTTGATCAACTTACAGAGTCTTGGTGTTCATGTAGAGAGAATGCCGAAAAGTAACTTACAAACTGCTGTTGACCGTCATGTCACCGATGATGGTATGCATTGTCTTCATTCATTTGATGACCTTCATCTCATTGCTGGCGTTGCAAGGTATCATTGTCACCCCCATACCCCCACCATTCACAACACCCATGCCCCCCCCCCCCCCAACCCTCCATTTCTGGGTCCGGTTGTTCAAAGGCTGATTAAAATAACTTCTCTATTCCATGATTAAAAGCTGAGGATAAAGCTAGCTAGAAGACCTAGTAAAAGCAAGTCAAAGTCGACACTTAAGGTAATATGAACTTTGCAAAAATTTTCATAATTTTGATTACCTGTAGTTTAATTTAATTGGATTTAAAATTGCATTAATCCTGGGTTAGCATATTGTACTTTGAACAACCAAGCCCTGCAAATTGATTGTAAAATGTCATACTGTCACTGACCTTGTAAAGACTGAAGTAGTAATAATAGCATTGTGTTCACATGGTTTCATTTGTTAAACTGCATCACTTTTTAATCATCAATTAAAAAAATCGATGTTCTGTGTAAATATTTTACTGCGCCTTTCAATAACATGAGGAATTTGAAATTCAATTTTCCACCAACGGTTGCGTTATTCCCTTCCGTCAATCATAATTAACATGAAAGCCAACGGACCATGTAAAAAAGAAACAAACAAAATGGATCGAAATCCTTCAATCATAATGCACGGACGTGACCATTTGAACTCATTGAAGTGAGGATCTGTTTCCTGAGAGGCAAACTAAGATGATTGACGGCAGTGTAAAACGCAACCGTTGGTGGAAATTTGAATTTCAAATTCCGCATGTTATTGAAAGGCACAGTAAAACAGTATCATTTTCAATGTGGTTTTGGGTTTGTAAATTACTACTGACAATAACCAACCATGTTTCAAATGCAGCCGGCTAAGAAAATAACGAGCTGCACCTTAGTTCGAAAGAATAAATCAAATAAAACAAAAACTTCAAAGCATAAACTTGTGACAGGAGACTAAAACTGTTTAAAAGCGGCACTTACCCATATGTTTGTATATGTTTAGGTAGTAAGAGATAATAAGTACACGAGATTGATCGTTATGTAAATTTTGTAGCGCTGGTGTTGAAATATTGGAGGAAATTCCAAGACCTGATGTGGTGATAGTGTGTTGTGGGGGAGGTGGTCTGCTCTCTGGTGTGGCAGCAGGTATAAAACTCAAAGGAAGTACAACAACAAGGATATTTGGTGTGGAACCTGAAGGAGGTGCGTCTGAATCAATTTTATTTTTGGTTAGGATTTTGTTTGTCATTACTTGTTCAACGATTGTGTGAATGCAATATCGCCAATCTATATGATAAAAGGACTGGCTATCACATGTCACCATTTTTAGACATATCAGTGGAAACTCAAAAATTGTCTAAAATTATTCTATCTACTGGTGCTCTAAGAGTAACAGTGAGTGTCTTGGGCTGCAGATGGCCAGGATGGAAATGGATTCCATTTTGTAGAGGGTGGTAAAGGGGGGTCTGGATCATGTTTCACGAAAAATAAAATTGTCATTTCACGTTTCATGGAGAATAAAATGGTCATTTCACAAAAAAAAAAACATTCCTTACTTTTTGCTAATGAAATACATCCAAAGTACAGCTTTGTCTGTTGTTTTCACCGACTGTCCACTCCTCTTTCTTCCTGATGTAAAAAGAAAGCTGAGTTCTTTGTTTTGCTGATGTTGTGTAAAATTACCTAACCTTGTAGAGTGACCTGGGGTCCAGAATGACGAGCAGTCACGGTCATGCATTCGTCACGCAATTTCCCGCTGGCGTAGTTAAACGCTTACTGGATAATTTTTTTAGGAGGAAGAAAGAATCACGGTTTACAGTAGCATTTCACGAGAAAAAAACAACAGTCATTTTGCAGTATTCATGAAAAAAAAGTCGATTCCTGTTTACGGATATGTAAACAAATCACGTTTCACGAGAAAAAAAATAGCCATTTCACAATTCACGGAAAAAAAGGGCCTTTCACGGATCACGAAAAAACCCTTTACCACCCTCTTTATAATCATATAACAAATAAAACGCTACTCTGGTTAAAAACTTGTATTTGAAAATATAAAAAATAATATGTTAAAAACATCCCAACATTTTGGCTAAAACTTCAGCCTTCATCAGGGGGAAGTGATATTTAGATATTATTCACAAAGAGAGTATATATACATGTAAATAATTATATTAAGAAAAATGCAAATTGAAGCAAATTAAGTCTTGTCCTTTAAAGTAACGTTAAATTCAAATACTCGTGCAGCAAATGAAGCCATCGTCCTGATTGAGCGGATTCTTGCAAAAATCGATCTCCCATGCCTCCATTTAAAGGTGTCTATTTAATTTTATACAATGAACGGAATACTACGCGATCTGTGATTGGTCGTTGCCCATGATCTATCAGAGTACAGACGCACGGCTGACGTCATAGAAACATTGTTTGCTTTGTTTTGTCCAACATGGCGCACAGTTTTGAAAATGTTTGCGAGATTATGTGGGATTGAGCAAGTGAAAGCCTTAACAAATGTTTAGTAGGAACTGTTTATGAGCAAGAAAAAGAAGAAACCAAGACGAAAAGTGTTTTTGGCGACTTGAAAAATATCTAAACTGGAACAAATCTTCGAACAGTCGAGCGCTATGAGGCAAGTTCGTAATTTTACTCTTTTTACTTTTCTGTTCATTGTATAAAACAAATAGATTCCATTTTGCCGTGTGTCTGTTCAGTTATAGATCACAGAAGACGTCAAAATGTGGTAAGAACATCAGTGACACACTCGCCTGCGGCTCGTGTGCCACAT
This sequence comes from Cladopsammia gracilis, assembly GCA_022457155.1. Lineage (NCBI taxonomy): Eukaryota > Metazoa > Cnidaria > Anthozoa > Scleractinia > Dendrophylliidae > Cladopsammia > Cladopsammia gracilis. Next base: position 1,226,760 of record JAJGOT010000059.1, on the reverse strand, counting down.
TTTTGTTCTTACCACATTTTGACGTCTTCTGTGATCTATAACTGAACAGACACACGGCCAAATGGAATCTATTTGTTAAATGCCAATTAATGCACTCATAATTGACTCTGGCAGTGAAGATAACATTGACATCTTCACATGTATAACAGTTTTGAGATATGATTCTTCTGCAGTTGGAGAAATCCTTATATTTCACTGAAGTTTATATCATAAAGTTTTAAATAATGACTTTTAAATGCATGTACATTTGTTCCTTTATTTATGCCACTGACATTTGTTTCAAACAGTGTGTTAAGTAATGATTTGCCAGTGATCAGTGAACAAGCATAAGTTATAATTTTGCAGCACCTACAATGTACCTGAGTAAGCAGCAAGGTCATGCTGTTGGCATCACATCAACAAACACTATCGCTTCAGGACTTGCCCCACCTTATGCAGGTAAGAAAGATTGTGAAGTTCAACGGACTTGAATTCACAAATTAAAGTTACCACAACGACTGTACTTAAACTACACCTGCCAACTTTTTTCGAGTGATAGGTGTGAAAATTTTTTTGTGGAAGTGCCAGGATTTCCAAAGGCGACCCGACCAATTCGAAGGCAACCCAATCTATTCCAAATATGTCCGAAGATGTTCCGAAGAATAAAAAAGTTTCCGTGGACCTCAGACCTCTGTTTAATAACACCCAGCTGTAATCGTAATGTTTTCGGAACGATGAAAGCCAACAAAAAAGTGCCAAATTTTCATGAATGTAACTATATTAAAATTTTAATTGGATCATGCGATCAGTTGAGGCTGATAGCTCAAATCTGTATATTAGTCAGGTGTGAGAAATTGCTCCATAGGCGTGAGATCAGAGTTTTGGACTTGTAGGCGTGAGACTTGGCAGGTATACTTAAACCCTCTAATTCCCAAGAGTGCCAAACATCAAAGTTCAAGAAAATCCCAAATTTCATTTTATAAAATACTGAAAAACAAATCATGGTACCATGCAAAAGTACTGCTGAAGAGGTTTCATTTGAATGGTCACACCATAGGATTTCATCAACAGACTCAAAAGTTAGAACAAATGGTAACATGCAAAAGTGCTGCTGAAGAGGTTTCATTTGAATGGTCACACCATAGGATGTCGTCAACAGACTCAAAAGTTAGAACTACACTACATGTCTCCATAATTGACTCTGGCAGTGAATATAACATCGACATCTTCACATGTATAACAGTTTTGAGATATGATTCTTCTGCAGTTGGAGAAATCCTTGTATTTCACTGAAGTTTATATCATAAAGTTTTAAATAATAACTTTTAAATGCATGTACATTTGTTCCTTTATTTATGCCACTGACATTTGTTTCAAATAGTGTGTTAAGTAATGATTTGCCAGTGATCAGTGAACAAGAATAAGTTATAATGTAGCTGAGTAATGTCGTCAACTGACTCAAAAGTTACAACTACACTACCTGTCTCCATAATTGACTCTGGGGGTGAAACTTGGGTTAAATGTAGACTGTTCTTTTAGCTATGGTAAAATGAAAGGGGAACCTAAACAGTTATGAGCACTTTACTTCTCACTTCCTTCTTTTGTTAGGGATGTGGTCATAACAAGTATACTCGATGAGGACCCACCCTATGTAGGGGTAAGGGGGTTATGCCAGATACCACCTATCTTATGAGTGTGATGGACAAAATGTTTTGGCCTAAAAATTGGAGATGAGACTTAAGTATTCTGTGTGCATGAAGCTTGCATTTGCTAGTAAAACAGGACAGGAGGATTTGAATCTTTCTATCAATTTCTACTCCTGATAGAATATGGACCAAGACACCATCTTTTTAGGTGGGAAAGAGGGGGTACATAAAGAGACCACCAGTCTTCGTGAAATGGTGGGGCCTGTCAGAGTACAGTAATATTGACCATTTCCCTAAATATCTAAAGTTAGTATATACTGAAACAGTGGATAGCATTGTTGGCGTGCTCTGATTGGCTACTGAAACTCAGAATACCAAGTGCTATTCACCTCCCAGCAATTTGCGTGTGAAAATTGTAATCGTTGACGGGAATAAATGAGTTAAAAGCATCATTTTTGTTATATTATCTCACTGTTTCAGTATATACTAAAACTACGCGGCGAGGTAAATATCCACCACTACCCACCTACACTGAGGTGAATAGTTGTTAATTATTGCATCAATTTAACTTAGTTTATGCAAATTCTAAATAATGTACCTTATCACCGGAAATTTTCATGACAGCTAAATTTTGCGATTTCGGGAGGACGTTGAATTATAATTTAATATTTTGAGGTGCAAAATGTTTGCAAATTTGAAAGTTATTTGTGTAACATTTCCTCTTACTAAAAATTCTAATTAAATATTAAAGTGGTGTTCTTTTATCGCAACATCAAACTTTCATGGCTTTTTAAGATCTCAAAAATCTGATGTCACAAATATTTCTGAAATAAAAATAAAATGAAATAAAATGTTAATAATATTGATGCATTGTCTTCATGTGTAAGTTCATTGCTTCTTTAGAGAAAATTACCGGTGCCCGCAGAGGGTAGAGTGAAAAAGAGGCTCACACTTCAGACTATTAAAATAAGTGATCAATTTTCTTTTTATGTTTCTGAACAGGAAAGACAACTTTTCGTCATGTACAAGAGTTTGTAGAAGACATAATCTTAGTAACAGATGATGAGATAAAGAGGTTAGCATTGATCTTTAAAGTATTTTGATAATCTTATACAATTTGTAATGAGCTTCGCTTCCTAAATGAAGACTTCTTTTTTGTTTTTCACCATGCTTTTGACTCTTATAAACATTACATCTTTTTCAAGGCTGGGTACGTTTATGAGTTATCAAGTTTGTTACCATAATGACTTAGTGCCCTGGGCACTTATTTACTTTTGGCAGCTCAATGAAGGGCACTTATTGGAAAGGGGGCACTTATTTTTTTTGGACAAAAGCATGCGAGCGTAAAAAAAACACTTTAATGAACACTAACAGAAAATGTACAAATTGCATGGTCAGAACAACAGTAACAATGGTTCGCATTGTCAGAATAGAATTTGCGATTGTTCCTCAATGTCACTTTCTTTGATAAGATAGCTTACTGGCAAAACATCTTTAGGGGGTGGGCGTTTATTTAAAAGGGGGTACTTATTTGAACAGGAAGCTAAATTGAATCATTATGGTAACCTCTTTATTCTTACATTTTTTATTTATTTTTACAGGGCTGTGAAGACATTTTTCCATGCTGGTCTGGTTGTTGAACCCTCAGGTGCTGCAGCATTTGCAGCTTTGCAAGCAGACAAAATACCAGATTTGTCGCCAGGAAGCAATGTAGTTGTCATGGTAACTGGAGGAAATGTCACACCAGAAGAACTGTGTGAACTAATTAGTTAGCAAAATGGTTTAAGCTTTCTAGGAACTATTTTTCCTTAAATCAAGTAATTTATTTTAGGGTATTCCACAAATATTATCGCTTATTTTTCTTGTTATTTTAATAGCTTTTATTTCAATGGTCACAATATTGTAGGTTTCATCCACAGACTCAAAAGTTAGAACAACCTCGTACAGCATAATAAACAGTACCACAGGAAAGTACTGCTCAACAGCTTTCATTTGAATGGTCACACTTTAGGATTTCGTCCACAGACTCAAAAGTTAGAACAACCTTGTACAGCATGAACAGCACCACAGGAAAGTACTGCTCAATAGCTTTCATTGGAATGGTCACACTTTAGGATTTCATCCACAGACTCAAAAGTTAGAACAACCTTGTACAGCATGAACAGAACCACAGGAAAGTAATATTTAGCCGCTTTCATGATTGGTAAGATTTTTGGATTTTCCTCCACATGCAACATTGGAACCCAATATAACAAACCCCCTTCAACAAAGACCCCCGTGTAACGAACAATATTCTTCAGTTCAGTTACAGTGAAATCTAAATGTATGAAAAGAACCCCGATACAACAAATCCCTATTATAACAAACTCATTTTTCCAGTCCCTTTGCACTTCTTTATATCGCCATTCCATTGTGCATAAAGGGTTAAAAAGTCAAATTAAGAAACTAAACGCAAGTCTATTTTCTGCTTGTTTTTCAAAAACTGTAGGCTATTTTATTAAATTTAAATATTATTGTGGATGTGATATCTACATACATTACAGTAATAATAACATGAAATGTCTTTTTTTAAATGAATAGAAAAGATAAAATGCAAAATACATGTATGTGTATAAATATACAGTCTGTCAAAAATGTTGTATTGACAAAACGTTTTAAAACTGCCAACAGTCTTTGTTTTCTGCAAACTCACACTAATTCCAAACTTTTACATTTTCACTATTTTTTGTTGGAATATGGGAAACTGCTTGCAGTTTAGTGAGATCTTACCTGACTCTGCTAGCAGAGTCTCCTTTCTTCCTTCCTGATTTTTTTTCTAAGCAGATCAAAGGAGATATCCTGCTGACGGGGCAGATACTCCTCAGGTAATACATAGATTTTCATGTTACGTTGTTGCTATAATGGAGATATTATATCTAACCAATCAACCTTGCAGAATAACTCTGAGCTAGTCAATTCAAACTAAAAACAACAGTTGTTCTCTGAGTGTGTGGTTAAGCTTATATACAATTTGATAAAACTGTCAAAATGATTAGTTTGTAAAAAAGATGCAATAAATAGAGCAAGTAAAATGACAGTTAACAGTTTCAAAATATTTATGTAAAATATCTATGTTTATCACCAGCCATCCCTGGAGAATCACCCTGATCATGTCTCTAGTCAGTTTAATGCCAGTTTACACATGTACTTTTAATGCAACTTTTGTCATGCTCGAACTCGCAGTGGAATTTGGGCATGATTTGTCCATGTGATCTTACAGAATGTTCAAAAACTTCACTTCAACTTGGCAACGATTTTGGAAAAATCATGGCTAGTTTAAACTTGTGACAAAGGCTGCATTGGAAAGTGCATCAAAAATATGATACCTCGCCTCCTGGGACTAGCTACATAAAACAAGTTGGTGCCATGTGCCCCAGGAGTCACTATGCATGGTCAATGATAACTGCATTATATTCTAAAACTTTCATTCTCCTGTGTTTTAGGGCATGTTTATATGGAAAAAAGTTGTCCTGGGTGGGTGGGTCATCCACCCCCAGCTACCCTGGGTGAGCCAAGTTTTCATACTTTCTCTCAAAACGTGGTGAACTGTTTATATGAGAATCTCAAAGTTGGCTCAGCTAGCTGGGTCACCCTCTTTTGATGGCAGGGTAACCCAGCTGGCCGAGCCAACTCTTTCTCATATAAATGCTTTAGCTAGGCTAACTTGGTCAGCTACACAAAAAGTGGTCTTGGACATCTGGCATGATTGAGTCCAACATCGACTGTTTAAGAGTATTTTTACTGGGACGGACAGCTTTTGGCTGGGTCAGGCAGGACAACTTTTTTGTCATGCGAAAGCTCGTTAAAGTTGTCCCGGGTGGGCAGGTGACCCTCCAACCTGGGGCAACTTTTCTTCATATAAACAGGCCCTCGGTTTCCTTGTCCTTCATATATTATTATGCAGCTATTATTTGGGAGAGGAGCGTTAAGTGACCACCCAAACAATGGCTGCACAGAAGACTACACCTGTGTTTTTAAACTCACAATCTTCCATAAAACTCCTTTGCTAAGGCGGCTGTTGTCAGTTGCTCCAAAATATGATCAGCATAATGAGGCTGCACAATTTTAAGTTTCCCCTCTGAGGCAATGTAAGCAATGGCTGTTCTTACCCTTGTAACAGGCAATCCTTCCAAATTGATTTTAAAGTGATGATAAAAATGTGATTCCAAAGCCTTGAGAAAAGTCACCGATTCCTCTTCGGTGAAAATGAGAGAGTTGCTACTGTGAATGTTTTCCCAAAGTTCCTTTGCATCCTTTTCTTCGATGCTAAACAGAATTCTACTGAGTCCGTTCACATTAGAAGCATCGTAGCAAAGTTCGATCGGCACGGATCTTCCAGGGGAAGACATCCCAGCCCAGAGTGAAAAATACCACCCGAGTTCCACGGATGAAAAAGTCATTGGGGTGATCCTGCAATCGAATTTTTGTTCCACACAACGAATCAAACTTCTGGCGAGATCAGCGGGACCTTTTATAAGGCAGATAGGCAGTGAAGTAAAGTGATCTTGTAGTCTTGTATTCTCTGAATCTTCCTTTTCCACAGAGCACAACATCATTGTCAAAATTGAAGTGTTAGTCGATTTTGCTTGAGCAGTGTTTGTGAAATTCTGGACAGATATTTTCACAGCTGAAAATTTTGTGTCCTCAGCTGAAATATCTTTGAAAACAAAGATATCAGTCTTGTATTTGCGATCTCTGATTTCTCCATTTGCTCCAACTAAAAGCTGCTTTTCCGTTTCTAACTGTAAGAACCCAGAGATTCCTTCCTCAAAGGTTTTAACACTAGAAGCGTCGCGATCGAACTTATAAAGCGGCGAAGCTTGGTACACACGAAGTGTTTTACCAATAATATCCTGAAAGGGATCTTTTGTTTGTTCCTCATTTTGCACATTTCTAGAATGTGAACGCGTTAATCGTTCGGAAACCTTCGGGCTTGGAACGTTTTTCTCGATATCAGGGGTTGTCTTTCGTAGCGATCGAACCTTCTCACCCTCTTCTGCAAGTCCTTGGAATCGAGAAGTACGTCCTGTTTTTGGCGTTTTCACGTACGGAGTATGCCTTCTGGAAAGCCAAGGCGTGCGAGTAGAATGAGCACACTTCCTAGTCGTTGAAGTGAAGCGAGAAAACTTTCCTCTCCCCGCAAAAGTTGCATCGGACGGAGTCGCAAAGGAGTCCGCCATTTTGCAACGAATTTTCAAAATATCCGCGTCTTCCCTTGAATGGCTACTAAGCAAAAGCTTGGTTACTAAGAAAAGAAGGAACGGCTACCAAGCCAAAAAGATGCGCGGTTACCACTGCTTTTGACACGAAAACGAGGATTTTTTGCCACGTTGAGTTTTAAGAGTGGACGAAAATGGTGAGATATAAATTTGTTTTTGCATTTTCCGGTATTATAATAGATTCTTCTTGAACTGGTGACCTGTTATTTGAATGTTGGATTCTTCTTCTTTGCCATGAAGGTGTCGGTACTAAATACAGTGGATACCTCGCACGAGGATATGATTGTAAGTAGCTAGCTGTTTTTAGAAATCTAGGCTTGTGTTTCGTGAACAAATAGTTTAAAATTGCTGGTTGCTCCCGCCATTTGATAGATCATACACTGGAACACATGCCTGGCTGCTTAAGTAACTACAGACATGTTTTCCAGTGAACGATCTTCGATTTTACTGTACAAAAATATAAGAAATAGCTTTTTAATTGGACATGGGGTCTATTTTTGTTTCAATGCCAGAATGGTGGTTAGTTTATATTTGTCAAACAGAAATTATAAAATGAAACAAATAACAGTGACGTACACATGTCATCTTTAATTTCTTAATGGTTAATTTTGAACAAAATATTCATTGATGTAAGGTCCTCAGTTTTGCTTTTCACATTAATTGTATAAAAACACTTTTGTTTATATGCAGAGTAGGTTTCTAGGAGTAAAATGTGTCTACATATATGTGTTATGTTAATGTAATAAAATGGTGCAATGTTTAAGTAATGGTCCTAGTAAGAACTAGGCAACCCAACGGCAAGGAATGCAGAAAGGTGTTAATTGTGATAAATTGTGATATTGTTGAAAAGGTCCACCTCATTGGCTAAAACATGAAAATCTACTATCATTTCATTAGGTAGCGCATTTATTTCTCTCTAGTTTACTTATTGATTCCCTTTTAGTGAAAACTATTCTGAGTTTTAATGCAGCAAAATTTCTATGTGGGAAACATGGAAAATTAGAAGCCTTTCTTGGCCATTGTTTTGGAGTCTCGTGATTGGATAAAATCTTGTAACAAAAGAAATATTGTTTTAAAGTAAAGTTTCAGTACATTCTATTTCAAAAACGTGTTGTCCATAGGTTGATGCACTCTCAGTAAGAAAATCTAAACAATCGTATGTGGGGAAAGCGAAATGCCGCAGAACAATAGAGGATTGCCTAGTATAGTTCTTACACGTATTGTTACTTAAATGGCTAAATACAGGGTCAGTTTTTACTTCTGGTTTGGCGACTTGGAAGTCAACTCCACTGATGAGCCAGCAAGCCACCAAAAACATGCCTTCCTTGTTCTTTAAACACTAAGCTTGACTGGTGAGCCACTGAGCTGATGAGCCACTAAAATATGTATCTTCCTCATTATTATTTTTTTTCTCTCTCTTTCATTTCCTCATTCATTTTCAACCGAAGTGATGCATCTTCGAGGGGCTAAAAAACTGATTTTCTTTCTTTTCGTCAGGAAATGATTATTGTTTTCGTTCTTTGGACATAATAAACTAATGAAAAATGAAGAAAAAATAGATTTCATAGGCACTTAAACTTGATTGGCGAGCCCGCGAGTCTCCCAAATAACATAACTTGACCTTCTTTGTTCTATGAGCTAATAAGATAAGATAAGATTTATTTATTTAAGGAGGAAACCACATCACCCATGGGTGGTTTTCATGAGGGACCTCCTTATAAAAGTTAGTTACAACAATAATTGAAAAAATATTCGAAATACAAGAACTAATTACATTTGTAGAAATAGGATTAAGATGAGCATAGGGTTAGGGTTGCATTTCTTTTAGTTTCTAGATATGAATTTAAATCATTTTGTTTCACTCTCGAGCTGCTCAGCCATTTAAGTACTACTTCTTGAAAAATGGCCCTGAACTACATGTATGTAGTTGCTCCAGTGCAATTCCCATTTGCATGTGCTTCATATACATTACATCTGATCGAAAAAATCTTTGTCAAGTAAAATGTATAAACCAAAGAAAAAGAAGCAAAGAAGCAGAAAGAACTTTTTGTGTTCTCAGATAAATTGCAAAATTATTATTATGACACAATATGTCCAAAATCAACCTTTGAAAATTTTTTTTGAAGGAATACACATAGATTGTTCAAATATGAACATTGGACGTCTTAACAAGCCTCACTTCCCTTATGCCCAAAATTCTATTGTGTCCTTGTTTATGGTGTATGCTTCTTCCCGACATTTCTGCAACAGACCATATTCGTATTCTCGGTATTGATTGAATTGGAACTAGCTTGCAGTCGAGGCTGATGTGGGCAATGTTTTTACATGCAAATATTTTTAATCATATTCCCCGCATGAGCCTCCATTGCAAGTTAAG